>CM049607.1:2839638-2952138 GCA_026979955.1 Megalurothrips usitatus
AGAGAGAGAGATGCCATGAAGATGATGATGACACGATCGATGAGGACGTAGGATGATGATGGCGTTGGTGATGACAGATCACGTGACTGCCTCTGCCCGCGACCGGAAGCGGACCATCAGGAGCAAAGGCGGGGAGAGGTTGGGGAGGGGGGAGGGGCGCTGGTTACTGTCAACTGCCAAACAACTAAACGAATTCTACTGAAAAATATCCAGATTCAGTTTATGCAAAACGGACTCATATTTGTTGCTTCTTTTTTTCCAACAGAGAGAAATAAGTGGACACCGTGAAAGAAAGAAATGACGTATCCTACGCTCTGGCGTTTAAGTCTCCAGGAAAACCGATCTCTCTCTCTCTCTCTCTCTCTCACACACACACATACCCAAAACAAAGTAAGAAAACAAAAGGTTCTCATTTAATTTGCCTCTTCCGTTCGTCGATGTGTTATGCGCCTAGCGACGCGGCCCGATTCAGATTCACGTTCGGGTTCGGGCCGAGTGTCACTTTCGAGGTGTAATTTCAACGGTGCTCGCACATGCGTAATGCATGCATGCCCGCGATGATTTTCAATGTCCGGTGCATTGTGGGAATGCAAATAAAACGATGCCGCCGCGCGAGCGGAGAAAGAATAAACGAGCGGGCGAGAGAGTGAGAGATAGGGAGAGAGAGCGAGAGAGAGACGAAACAAAAATTACGGATCTTACCAACCTCTTCGAGTCGTCCGTCATAATCGTAATCAATGAGATTTTTTTTTTGAAAAGGTCAGATTCGCTACAATATTTGATACCAAGTCCTCAATATAAAAATAAAAATATTTTTTTTTTAAATATGAGCGGATAGCTTGGCTGGAAGATGGGAAGGGATGTTTGGAGTGTGATGTGGGCTGTTCCGATGCGACATCGGACACCGCTGCAGGCGTCGCTACCGTTCGCCTTCTTACATACAAAATAATAAAAATGACATTTAAAAAAAACAATGGAGGGAGTTGGGGACGTTGGCGGGTACAGGTACCGTTGGCGAAATTCAAGACCGGCACTGCTCGCTGTCCAAAATACAATACAATAGATGTTTGAAAAAGATTAAAAAAAATAAAGCAGTTAAATGAAGAGGAAAAGAATGAACAGTGGGGTGGTCTTAAGTTTTTCTCTGAACATAAACAGCAGGACTTCGGAGGCAAGCCGCATGGCAGGGCAGAAAATAGAAGCCAGGTAGAGAGACAGAGTAGAGAGGCAGCAGGGTAGAGAGGCCAGGGGGCGGGGCGGAAGTGCTCCGCTCCTGCGTTGGCGAGCCTTACTAATGAAGAGACGCAGTGCATCTATATCGTGAGCGTATGCATAGGTAAGCCGACACACACACACACGGGGGCAATATAGTGCCCTCTGCTCCAACATATATATGACCGCGATTGTGTCACACGCAATCCCGTTATCAATAACTTCTTAGCCGAGGCCACGGAGTGTTCAAAATAGCGCGTGTTTGAAAAATAACGATCGCAGAGCAGATGTCTCCCGACTGCCTGCCGCGGTCTGGGCCGTCTCTGGTGTCGTCCAGCCGCGTCCGCGCCCCACCGCTCACTTTGGGACAGTGTTCGTCCGAGCGTAAGAACGGAGGGGACAGGGGCGGATCAGGGGACAGTGGAAGGGGGGGGGGGCAGGAGGTCAGCATCTCACCGCTTTCGCTGTGTGTGTCAGCAGACCCGGCCTGCAATGATGCACACACCGGTGGGAGAGAGAGAGAGAGAGAGAGAGAGAGAGAGAGAGAGAGAGAGAGAGAGAGAGAGAGAGAGAGAGAGAGAGAGAGGACCGCATCGCATATCTCGTCCACATATGAACACGAATACGAATACGTTGGCGCCAGGAGCAGATACGCACATTCACACACACACACACACACATATATATGTATGCGTGACTCTTCGACGGACCCAGGGCGTGCTAGCCCCGAGTGCAGCCCTAGGGCCGTAGGTCAAGAGATAAAGAGGGAGAGGGAGAGGAAGAGAGAAAGAAAGAAAGAGAGAGACAGAGAGAGAGAGAGAGAGAGAGAGAGAGAGAGAGAGAGAAGGTAAGAAGTGGCAGGTGTCCGCCGTGGGGAACGGCTGCAGTGGTGGCGGCGGAGGCCTCGCCGTAACGGAACAGTGGCGCTGCTGATTCGCCGGCCATCAGAACAGAGTCACGTTCAGCAGGGTCCTCTCTCTCTCTCTCTCTCTCTCTCTCTCTCTCTCTCGTTGCATACTGCGTGTATCGTGACCGAGACTCTCCTCGGCTGTAGGACACTGGAATGAACCGTCGAAGGGGGGGACCGTCCGTAAGCTTCCCTCTTCCCCATCTCTCTCTCTTTCTCCCTCTCTTCTCTCTTCGCCTCCCACCCCGAGCTCCGTCTCTGTCCGTCTCTCATCTGCACAGGCGCCACGCCGGGCACACGCACCGCGCGATGCACACGGCGGCCGCTGACAGGGAGCTGACAGGGAGCTGACAGCGCGCTGACAGCGACGACTTGACAGTCGATAACTGGTCCGCGTCGACGCCCCCTCGCGGTCAGCTAAGAGGAGACCGCCGCCGACAACGAGCTGACAGATGCAGCTGACAGTCTGCCGAGTCGGGGCGCGTCCGTAAGCTGCGAGCCGCCCCCATGTCCCCACGGCTTTACGGCGTGCATACACAGGACGAGAGAGACGGAGAGAGAGAGAGAGAGAGAGAGAGAGAGAGAGAGAGAGAGAGAGACGACCCCAGAACTCCCACCTATCCTCCGTCACCCCGCTGCACTGCGCCGCCGGAGAATCAGACGAACGGACCTTCTCTCTCACTCCCTCTCCGTCTGTTGCCGTCGCTCCATCTCCCTCCCTCCCGCCTGGCGGGTAGGCAGCCGCGGCGCACCAGTGCCGTGCGCTCCCACCGGACTGCCTACCCAGCACGGGGGCCCGCCCAGCGCGAGCGTGTCACCCCATCTCTGTCGCACTCGCGTGGAGCCGCGTAAAGGCAGAGGGACAGGAAGAGAGGGAGAGAGAGAGAGAGAGAGAGAGAGAGAGAGAGAGAGAGAGAGAGAGAGAGAGAGAGGGAGAGAGAAAGAGAGAGAGGGGGAGAGGAGAGCGTTGACAGTGTTCGCCGTCCTACACGGAGAGTCCTGATTGTGAGACGAAGACGACGAACGCCGCTCGGAAAAATATGGCAGCCGGGAAAAAGAGACAACAACAACAACAACCAAAACGGTAGAAAGATGAGAAAACGAGAGGAGCAAAACGAGAATGAAGGATCGGGATCGGCGTGTACATGACTGGTCAAGTCAAACAGGGACCCGGGCGTTCTGAGAAGCAGCTGGGCCGGAGGGAGAGAGAGAGAGGGGGGGGGGGGCAGGGAGAAAGAGAGAGAGAGAGAGAGAGAGAGAGAGAGGGGGGGGGGGGGAGAGCGGGAGAAGGAGAGAGCGCTTTGCGGGAACAGGATGAAATGCGGCAGCAGCCTAGTGCAGAAGTGCGTCGTCTCGTCTCGTCTCGCCTCCCTCCTTCCCTCCCTCCCTCCTATCCAGTTCCCGCGAGCAAATGCTGTGGTGGGGCACAACGAAGAGGCACGGGTAAATCTGTGAGACTGTCCAAGGAGTCGGGACGACAGAGCTCAGCGATAGAAACTAGTGCTCTCTCTCTCTCTCTCTTCTCTCTCGGTGTCTCTGTCACACACACACAAACACACACTCACGTACACATACTCTCTATTCCAGGTCGAGGGTTCAAGTAGCGGTCGAGTCCCTGCAGATCATCCACCCCCGTCCGTTCCTGCACTTTATATATTCGCTTATTGCGAATGCAATAGAGCGAGCGAGGCACAGAGAGTGAGACGGAGCCAGAAAGAGAGAGAGAGAGAGAGCTGATATTTATCGGACCAGCAGACCCCACAGTGCAGGGGACATGTCCCCGTCATATGGTCTTTGACCAGAAACCGGCTCCGGCTAGCAGCAGGGACCGCGCCGTGCTGTGGGGGCTGCGGGGCCGCGGGGCTAGAGTCGCGTACTGTGTTGCACGGGATGCGAGACTCCTTCCCCCCCCCCCCCCCCCACGGTCTCCGGACACTGTTGCCGGACTGTGGCGGCGAGGACGGACTCCTATGTGGTGCCAGAGCTGGGGAGGGACCTAGGACCGTCCCGGCGCCGCTTGTGACTGACAAGGGCGTCCCGACGCGGGTTCGAGTACCGGCCCCTGCCGGGGGTACGCTGCCGCGGTGGGGAGGGTGGACGGACGGGCCTCAAGGACGCCGGGGGAGGAGAGGAGGGGGAGGGGGCACGGCGGCGCCAGTCACTGCCGCCCACGGAGAGCAGACGGCGGCGGCGGGGCGGCCCACTGTGTTTGAACTCAAAAGCGCGGGCATTTTGGCAGCCATGAAAGAGAGGCCGGAGCCGGAGGAGAGAGAGAGAGGCAGAGACAGAGAGAGAGAGAGGAGGAGGGGGGGGGGGCAGTGATAAATGGAATGCCGGCCGGTCCATAACGAAGGCTCGAGGCTCGGGTTCGAATACTGGCCGTGCGGGCCGAGGAGGGAGGGAGGGAGGGCTGCGGTGGGCAGGGCCCGCAGGGGACCTCCGGGGACCGGTAGGGGACCGTCGGTAAGTAAATTAAGTCGCAGGCTAATTACTCATTAGTCAAGCGTCTCTCTCTCTCTCTCTCTCTCTCGCTCTCAGCGGCTCGGCTCGTGTGTGATGTATGTCCGACTTTCGCTTTGCTTCGCTTCGCCCGCAACGGGTCGCGGCTTCTACGGGGGATGACGCTTCGAACACGGTGGGCTATGAGATGTATCCCGTCCTCGAACGATGAGACAGAGAGGGAGACAGAGATAGACAGAGAGAGAGAGAGAGAGAGAGACGTGAACGTCGGCCCTGAGACCTAGTTTCGCAAAGCCACAATGGGTGGCCCCCGCCGCGCCGCGCCCCGGGCGGGCTGCTCCACTCACCGGTGTCCATGGCGACGAGGGTGAGGATGTGCTCGGGCTGCGCCTCCCTGTCCAGCGCCCGCTGCAGCGAGATGTCCCCCGTGGCGGCGTCGATGCGGAACAAGTCGGGGTTGCCCTCCTTGAGGAAGTAGCGGACCTGGCCGTTGAAGGGCGGCGAGTCGGCGTCGAAGGCGTGCACCCGGAGCACGAAGCCCGAGGGCGGCGGCACCACGCCCTCCACGACGTACGCCAGGTACGGCGAGTCGAGGAAGGTGGGCGGGTTGTCGTTGATGTCGGCCACGCTGATGGCGACGACGGCGGTGTCGTAGCGGGAGGCGGCGCCCGCGGCGCCGTCGCCGGCGCAGTCCTCGGCCCGGACCGTCAGCACGTACCGGGACTTGCGCTCGAAGTTGAGGTTCTTGGCGACGCGGACGACGCCGGCGTCCTCGCTGATGGAGAAGTCCCGGTTGTCGTCGCCCGACCAGATGGAGAATCGCACGCGGCCGTAGTCGCCCGCGTCCATGTCCGTGGCGGACACCCGCAGCACGCTGGCGCCGATGGAGGCGTTCTCGGCCACCGTCGCCGAGTACTGCTTGGGGTCGAACACGGGCGAGTTGTCGTTCTCGTCCAGCACGTTGACCAGGATGTCGGCGGCGGTGGCGCGAGGCGGGTCGCCCCTGTCGCGCGCCGTCACGCGGAGCCGGTACGCGGGCCGCGTCTCCCGGTCGAGCCGCCCCGCCACGCGGAGCAGACCGTCGGCCGGGCCCAGAGAGAACATGACGTCGTCGCCGACACCGGCGGCGGCCGCCGCCCCGGTGTCCGGGTCCACGGCGTCCACGCCGTCCAGGGAGTACTCGACGTAGCCGTTGCGGCCCTCGTCCTTGTCCACGGCCTTGACGGCCAGCAGCACCGTGCCCGGGGACACGTTCTCGCCGACGGACGTCTCGGACGGCGTGATGAACTCGGGGGCGTTGTCGTTGACGTCGCGCACCGCGATGGCCACCTGCACTGTGGAGGAGAGGCGCGCGGCCGGCGGCTCGGCCAGGTCCGTGGCCGTCACCACCAGGCTGTAGCTGCCGCGGGCCTCCCGGTCCAGCGGCCGCCTCGTCAGGATGGTGCCGTTGGCGGCCATGGCGAACTCCTCCGCATCGTCGCCGCCCGTGATGGCGTACTGGATCCGCCCGTTGGCCCCTGCAATCAGCGCGGAACGCATTTTTGAGATGTCGGCCTCCGGTAAGGAGCACGGCGGCGGCGTCGGGTCCGCCGGCCAGGACGGCAGGCGCCAGCCGGTAAGGCACGCCGTCAAAGACCCTCGCGAACTGCTTAAACTTTATTTTTTTTTGTCATCGGATGTGTTTCGATTATTTTTTTTTCCGAGTATGTTCTCCCATCCGGATTCACCGAGGAGTCTGTGAGGGGCGGGCGGCATTCTTCAGCCCCCTCCTCCTCCTCCTCCTCCTCCCCTCCCGTCACTCACCCGAGTCCAGGTCGGTGGCGGACACGGTGACGACGGAGGCACCCGCCGTCACGTTCTCCCAGACCTCGTCCGAGTAGCTCATGGGGTCGAAGAGGGGCGCGTTGTCGTTGACGTCCACAACGTTGATGAAGACCGTGAGCGTGGACGACAGCGACGGCCTGCCCGCGTCGGCCGCCTGCACCACGAAGATGTAGTGCTGGACCTGCAACGCCACCAACAGAACAGAATTAAAACCACGTCCATGATTACACAAATTCAAATTTCCCTCGCGAGGCGGGAGGACACCGTGTCCACCGCCGCCTTCGCCGCGGTCGCGTTCCCGCTGTCATCCGCCGCCTTGTCGTATGCGGTGGTGTTCGTGCGCCGGCGTCGTTTCTAATACGCACCGCCTTTTACGCAACGACCGCGGTGTTTTCTTTCAACGGGTTCTCAAAACGACTCTGCCTGTCCCGCTGTCTCTCTTCTTTCTCTCTCCCGCTCGCAAGGCGCTCCGCGGCGGCGCCCTCGTCCGTCTCTGTCGCACTTGCGTCACACATCTCCACGCGTGATTTGTATGAGTGCCACGCGACACGCGGATCGACCCACGCGAGACGGTTACCTCCTCCCCCGCCTCTCTCTCTCTCTCTCTCTCTCTCTCTCTCTCTCTCTCTCTCCTCATCCCCCCTCTCTCTCACCCTCTCTCTCTCTTTTCTCTCTCTCTCTCTCTCTGGCAAACACCCAATTCGGTTAGGGGAAGGAAGTTAAGGGTACATTTTCGGGCGGCTATGTACTCAATTTCTATCAGACTGCGAAATGGATCGTTAGCTCGATGGATAGTTTAGAGAGAGAGAGAGAGAGAGAGAGAGAGAGACACACACACTGTGTGTGAGAGAGAGTAGCTGTAATGGGATAATAGCGCCGGGCGTCGTGGGGGCGGCGCCGCCGTTGAGATAGCATCACGCCGCAACAAAGACGCCAGCAGCGCGCGGAGCGGTTACCCAGCGAGATAGAGAGAGATAGCGCGAAGGAGGCGCCAATTCGATCATCGCGCCGACGGAGATAGATAGATATGTATAGAGAGGAAGAGAGCGGACGAGTGGGGGAGAGAGAGAGAGAGAGAGAGAGAGAGAGAGAGAGAGAGAGAGAGAGAGAGAGAGAGAGGAGGAGGAGGAGGGGTCGAGGAAACGTTTGTCTGGCGAAGCGGTTTTTCAAGGCGTCTTGCTTCGCGCCACGCACATTGTTTCTGTTGCATGTATCATGTCGGCTGCACTGCACGCGCACGAGTCACACACACACACACATCACACACATACACACTCGCACGTTCCAGTCTGGCCATCACTCAGGAAACGGCTAATCGGCGAGGACAGGCGTACCCGAAGCCCTGTGCTGCACCCTTCCTCCCCCCCCCCCCTCTCTCTCTCTCTCTCTCTCTCTCTCTCTCTCTCTCGGTCTTTGTTTCTCCTCTCTGCTCTTTTGTCGGAGTGAAATTCAATCAACAGAGTGCCTCTGACGCGTTGTCCTCTGCACTGCAACGCCAGTGCCCCCCCTCCCCGGGGGGTAAGAGGGGGAAGCAACAGTTGGCGACAGTCAGGGAGGAAGTGGGGCCCAAGGTGTGTGTGTGTGTGGCGGCTGTGGTCAGGCGCCACAGAGAGAGAGAGAGAGAGAGAGAGAGAGAGAGAGAGAGAGAGAGAGAGAGAGAGAGAGAGGGTGGGGGATATGGGAGAAGGGCGTACGACGGGGAGGGAGGTGGATTCGGACGTTTTTGCACATGCGTGTCTGTGTGTATGTGCGTGTGTGTGTGCGCGTGTGTGAGTGTGTGTTGTCCGTGGTCAGCTGTGTGTCCTTGGGTTACCATCCTGGGCTACCTGCAATGTCTTTGTCACTCGCTGTGTGACCGCATCACACACACACACACACACACACACACACACACACACACACGGGCCGAGGCCGTCGCCGCTCCCCATGATTAAACACTCGCTAAGGCAGCTGGCTGCTCCCGCACGCCGGACGGTCTAATTAACTAATTGCTTTATTAATCAGAGTAGAATAAAGTCGCAGCAGGCAGTGGCGGTGGCGTGTGTGTAGTGGTGGTGGTTGTGGTGGTAGCAGTACTCGCAACGAGGTGCACTACCGCCACCACCGCCACCACCACCGCGGCTCCGGTTTAAGTACCACCTACGGGGCGACCTGCTCTAGGATGACGCAGATACGCGCCGCCTCCCCAGCCTAACCTAACCCGCGCCGGGTGTGGGCGCCGCCGCTGGCAGAGCGGTCATGCCGCCATGGAGTACCCCGGCCGCCGCCCATGGCAGCCTATGGCCTACATACGCCTGTGGCGCGCCGCGCTGCATTACCCACCGCGGCCAGGCCAATATAAATAACACTTTTGCGTGACAAAACAGCGCGCATAAATCTGGCGTTTAGAGAGGAGGAGGAGGAGCGAAAGAGAGAGAAAGAGAAAGAGAGAGAGAGGAGAGGGGGAGACAGGTCCAGATGATGAGTGCGAGAAAGTGAGAGCACAAGTGTGTTAGAGAGAGAGAGGCAAACGAGAGGTCCGCGTCGCCGCCGCACACCCCTCTCTACGCGGCCACCCTTGTGCCCCGTGCTCGAACGCCGGACCCGGAGTGAGACAGAGAGAGAGAGAGAGAGAGAGAGAGAGAGCGAGAGAGAGAGAGAGAGAGAGAGAGGCGAGAGAATATAGAGAAAGAGAGGGAGATAGTCGAGGACAAGTAGTCTGTCTAAACAGGCGCCGCTCCACGCACTGCGAAATCAATCGCTAATAATGTGATGCCAGATCGTTAATATTCTCTGCTCACGCTCCCCCCTCCCTCCCTCTCTCTCTCTCTCTCTCTCTCTCTCTCTCTCTCTCTCTCTCACTCTCTTTCAGCCCGTCTCACTCCAGCGGCGCCGACCCGCATTTACGTATACGTCGCGGGCGTCGCAAGGCCGCGCAGTGTGGCTGCACAACCCGACGACGTCATGGGGAGCCCTCCACGCCGCCGTGGCGCCTCGTATGTTATATATATATATATATATATATATATATATATATATATATATATATATATATATATATATATATATATATATATATAATATGATGTAAAGTATATGTATACTCCTGGGAGGTACTATACACCCCGTGCTCGAGCGCCCCCTGTGTGTATGTGTTGGCATTTGCCAGCCCGCGTTCCGGTCGGAGATACGTCGTTTGTGAACGCCTCCCCCCACAGCCCGAGGCGCGCGAGAGCACGCACGTGCGTAGGTTCCACACACACACACACATGCACACACACACACACACACACGGAGGGGAGCCGCCGAGAATGCGTACAGAATACTCGACACGTCCATACGATAAAGTTACATTGGTCGCCTTGCAGGCCAGGCGGCGGCGGGCGGTGGCTGCGAGGTAGCGGTGGTGGTGGTGGTGGTGGTGACCGCGGCCACCGCCTCTGCTCTAGAGGACGCGGGCAGACAACTAGAGGCGGTCACAGCACAGAGAGAGAGAGAGAGAGAGAGAGAGAGAGAGAGAGAGAGAGAGAGAGAGAGAGAGAGAGAGAGGGGAGAATGCGACAAACAAGCAGTGCCCCGCGAGGCGGGGCAACCCTGCCGTTATACCACAGCACGGAACTTCGTAGTAGCTCTGTCTCTGTCTTACCCCACCCCACATGTCAACGCTTGAATGTCAGTGTGTGTGTGTGTGTGTGTGTGTGTGTGTGCGTGAATTTCTCCGGTGTCTAATCGGGGGACTAAATTCCTCCCCAGAGGAGAGCTGTTGTGTTAGGCGGGGCGCGTAAAATGTAACGGTCTTAGTTTTTAGTGTGGGTCGGCTGAGCGGCGCGGCCGCCCTCAGCAGCGCTCAGCAGCGCTCAGCAGCGCTCAGCACAAGGCTGAGCAGTAAAACTGAGTGGGACAGCGGCAGGGCGCCGGCTGATAAGTCCGTCCCCGGCGACACAAAGAAAGGCACGTCTTTTATGGCCGAACGGGAGTGCGGGGCCGGCAGTGGCCGGCCGTCGCTGGACTACGGGGACTACGGCCCGGCCGGCCGCGTCTACAGCGCACTGTAGCTCCGAGTCCTCTGCGGGAGGACCCCCGTGCTCAAAACACGTGCGCGCGCCCCGCACGGAAATACGAACGATGACCCAAGCAGGCCTCGACGACGCCAATGTGAACGTGGACCGCGGCGGTATCTCTGCCCGGCGCCGGCAGTGCAGATTCAGGTTCGGGCCCGACACGCGACGCCGGGCGGAGATACCGGTGCACGATGAATCGATCGGCGATTCGGTGCGGCCGGTCGGCCTGCCGTGCCGGGCTGAGAACGAGTTGGGGTCCGTTCCATTCGACGCCTCCCCCCCCCCCCTCTCTAGCGCCGTCGCGTTGGCAACACCGCGTGTCCCGTAGCGGTCCATATTCACTACTATCGGCTCGTAAATACGAGGTACGCACCGCAAGAGCCGCTGTCCCGTCCTGTCCCCGCCCGGCCTGACCCCCGGGCCGCGTGGACCGTTACCGTCCCCCGACAACTCTCTTAGAAACCGTGTCCGTCGATACCCCCCGGGTGCACGACAACCCTCATCCCTACCGTGTTGCTACCCCTTGCAGCCTCAGCACCCCGTCACTACCCCTTGCAACGGCCCGACGTCACAACCCCTGCTCGCTATACCCCAGCATCCCCCAGCACCTTTCCCCCGTCACTACCCCTTACGCACGCGCTCATCCCCTTCGGCGCTACCCCTTGCACTCACCTCCTCGTAGTCCAGCCGGGATGCGAGCGTGAAGATGCCGGTCTGCGGGTGCAGCGCGAACACGTCGTTGCCCCAGTCCGACACCACGGAGTAGGACACCTGCCCGTTGGCGCCCTCGTCCTGGTCCTTGGCGGCGACCTGGCCCACCCGGGCGCCCCGGGCCGCGTCCTCGCGCACCTCCATGGAGTATGCCCACTGCGAGAACACGGGCGGGTTGTCGTTGGAGTCCGTCACCTGTAAGCAGTTACACAGTTAGCCCCCGCCTCCACCCTCCTCCCCGGCCACCCTCGTCTTCCCATCTCTCTCCCACGCGCTTCTATATCGCAGCGGCCCGGGCCCTGATTGGTTGTCCCACCGGGGCCCTCTGATTGGCTGTCTGTCCGCGGCTGCAGTTATGTCCGCAGCTGCCGCTGCAGCGTCACATAAGGCAAGGAATGCCGGGCTGCCGCTGCCGCCGCCGCCGCCGCCGCTGCGCTCCGCTACGGTACGCGCCGGCTACCCCCCGCCCAGCCTAGGCGCGTCCGACTGTGGAACCAAAGCGGCACTGCCGCGCCCACAGCCCGTACGGCGGCACGTCACCGACAACTGACCCTCACGCGTCATGCCTGACACGGCTAACCTAACCTCATACATTATTTTTTTAAAGTGAATCAAAATTAATTTTTTAGAGAAAGATTTTTACGATTAAAATTTTGTCTGGCTTTTTTTGTTTTGATTAAAAAAAACACTATTGATGAAATCGATTTTAAAAAAATACTATCGAGTCGATGACGACTGCCGCGGGTTCGAGTCCCGGTGAGGGGCACGCCCTCAGTGTCGTCGGCCCCCTCCTCGTCCTTCTGTTTCTCCTCTTCCTCCTCCTACGTCACAGAGATTTAAGGGGGAAGTGCAGATGGCAAGGCCCGCCTTCGCACACGTCAAAACGGCGGTGTATGTACACGAGCCATGCTCTCTGCTGGGGGTCTCCGTCTCGCCGAATCCCCCCGCCCCCCTCTCCGCCCCCCCCCCTCCCACCTCTCCGCCCCCCCGATGGTCGACAACCGGCCAGACTCCCCCCCCCCCCCCCCCCCTCGGACCGTCGGAGACCCTTACCTGGATGGTGACGAAGGCGTCCGTGGACTGCACGCCGTCAGAGGCGCGCACCAGCAGCCGGTACGAGTCCTGGAGCTCACGGTCGAGGGCGTCTCGCAGCCGGATGACGCCGGTGCGGGCGTCCAGGGTGAACGGCGAGGCCGCCGTCGTGGCGCCGGCCTCCACCAGGGTGTACGACAGCTCGCCGATGGTGTCCGGGTCGGTGGCGGCCAGGGTGGCCACGGCCTGCCCGACGGCCAGCTCCTCCGACACCAGGAAGCTCAGCGGCGACCCCCGGAAAGATGGCGGCGAATCGTTGCGGTCCAGGACGGAGACGGTCACCTGCATCAGAGACAGAGACAGACGTCAGTGACGGGGTCAGGCAGCAGCAGCACAAACATTTTCACCCAAGGGGAACAATCGGGGAAAAATACAGTTTTGACGGGATAATTTTTTTTTAGTAAAATAACACTTGTCATAAATCGTGGTGCACGATTTTTGAGACAGTCACCTGCGTGAGTGCCAATAACGCTTAAGTCATCCCCGCACCCTCGGCATGTCAGTGGATGTGCAGCCTCATGCCTCTTCACCCTTCGGGCCGCGTACTCTGTCCGACATTCACATTCCGAAAACGTCATACCAGCGAGCCCGCCCTCCTCCAAGCGTTATTGGCCCTGTCGGATATCGTGCGAATAAAGTGAGCGAGAAACAAAACGCGTTCGTATATTCGCGCTTCCAATCGTCTGCTTCGTAATATTAAATCCGTTTCGCACACTCACACTGCGGTTGAGCGGATCTTGCGAATAACACCAAAAAAACAAATTGGGGCCGGCGTGTAGAGCTAGAGTGAGAGAGAGAGAGAGAGAGAGAGAGAGAGAGAGAGAGGAGCGCACTCCCTGAGTGACGGCGGATTGGTCGGATGGCAGCTAAATTATTGTGTGATATGCGTGCGTTCCTCAGACGTCCGTCTATCTGCCGTCTCCCTCCCACTCCCTCCTCCTCCTCCCCCCCCCCCCCCCTCCTCATCTCACTCTCTCGCCCGTCAAGACCGCCCTGACAGTTTTTCAAAAAGGCTTTGAATCTTAATGAGCTCGAGGCCGCCGCCGCCGCCGCCTCAGCTAAGGAGGTGAGACGCGGGAAAGAGGGTGGGGGGGGGGGGGGGGGGGGGGAGATATACCTGCGTGAAAATGGGAGAAAACCCCCTGACATGGAACGTGGACGTGGCCACACGTACTACTGTCTCACTCGCACCCCCGCGCTCTCCCTCTCTCTCTCTCTCTCTCTCTCTCTCTCTCTCTCCCCCTGCACCACAGGTAGGCAAGCCCGCCACACGCCGGTGCCGAAGAGTTTCCTATGACCCCTCCACGTGATCCACATCCCCCCCCCCCCCCCCCCCCCCCCCCCCCCCCCGATGACGCGACCTGCTGAGAGGCAAAACGCGAAAGGAGGCAGAAAAGAGGAACGGGGCAGGAGAATGACACAGAAAAGGAGACACGCGGAGAGTGCGTCCAAGGAATGTCCTCCGGGAACTGAAACGCAGTGCTGCTGCTGTGGGCCCGCGGAGCCGCAGGGCTGCAGGGCCGCAGGGCTGCAGGGCCGCAGGGCCGCAGGGCTGCAGGGCCGCAGGGCTGCGGGTCCTGCGGGCCCTGCAGGTCCTGCGGGGCCGTGCGCTACCGGGAACACAAACGTAATGCGACCAGTCCTGTTGCTGCCACGGCCATTTTAATTGAGTTGCTGAGAGTGCATTCCCACTCACGTCTCACTCCGTCTCTCTCGCTCACCCGCGCGGCCACCACACACTGACCGCGGCGCGCCTTGCCTCTCTCTCTCTCTCTCTCTCTCTCTCTCTCTCTCTCTCTCGCTGTACAGTTGGCGATCCGTTTTCTCGGAGACCGAGAGGAGCCCGAACGCACAAGCGGTCGCCGGCCCTCAAACGGACGCGCCAGGAGAGCGAGGGCGCCTGAGGGAGTGGAGGCGGAAGCCGCGGGCCGCGGGGCCCGGAGAGGAGGGCACGAAGTGGAGTGGACGCACGCGGCCGGAACACGCGGACCCGAGACCGCCTAGAGAGACGCCAACAGCCTCAACCCTTCCTCCAGCGCTGTCCGAAAAGCCGCTCTCTCCTTCTGTCTGTCTCTCTCGCTCTTATCCGAGACGCCGCGCAGCGGGGGCTGACACGGTAAACATGTCTTAGCAATCACGACGTGCAATGCCGATAGCTGCCGCAATGGGGGAGAGCGAGAGAGAGAGACAGAGAGAGGGAGCGAGAGGGAGTCACAGTGGACTCCTCGAGCAGGAAGGCAAGCGCTGCCCCCTCTTATAAATAAATACGTTTTATCGTGGTGCAAATTCCGCTATTCGATACGGAGCGCCGCCATGGCCGCTGCGCCCACCTCTCTTCTCTCTGTCTGTCTCTCCCCCCCCCTCTCTCTCTCTCTCTCTCTCTCTCTCTCTCTCTCTCTCTCTCGCAGTCTTGGCTTGGCGTCGCGCCACCCTTTTAGCTCTAATCTTTTGTCCGCACTGCATGCAGATGCAATCATTATGCTGTTTGAAAACTGAACAAAAAATCTATTCCGATATATTGGATTTCTCTATCTCCCTTTCTCTCTGTCTTTTTCTCTCTCTCCCTCTCTGTCCCTCTGACTCTGTCACGGATTCGCTTGGGACCGATTCTCTCTCCGACGCCTCCGCAGACATCGTAAAATCAGACACTCTTTCGGACCGTCGTAAAATATCTTTACGCATCGACATGTTTTTTTTTTTTTCATTTTTAGGGTTATTTTTTCGGTATATTTTTATTGCAGGCCATGTGTCTCTTCAGTCAATAATTATTTTTCGAGTAAGGGGGGGGGGGGGCGATTCATAGAAAACAACGGAAGCCGCATCACGGAATAGGGAGGTTGCTTAGAAGTACACAGACAAACATACACACACACACACACACACACACGTACGTGACATATAATTGGCAATGCGTTCGCTCGCACCTTCACCTAAGCTTCCTATTCGCGGCGTCGCCGCAAGCGGGCTCTAACACACTTCTAGAGTGCGAACACATGTCCCCCCCTGCCCGCTCATTAGGCGCGCAGGCCTAACTGGGCCCTAGAGAGGCGCTCACTAGAGAGACGCCCACTAGAGAGGCACTCTCCAGAGGCTGGCCACGCGTGACGAGAATGTCTTAACAACGCCGCGCATGAAGCAGGAAGCCAGCATCTGCGTGGCCGCCTGTGCCCACTCGCAGAAATACCAAACACATTTCAATGTTAAAAATCACTTCCTGTCCATAGCTGCAGTCAAATTATTTGAGGGCTTTTTTTTCGGATTCTCCACGCGTTTACGGATTTGCGCAGCCGGATTGGTGGACATTGCGATTCGAGGTATCGCCTCGAGATATCACCTCGAGATATGAGCTTCGAGATCTCGTTACTGTCCGCATTCACACAGACGCCGCGGCAACGCGCGCTCGCTGACATGGGCGTACCCCGACAGAGGGAGAGAGATGGAGAGAGAGAGAGAGAGAGGGAGAGAGAGAGAGAGAGAGAGAATTTAGTAATAACGCGAACCGTTGAGGAGAGGAAAAAGTAGAGGGGGGAGGGGGGATCGAACCGCGGTCGCGGCGGCGCCGCCTCCCGCTGCCCTTACTCCAAGCAGAGTGAGTCTGATGGACTTTCGATCCCAGATTTGCATGGCTCTCCGAAAGGGAGACAGAGAGAGAGAGCGAGGAAGAGAGAGAGAGAGAGAGAGAGAGAGAGAGAGAGAGAGAGAGGGGGGGGGGGGGCGGCGCGTGCGGCTGTCATAAATCCTCCATACTTCTCTATCACCTCTCCAGCCGGACCTCTTCCTTCCTCACAGACTTCTCCAGGGCGCGGTGGAGTCCGGCGGAGAACAGCCGGGCTGTGCGCCTTTGTGAAGGTCCCATCCGGCCACAAGCGCGCGCACACACACACACACACACACACAAGTGACCCACTTCCGCATTTAATTAAAAACGGTGATGCAGCAGCAGCAACAGCACAGGCGTAGCGCGCGAGCGTCGAAAAATATGAGAAATTGAGTCGTTGACCCCCCCCCCCCCCTCCTCCTCTACCCCGATTCAGGCCATGTTTATCTTTGAGATTCAATTCCGTAGGTGAAACCAAAAAAAAAAAAAATTGCGCGGGCTTGCGGACTGGGCAGAGGAGAGAGAGAGAGAGAGTGAGAGGGTAAGAGCGAGAGAGAACGGCAGCAACGTGACTGCCCTGTGGTCGGTGACTCGGCACGGCACATGATGAATGCGTTACGTTCTCTCCCCCAAATCAATGGTCCAGCTCTCTCTCTCTCTCTCCCTCTCCCTTCCCCACCCTCTCTCCCTCCCTCTCTCTCTCTCTGTACGTCTCGCACGCTCTCTCTCTCTCTCTCTCTCTCTCTCTCTCTCTCTCTCTCTCTCTCTATTCTGCTCGCCGAACGGTCGTGCGGGCCCTGCAATGCTGTGGCCTAGTAACGTCCGTCACTCCATAGCCCCTGCAGTCACTATACAAGACCCTCTTCGTATTCATAGACTTTTTTCTTTACAAAATAAAAAAATTGAGTAAGTATAAAATGAAAATACTCCAGCCAAAAAAAAACAAACAAAGTAACAGTGTTTTTGAAAAAAAAAATAATAATGCCGGACCGTTTGGTTGAACACGATCTGGCTACGGGGGTTTGCTGTGAGGGCGCCCGCAGGGTAGGCCGTGCTGCCCGACAGCGGTGCCCGGCGGGTCTGCCTATCTCTGCAGGCGCCGTGGGGCCGACAGGGGGCGGCTCGCATCCGAACAGCATTACATAAGTTCATTCTGTCCTCCTCCCACCCACAATAACACAACGTAGCCCTCCTCCCTCCCTCTCTATCTCCCTCCCACTACTCCGAGACGAGGATTAAATTAAGACGCGGCGGCGGGCAGAAAGCCGCGGCTGGCGGCTGTGTGAGGGATAGATGGCGTGCGATACGGCCGCGTCCGCCCGGCTGGACCGCGAGGTGCAGTGGTTCGGCTCGGTCTGACCTTTCATGGCTGATAGACCGTCGGAGGCGCCCTGAGCGCCACACACACACACACACACACACACACACACACACGCGTTCGCGCGCGCGTAGAGGATGCGGGCTGCATATGTACATACATCGCGAAGGTGTATCGGGAGAGGGGCGTGGCGGCGAACGATAGCGCAGGCTGCCCTGACCGTGTGTGTGTGTGTCCGTGTGTGTGTGAGAGAGTGTCCGTGTGTGTGTGTGTGTGTGTGTGTGTGTGTGTGTGTGTGTGTGTGTGTGTAGGTTGCCTCCGCGGCTACGGCCGGCCGGTGACGCCCGAGGGTCACACCATAATAACGTATATACACCGCACATACTCTGTCAAAATCGACGACAGTCGCGGTATCTCTATCCTCTCTATCCTATTTTTTTTTCGTGGCATCTCAGCATAATACTATCCGCCGCTCTATCATCTCCATCCTCTCTACCCTGTTTTTTTTTTCGGTCGCGTATTTCAGAATGTCAGTCACGCCCATTCTGTGGCCAAGAAATTGCAAAAGAAAAGGGTCTCTCTTTGACTGCCGATCAAAGAACGCCTTTCTCCCTCCCTCTCTCCTCTCTCTCTCTCTCTCTCTCTCTCTCTCTCTCTCTCTCTCTTGACGTTACGCCCGCGGGCTTCTGGCATTACATTTTCATTATACTTTTTTTTTACGAAATACGTAAGATTTGACGCGGTCTGTCCTCACCTTCCCCCTTTTTTCCATTAAAATTTCTTTCTCGGGGATCGCATTTGTTCCGCGTCCTATCTCATATTGACGGAAAGCATCCCGTCTCCCTCTCTCCCTCTCTGTCCGTTCTCTGTCTCCCTCTCTCATACAACAGCGGCAACAAAAGAGAGGGCCCCGCCTCAAAGAGACCGCTATACATCAGCATATGCTTAATGATGCTTAAATCTGCTTAAATCCTCGTGGACGCGGCGTACATTAAGCGCTGCTTAACCGTGCTCAACGATGCTTAAAGAAGCTTTCGCATAATGTCCGCAACGCGTGCACCCTTTTTGGAAGGGAAGGTCCAAACACGGCTACACGAAGAGGCGACGTATTTTCATTCTCATTTCGTCCCTTTCAAATCTACTTACTTTGGGGGAGTATATTTTTCTATACATCTATATATATACATTATATATATATATATATGCCACCGATTCCCGCCAGGAGTCCTTCCTATACACGGCTCTTCATACCCCCCCCCCTCTCTCTCTCTCTCTCTCTCTCTCTCTCTCTCTCTCACACACACACACACACACACGCCGCGCGTAACACAGTGTGTGTGTGTGTGTGTGTGTGTGTGTGCGCGCGTGGGCACTCCTCTTCTTCTTGTCTTCTCCGTCCCACGCACTCGGAGTCCTATGCAGGTGCGACAGAGACAGATGGAGAGAGAGAGAGAGAGAGAGAGAGAGAGAGAGAGAGAGAGAGAGAGAGAGAGAGAGAGAGAGAGAGAGCTGCTCTGACCGGACGAGTCTCACCCCGCGGGAGGCCATCCCGTCCTCCTACCTGCTGCACAGCGAGGGGCACTGTCAAAAAAAAAAAAAACAGCGCCTCACGTCTGCTGACTAAAAATACAAAAAATGAAAACACCCCCTTAAAAAATGCAAAATACACGACGCGTTCCGCAATGTTTTGATGAAAAACACAGCGCCATGGCATCAGCGTGCGACAGAATGTCTCCCGAGGCTGAATGTAAAGTTTTCGGTACACGTTTAAGCAGCTTGTCTGGCTACCGGCGAAATCGACTTTTAAATAGGACTTAAAAAGTGTGTGCATCGGATGCCTCGGTTCTCCTGGCAGTGTGGCGGAGACAGTCAGTGCCCTTGCCGACGCTGCCCACGCGCACATGCGGGACCGAATCATATCGCCTTTCTCTCTCTCTCTCTCGCACTCGGGTGCGCGGACCGCCTCCGTCTCTCCCTCTCTCGCACTCATGCGGCGGCGGCGGCGCGCTTGCCCGGCCCGACTTCCTCGAGCCTATAAGAAGGAATCTCCGCCTTCACTCCCCCCCCCCCTCTCTCTCTCTCTCTCTCTCTCTCTCTCTCTCTCTCTCGCTCTCCTTCTCCCAGGGGCCGCATAGCGATATATGAGAAACAAAAATGCAGGGGATAATTACAGGTGATAGACTGCCCGCTTGAGCCCGCAGCTCCGCAGCTCCCAACCCTTTACCGGGGCCCGCGCAGCTCGCCGCTGCCGCCGCTGCCGCGCCCCGGCGACGGTCTGGCGCCGCTCCCTCCTGCCCCCGCCGCACCTGCTGCTGCTGCTGCTGCTGCTGCTGCTGCTAGCCATGACCCCTGTGACGATGTACGGGACCAGCAGGCAGGCGCCGCCGCCGCCGCTGCGGTCACGCCCCCCCCCCCCCCCCCCCCCCGTGTCGTACTACACAGCGCACGTCGCGTGCGCGACTGTACGCAACCTCACCCACGCCGCCGCACACTTCGATATCTCGATAGCGTACCATTATTATTATTGTCGATTTCGCGCACCGTGTCGCGCGCGCGCGGCGGATTCAGATTCAGATTTGAGCGGGCGTCCTCCTAGAGTGAGCGCGGAGCCCGCGAGCCGAAAGGTCAGGTCATGCCACCCCACAGTGCAGAGGTCACACGTATGTGTGTGTGTGTGTGAGTGTGTTAGAGCGCGAGGTGCCCGGTCCAGGATGCACTTTTCAGCACGAGAGGCTCGGTTCTTCAGGGGGACGGCCCCCCCCCCAAAAAAAAATGTAATATTTTTTTTCTTTAAAAAATAAAATAGTCGAAAAAGAAAGAGGAGGTGAGCATAATTTCCTGTGCACTGCCATGAGGCACCACTGGTCATGAGGAGTCATGACATGCGAGAGGTGTTATTATCAGAGAGAGAGAGAGGGGGGGGGGGAGAGAAGGGCGAAAATAAATTGTTGCAAATCCCCCCCTCCCGTGCACCGGCGGGCCTGGCTGACCTAATCCTGGGGAGTAACTCAGTTTGACACTCATGCACGGCACAGGCCGGGTGCGTGCGCGTGCGTGCGTGCGTGTCTGCGTGTGTGCATGCGCTCTTTGCGGCCTCCGTCCTGCATTTAAGTCCCCCCCCCCCATCCCCCTCTTAGCAAGAGAGAGGGAGAGCATTTGTTTTTAACAAAAAAACAAAAACAGAGTGCACTGCTGCAAAGTCTGTGCATGCGTTATCGGCTCGTGGCCACACGCTGCACCGGAATACGCAAAGCGGCGAGAGAGGAATAGAACCGCCTCCATCCTCTTTTCATTCCATGTCCTCTCCTGTTTGGAGGGAGGGTGGGTTTGAGAGGGTGCGTATATTAAATAGAATCCAACATATTGTGAAATGCGTGCCGAAAAATAAAATCTTTCCTGTTTTTTTAAATTGTTTTCTTTAAAGTGCTCACCGTCTCGGCTTAGCTGGGCGGCAGTGGCGGCGGCGGGCTCTGAGACGGCCAGGTGCATCGGACGTTTCGGTTTCGGGGCGTGGCGGGGCGTGGCGGGGCGTGGCGGGGCGTGGCGGGGCGTGGCGGGGCGTGGCGGGGGCGCAGCGAATGGGTGCGGGTCTGGTGTATCGGGGCGGCCGTGCCTGCCCCCTCCTGGCTCACAGCCTCCTAGATCACTGTCAGGGGCCCGGGCTGGCCGCTCTCTGAGCGCCCCGCTGAGTGCGGCAAGGCGGTGACCCGCCCGTGAGTACGTCACGTGGTCCAAATACAACCCCCCCCCCCCAACCCTCTCCCCACCCCTCACTCCGCGCGCCTGTGTTTCCGTCGTAAATTTAACAGCACCTCCAATTTAAACCGTCCTACCCTATTATGTCCGATAATTAAACTGGTGATCCCCCCCCCTCTCCCTCTATTTTTTTTTTTTTTGCTTTTTGTGACACTGGGGACACTGACACGACGTCGTCGGGAACCCGGCACCCGGCATAGAGAAAACGAAAACGAAGTACATCGGGGTGGCCGAACTCGGTTTGGTATGTGAAAGGTAAAGATGAGGACGCGCACGGCACGACGACAAGGGCGTCGGCCACCCCCTGAGGCTAACGAGGGTCCGGCGCGGCGACGGCGAGCTTGAAGGCGGCGGCGGCGGACGCCGACCCCCCGGGGGCCCCCAGATAGCATCGGTGTACAGTCCCTCCCGAAATCGCGCGGGTGCGTCGCAGTGCGGGCCGCGGGCGCCGCCGCCGCCGCCGCCGCGGACGTGGTCGCCGACGGCGGCCTCCTCCCGGCGGACGACCCGGCCCCGGTTGCGTCCACGGCAGCCACGTTCCTTCAGCAGAGCTGAGTCTCTTTGAAATTCTGACGCTGCCGTTGCCTGCCCGTGGCCGCCTGTGGCTTTGGGCCCTCCAGGTCCCCCGGGGCCCGGGGCCCGCTCCCCCGGCCCGGCCGCTGGATGCCGGGGTCGGGCTTCGGGGTATTATAAACGACATTGACAGGTGAGTCCGGAGAAGCAAGGAGGGACCCGGGGACCCCCGGGGGGGGGGGGGGGGCCCTGGGGAGGAGGGGGGGGGGGCTCTAGCTCTGTCACCGCCGGGACCAACGGGCCCTGACGACCCCGCGCACGCCTAGGCTCCGGACTAAACACGCTCTGTCTCTCTCTCTCGCACCACCGAGGCAGACGGCGACAGGTGCTGCGCGTCTGAGGGCGCGCCCGCCGGGTGGGCAACCCCGCCGTGCGCGGGCGCTGCCAGCGCCACCACACCGCCAAAACCTGAACTACGCATGCCACTGCCCGGAGAGAGGCGCCGTGTGGGAACTGTGCGGCCCTGTCCGTGGGAGGCGAGCGCGAGCACACACACACACACACACACACACACACACACACACACACACACACGAAGGGGGTCGGCTAGACGCATCCTCTCGGACCCGCTGTGACGGTCTGACAGATGTTTGTCCAATGAGACGTCGGATCTCGGCCACGCCCACCGCCACACCCCCACGCCGCGGCGCTGTGCGGGAGCGCCTGCCGTGGCCGGGGTAGGCAGACCCGCACCACACGCGTGCGCCGCCTCGGCCGTGGCTGCCTACCCGCCGGGCGCTATCGCTGTCTCCGTCAGCCCGAGGGAGAGAGAGAGAGACAGAAAGATAGTGATAGACAGAGAGAGAGAGAGAGAGACGGATAGAGAAAGACAAAGACAGAGAGAGCGAGAGCACGTTATATTATTAACGGAGGGCGCCGGCGGCAGAGGCGTGTCGGCGCGGAACTGCTGTTGTGTGCAGCACCGGCGCGTGCGGACAGCTGTTGCTGCCGATAAGGGCGCCGGCGAGTATTTACACGGCGGGGTGGGCGTGCAAGCGGGCGTGACCCGCGCGGGCAGCGCCGGCGGGAGAGAGGTAGACAGAGACAGAGAGAGAGAGAGAGTCGTGCCGTACCGATGCACTCCAGTGCTGCCGTAGCCTCACAAGCCGCCAAGCCAAGCGTGCCAACCATTCAGCCTAGAAAATCACGACGCGGCCTCACGGGGTTCGAATACTGGTACTCGCTCGCGGTTTCACGGCAAGGGGTTTCACAGATATCTTTAAAAAAAAATTGTGTGAATTGTGTGAATGATTTTAATCATTTTATTTTGGAAAGGCCATACTTATTTATTTTATCAAAGAAACGCCCCGTTGCTGGGCACAAACGTCTTCGCAAACTAATACAACAAACAATCAAAATAAAAAGAATTTGAAAAAAAATATTGCGCTACGCGGCGTCGCGGCAGAAAGAGGGTTCTAAATGCCCGAATTTATCGCGTTCGCCCCGCGCGCCGCGGCGGCTTAAGTGCGAGCGGGACGGAGCGCGGCGTGTCCCCGCGGGAGCGACAAGGAGGAGAGGTGCCGCGCCGGGCGCTGGGCCCTTGGGGGAGCCGGCGGCGCGGAGCCCAGCTGATTGTGTATTTATGCAAAGCGGCCGGCGGAGCGGTGCATTAGGCCCTGCACAGATAAGTCCCCGGGGAATAAATCTCGGCGGGTGTCGCGCGCCGTGCGGGGGCCAGCGGGGACCAGCGGGGGCCACGTGACGGCGTTACGTGGTACGTGCACGGCACCGCAGCTGCCGCCGCCGCCGCCGCCGCCGCCGCCGCCGTCGTCAAGCTATGAAGAATGGAGGAGAGTCGCCGTGGAGGGGGTCTGTCCCCCCTCCTCTCCTCCCAGATGATACGAGTCGGGCGTTGTGGCGGCAGCGGCGGCGGCGGCGGCAGCGGCGTCGGCGGTTCAAATCGCTCCAAGAATGCTGTGCAACCAGTCCCGGTTCCCTCCCGGGCCCCTCCCGGTGCGGCGGTGTGGGCCCAGCCGCCCAGCCTCATGGCACGGAGAGGCGAGGCCCGCTGAGGACCGATTCCGAACACTGTCGGGCCTCCCTCTCTCTCCCCCTCCCTCCCTCCCTCTCTCTCTCTCTCTCTCTCTCTCTCTCTCTCTCTCTCTCTCTCTCTCTCTCTCTCTCTCTCTCTCATGGAGCACCCCACGAGTGCCCAGAGCCGAGCCGGCGGAGCGCTTGACGCGCTGGGCTCCGCGGCGGCCGGCCCCGCTGCTCTCGTCGCGGACCTGCGGACCCTCCTCGTCCTGGCCGCGGCCTGGCGGGGACCTCCGTCGTCGGCATCCTGGAGGGCGCCTCCTCCGTGCCTCCTCGCCGCCGCCGCCGCCGCCGCTTCTCTCGGCCGACGTCCCCGTTCGCTATGCACAAATTGCCTCTCCGTGTCGACGACGGCGACGATCCCGTTGGCGCGAGAGAGACAGCGACATGCACGCGAGAGAGAGAGAGAGAGAGAGAGAGACGGAGACACAATGATAGATCGGAGCATGTGCCGCGCCGCCCGACCTCCAGAGCCGCGGCTGTGACTTGGCGGACGACGCGGCTCCGTGCCACAACATTATACGGGACGGCACGCGACACGCACGCGACACGCACGCGGCACGGCGCGGCACGGCGCCGAATAACTTATGACGCTGCGCGGGCCGCGATGAGCACGGCAAATAATTGGTGTTCTTTTTTTTTTTTCGAAATAAAAATTTGGGATTGAGTCGGGCTTGATGCGACTGTCGTCGGCCAACACCTTCTGTTTGAGTCACGTGATGGCAGCCGGCCAATCAGAGCCTCATTATCAGGAGCGGGACATTCGAACAGAGGCGCGTAACTCGAAACACCCGGGCGGCCGCGCGGCATCGCGCATAGCGCAGTGCAAGGATATATCAAGAGGGTACGAATAGCAGCAGGCCGCGCGTGCCCCGCCCCGCCTCCTCCGCGGCGGCGCGGCCACCAGGAGAGGCAAGGCCGCCGCCACGTGGAGCGGCGCCTCCGCGAAGCCGGCGACGCCAAGCGAACCCAAGCGAAGCGCACGTCGGCGATCAGACACTACACACCCGTACGGCAGCAGGCACCTGTACGCCCGCGCACACAATACAGTCCCGACTGCAACATTTTCTCTGAACCGTACGCTGTCCGGGAGAGTACGGACGGGCGGTGCGGGAGGCGAAGCAGCACTCCAGCAGCACTCCAGCGTTCAAGTCTCCGCGCAGGAGAGGGCTGCGCCGCGCCGCGGGAGTCGCTCGTCCCGCTCGGCCGCGAGTGTTGACTCACCGGTCACCGACAGCGCCGACTTCGAGAGACCCTTACCTGCCAGCAATAACAAGGCAGTGTAAATACGGGCGCCGAGCTGGATTAGGGCGCGATTCACGTTCGGATTCAGAGTTTGTTTTTGGTCTGCCACCGCGCGGGGCGCCCGAAAGCAAACACGCGGCAGAGACAGCAACGCATACCCGGGTCTGTGCGCCTTCAGCCAACACAGATCCGGCCAGGCCAACCCGAATACAACAATGAAAAAGAAAAATATTGCTCGCAATATTTCGTGATTCAAATCTTTTCTTTTAATATTTTATACCCTTGAACTACGAGGGAGCAAGTCGTTCCCCGCTCGCAAACGCCGGCATCCGGCAAGAATGTGAGCACCGAAATGACTGCTTTTGCCCGTTTCCCCCATATGTATACTTTGGCATGCAACATTGTCGGCGCCGCGCGGCCGCCCGGGTGTTTCGAGTTACGCGCCTCTGTTCGAATGTCCCGCTCCTGATAATGAGGCTCTGATTGGCCGGCTGCCATCACGTGACTCAAACAGAAGCTCCCTCTCCATCATTACACTCGCTTCTCTCACCGTTTCATTATATTTCCCTTGATCGTCACTTGTTTTCTTTCTTTTTTTATCCCCTCTCGCTGGTTTTCTTTGTTGCTGTCCTTTTTTTCTTTCATGGAGACGAAAAAAAATTGTGTTTGATATAAAGCAAGCTGGCTGTCATATCATATCAGGCAAAAAGGACGAGAAAAATGTGTCCCTCTCTCCTTTTTTTTTTGTTTTTTGAAGAAAGGGTCCGCACTACGACCGGGGTGGACTGGCAGCCAACGGTCCAGGTGACCTCTCGGGTTTCCCCTCCGGCCCCGGCATGCAACATTGCGTGGGCAGGGTGGACGCTGGCGGGGCGGCGATTGGTACCGGGGACACGGAAAAGCGGGGCCCTACACTGCAAAACATGTGGGTGCGAGAGAGACGGCGCCACATCTGACTGCGGCGGTGCAAGAGAGACGACCCAGTCCGGCATCCCTTTTGCACTACCACGACGCCACAAGTCAAGTGCGGCTTCCTGTCTCTCTCGCACTCACTGATGTGACGAGTCATATCAGTCAGTTTCTGCTCTCTCTCTCTCTCTCTCTCTCTCTCTCTGATATCGAGTCTGCACGAGCGAGAGGAGGTCTCTCTCCAGATCTAAGAAGCGTCTTGAAAGAGAAAGGGTGAGAGGGTAAGGGAGAGAGAGAGGGAGGGAGAGAGGGCAGGAGGGGGGACTCGCTGCACGACGAATTGTCAGTGATCCCCTCGGTATTCAAGACTACTTGACGATAGGACTTTTACTTTCGTCCCCCTCCCCCTTCTCCGCTCCGGTACCAAATCATCCTGTAATTCGGGGGGAAGAGTCTCTTCTCTCTCTCTCTCTCTCTCTCTCTCTCTCTCTCTCTCTCCTGGCCCGAATGACCCGAAGAGCGTCGGCTGATTGGAGAGAAAGAGGAAAGGGAGGTGGGAGAGAGAGGGGGGAGGGAGGGGGGGCGTTGTTCGCCTGAAAACCACAACAACTGCAGTGCCATCTCCTTCCACTTGCGATGGTTCGCCTTTTTCGGCGCCTTCCGCTGCTGCGATCCCTTCCCTCGGCCAATAGAAACTCGCGGGGCTGGTCACGTGACCAGGCGATCTCTCTCTCTCTAACACACACACACACACACACACACAGGGAGAGAGAGAGGGTATATCCAAACCTTTCGCCGAGGAACACAATCGAATCACAAGTGCGGCATCGTCGTCGTGGGCGCCGGATTCGGGGCGGGCGGGAATTTCAAAAGGGACAATAAGGCGCTTTGATCCGGCGTGTCCGCCCGTCCGGCGTGACTCGGTGCCTCCGAGCCGGGCGTCTTGTCAGTGTTGCCATGACTCAGTTATGCTGCCGGCGGCGGGTCGTCAAGAATAAACTCGCGCGGCGACTCGAATTTCTCATATCCGAAAACGCCGCGTTGTGAATTTCTCATGGGCGACGAGAAGGGCGACGGAGATCCGGCTACGCAGGGAGGCAGGTGTGTGTGTGTGTGTGTGCGACGAGGGCGGGAGGCTTTTTATCGGGTAGAAACTAAATCGGGTTACAACCAGTCATTACCCCCCGGAATAGAACACGCACGCGAAGGCGGGATGAGAAATTTTTGGGTGCCGCGGGGAGAAGAAATGGCTGCCCGTTGTTCCGGCGGCATGAACACACGGTACACATATATTAAGCTTGTGAGCACATATAGTTCATGTACATAGTACTACGACCATGTATGTGTGTTCGTGGACCGTGTTCATGAACTTCCTCTCACAGACTTTGTCCATGGACTTTGTTCACGGACTATGTTCATGGACTACGTTCATCGATTCTGTTAATGGACTATGTTGTGACCAGGTTGCTTGCCCGAAAAGAAGCCGTGGCACACGCAGAAAAAACATTAGCAGCATATGGATAGCTAATTTTCTTTAGCTAGTGAAACTAATTGTTTGCTGCACGTCAAGAGTGATTAGCTGGTTTTGCTAACACCTTACCTAGACAGCTAAAACTTAGCTACTACAACTAATAAAATTAGCTATCCATATGCTGCTAATGATTTAGCAATACAGCTAAGGTTTTTTTCCGTGACGGGACGCGAGAAGTGCAGCCAACATCCCCACGTTTGTGCGCCGCTCGGTGCGTTCGGCCGTCGAGTGCCCCTGGTCTGCCTCTCGCCGCCAGCGCCGCTGCTGCTGCTACGGTAGGTTGAATGCCCCCCCCCCCCCCCACCTCCAGTCCGCTCCGGACGGCCCGGCGTCCGCCCTCCGCCCCAGGCCAGGCCCTACGCTATACCCAGAGCGAGCCGGCAGCGTTCTGAATTTTATGCGTCGAGACATTTACCCCTCCCGCTCCTCAGGGGCTGTCCGCGTCGCGCGGGCTGCCTGCCCAGTGGGAGCGGTCAGCGAGGCTCGGACCCGGCCGCGCCGCTGGTTTGTTTGGAGTATGATTTATGTCGGATGCTGTGCCCAGTCATGCGGCCGCGTGTTCCTTCACGGGGGGCCCCAGGACCTCGCCCTCCCTCCCCTCACGGCCAGACTCCCCCACCCCGGACCAGTTTTACTCACTAGACTGAAAACTCTTTGATTGGCTGATCTGCTCGCGCACGCGCTTCCGAGAACGTTTTCAGAACGCACCGCCCTGTCGTAATTAAAGCCCCATTCGACCAGTCACCGCCGCCCGGGGAGCGACTCCGATCGGCCGGACTGCCTACACTGCGGGCAAGAGTTTCAAATGTCCCGCGCGCCACGCGGTCCCCTTTTTCAGTTTGCATGCAAATGAAAAGACCAATTAGCGGACGTCCCGGAAACAAGTTGTTTGTTGTGGAGGGCGGAGGCCGGGCGCAAGTGGCCTAGGAATCGTAAAAGGCCGCTGTAAAAGGCTCCTAGAAGGCGCCGCAGCGGTCGCCTCGGAGTCGCGGTCATGCCCCCCGAACTCGCGGCGCAGAGCCGCGCGGAAGAGGCGGGAATTTTAAAAAGCAATTCCAGTCGACTCGGTTTTCGGCCGGCGTGGCGCGTATTTCTAGCAGGCACCGCTGTCCGCTCCGTGGGAGCCCGGGGAGTCGGCCTGGTCAGTGACATCGGGGGGGGGGGGGGGGGGGGCGCGAGGAGCCCCCGCCGCCCCACGGGGGGGCAAGACTCACTCCACAAGGCCAGCCTGGGTCATGAGCAGCCAGATCCCATGGCGGAGCATCTCACGGGGCGAGGCGCAAACGGGCGACGGGTCGAAGCCACTCGTTGGGTTAAACCCTACGCGCAGAAACTCTACCGAGCTCGCGAAGCCGTGCCTACCTATTTTGCGAGATTCCATCATAGAAGTAACAAAAGTGCATTCGCAATCATGTGCTAAAACTCCCTCCAAACTGGTGTAAAACAGGCGTTTTTTTGAGCTCATTCTCCTGATGTATGATGTTTCTCCAGCACATTGGTCGGCACAATCAGTACAATCAGTACAATCAGTACAATCAGCACAATCACTGCACTTTTGGGAGGTGTCGCGGACCCCTCAGCGGCCTGCCAGACAAATCCTCTCCCGAGTCCCGGCGCGCCGCCTCACAGCCGAGCCGGTCCCCGCGTCCGACTCCAATGCCTTCGCAATCGTTATTGCGCAGTTTGTTGCTGTCTCTGTCCTTTTCCTCGTTTTCCCCCCGCCTCGTTTCCCTGATGAAAAGGGACGCGGCACGACCAGAGCTTGCTTGCTAGGCAGAGGTGAGCATATATACAAATGAGAACCAGTTGCGGGTTCGCACGATGTGTTGTGTATGTGTGTGTGTGCAGGTAAACAAGTCGAGCGTGCACTTGACGGTTCGGGCTCTCGCATTCCAGGTCTGGCGAGAAAAATGACAAATCAGAAAGATGGAAGACTTTCCCCTCACACGGCGTGTGTGTGTGTGTGTGTGCATCTCGCGGTCTGAGAGACAGGAGAAGGGGAGGAAGGGAAGGGGCAGGAGAGAGAGGGGGGGGGGGGGAGGGGTAGTCACGGGGTCAGCATTATCATAATCTAGGCCGTGATCCGGCTAATGGCAGAATGATGGGGTACCGGAGGCTGGAAACAAGGCCTGTCGCCTACCGAACCGATTCCCTAACCGATCATCTCTCTCACGGCCGGCGAGGGATCCCGATCGATCGGGAGGGATCCCCGAAGGATCCCCGGAGAATCCCGAGGGCGGGCGGATCCCTCACCGACGCGCTGAGTCAGCCCAGGGCCCCAGGAGAGCGGTCAGTAGTAACGTGGGCCCCGATAATTACACGGCACCCATGCAAATCAAACGGGGCCACACGGGACCCGGCAGCAGGCGCGGGAAATTCAAGACGCACTCAACAACCTCTCAGGTTTACGGATGCGGTGAATACCAATACGAATATGCGGCGCTGCTCCGCGGCCGGGTACGGCACGGCGTCGGCCGTCCCCTAACCTCATTTGTACCTCTCGAGAACAAGCCGAAAGGGGTCCAACAAAGACATGGGTGTGTCCCCGGCGGGGTGCCGCCGGCGCCGTGCGGTGCTGGGATTAACTCAGATCCACAGAGAGAGAGAGAGAGAGAGAGAGAGAGAGAGAGAGACGGTTTATGAAATAAGGCACGAGCAGCGCGCAGACAAGGGGGCAGTTACTTAGTGTGCTGGGCGTCGCCATATTGCCATTTTCAGAGACGGCCGCCGTAATGAAGCCAAGCACGGCAAAAGACCTTGGCTGTCTCGTGAGTAATCTCCCTGTCTCCTTCCCTCATATTCTGCCCCCCCCCCTTCCTTCTCTCTCCCTCTCTCTCTCTCTCCACTTATCCCGGCCTATTCTGGGCGTGGGCAGGCCCGCTTTTGCGCTCTGCCCTTCCTTCCTTCTCGTACCCCCGTCTTGAGTAATACCCCAAAAGGCCCTCTGCGGTCGCTTTCACTGCATGACCTGCCATGCCTGCCACGGCCTGCCATGACCTGCCACTCCGTCACGCATTCAAACTGCTTCAATTGAACTGCCCCGAACAAGTCCGTCAAACCTCTTTGCCAATCCGGCGCGGCGGCTTCCAGTCGAAGACTCGTCCACCGCAAGCCTTCACAATAATCCGCCAAGCTTTCATTTATCTCTATTAAAGAAACATTTTTGTTGCCCGGCGCGGTGACGTCACCCAACACCTGTCAGAGACAAGTGGATGTTTCCGTCTGGGGGAGGTGGTGGTTGGACAACGGGCAACGCGTCCAGCCTCAGCAAACACGGTTGGTATGTATGAGTGGTCGGCGGCGTCCAAGAGGACGGCGTCCAAGAGGACGGCGTCCAAGAGGACGGCGTCCAAGAGAGGACGAGAGGACCGGGATGACGTCGGGTTGGTACCCGTCAACGGAAGGCCACAACACAACACACGCTCTGAAGCAGCTCCAGCACCCCCCGGAACACGCCCGAATTCCCCGCTTCGCGGTGCCTACCTCCCAGGGGGACCGGGGGAGGGGGGGGGGGGGCAGAACGGCTCAGAGGAATGCCAGAGCAGCGTACCCACACACGCTCCCCGCTGCCGGCACCAGGGGAACCCGTTGGGACTGCGGGGAGACTTGAGCCTCGAGGAGCGCCTGGCGGCCTGAAACGAGGAGTTGAGGCTCCGGAGGAGGCTAGCGTGCCGATCCAAATGTCGTCTTTGAATCCGACTCGGCACAGCAGCTTTGCAGTTCCGCATCGTGCAGCTGAGCTGTGAGAATTCCGACGCGGTCTCAGTGGTGTTGGTGTATCCGGACGGGATCGCCCACGGCTATAGTCTGATCAGTCTGGGAAGAACGCTGGTGTTGCTGCGGTAGCAGTGCGTTTTGGGGGGAGGTGGTGGAGGGGGCTCCTGCCTGCTCCGGCCGGGCCCGTCTGTGTCAACACACTCCTCACACAGACCTTTAAATTCTCGATCACCACGTGAACTATATTGATAACACATTTAACACACACACTTGGCTTTGAGAATTCCGACGCGGTCTCAGTGGTGTTGGTGTATCCGGACGGGATCGCCCACGGCTAGGTCTCCAGCCAGTGCGCGGTAAGCTGCCCGGTGCACAACACCGGATAGATGGACAGATAGATAGATGGATAGATAGATGGATAGATAGATAAGGCGGCATAAGCGAAGGCATGCGTAGGTAGTAGGTCCACCTGGCGCGAGAGGTAGGGTTCTGGGTGCCCCTAAATTCCTCCCCCCCCCCCCCCCTCCCCTCTTCCCACCCGAGCGTGCGGCCAAGTGGAGCGCGGCCCGACTCGCTCGCAGTTTGGCGCCGCGGGGCGGGGCCGATGCCGCCCCGGGCGTCAGCTAGCGGAGCAGCGCAGCAACAACAACAAGAGTCAAAAGCGACCGGCACCGACCGCGCCGGGCGGCGGGCATCAACGCAGTGTGGAACACACCCCATCGGTCACGTCACGTGTGTGGTCAGCGACAAAAGTATTCTCCTCACAGACGCGGGGGGTATTCGAACCCGCACCAGAGGCGGGGTAGCGGTAATATATGCAGTGATAATAAAAAGTGGTCGGTTCAAAATCGACAAACAAATTCGATGTGATAAAAACAATGATCGTTCTGCGTGACCGGCGGCGCACCAGCGCGGCCCCGCTGACACTGGAGGCCCTGGAAGCCCTGGAGTCCCTGGAGGCAGCCGCCCCGCTCCGCCACCGCCGGCACGGCATCGAGTTTCACGCCGCGCCGACGACGTGGACGTGTCCGGAGACACCTCCCCGACGTCCTTGCACCTCGCTGACGTCGCAGCGTCCGACAACCCCCCCCCCCCCCCTCCTCCTCCCCTAACCAACACCATCTCACCGGCCAGCACTAATGTGCGCATTTTCCGCTTATTTTCGCACAGAAAAAAAAATATTTCCGTTGAGGACGGGTACGGTGCCCAGCCATCCTGCATTGTTCGTGCGGGTCAGACGGCCTCGTGCTGAGTTTACGTCTGTAGAGAGAGAGAGAGAGAGAGAGAGGGGCGGCAGGTTAACCCTTTACACAAAGTGTTGTGAGCGTTTACTGTATTGCTGCCGCTTGATCGTGGCAGGAGAGGGTTGGGGAGGGGGGAGTACCAGCAGACGCTTTAGGACACCCTGTAATTTCGTTCCCCCACCCCCTCCCTTCCGACTCCCCACTCCGGCCCGGCACACGGGGGCCACCTGTATGTGTGTGTGTGTGTGTGTGTGCGAGCGCGTTGGACGTGGCGTAAAATATCTGCGCCCCAAACGAAACGGAGCTCGCGAGACCTTCCGTAAAGTTGTGCCCGGATTTATTAATTATAGTCCTGAAGCGCGATTTATAGAGGATCGTAATTCCATTGGCGGAGCGCTGCCCGGAGGGGGAAGGGAGGGGGGCCGTCTGGCCGACGCGCCGCGTGGCCCACCAGATCCAGAGCGATACGACGTGCCAGAGGACGGGAGGGCGGAGGGTTCTGGAGGAGAGTCCTGGAGGAGAGTTCTGGAGGAGAGTTCTGGGGGAGAGTTCTGGGGGAGAGTTCTGGAGGAGAGTTCTGGGGGAGAGTTCTGGAAGAGAGTTCTGGATGAGAGTTCTGGAGGAGAGTTCTGGAGGAGAGTTCTGGGGGAGAGTTCTGGAGGAGAGTTCTGGAGGGAGAGTTCTGGGGGGAGAGTTCTGGGGGAGTTCTGGAGGAGAGTTCTGGAGGAGAGTTCTGGGGAGAGTTCTGGGAGAATTTCTGGGGAGTTCTGGGGGTAGGACTTCAGAGGAGAGCTCCGAGGAGACAGAGATCCCGGCGGAAAATGGATGAGAATGGAAAATCCACGTTGCAGTTCCCCCGCGGGGGTTTCCCGGCCGCGAGCAGCGCAGTATTTTGAGTTATTTATTTTCCTGTTGAGGCGTGGCGCCCCGCGTGCTGTCTGCGGTGCGAGGAGGTCAGCTGTGCTGATTGATCTTCTTGTTCATTGCCGGGAGGACGCGCCCACGCCCCTCCTTTCGTTTGTCTTACGCAGCCTGCCTGCAGCGGGGCGCGCGGGGGCGGGGATCGAACCCCGACCCCGACGGCCGCCGCTGCCCGTGCTCGTCGGTCCCCGGGTGCGGCGGCCGTGCCTCCGGGCAGCCTCCACCACGGACTCACGCGAGCCCCGACCGGGACCGGGGGGTCGCCGACGACCGGGCCGGCCGCCCACGCGCGCGGCACGCGGCCGGACTCGTGGCGCCCGCGGGCGGGGGCGGGGCAGGGGCGGGCTGGGTCCTGGGGGGGGGGGGGGGGGGGGGGGCTGTGTGCCGGGGGCGGCCCTGCCACCGCGGGACCCCCAAACAGATGAGGTCCGATAGAGGGGTGGCTGCCGCCGCTGCCGCCGCGGCCTGCCCTGGGGCCGGTCGTGACCGCCGCCCTGCGGCACACGGGGTGGTAGCCGAGCACGCCCACCGAGCCCTCCTCCGCCCCCCACTTACCTCTTCATCTCTCTCTCTCTCTCCTCTCTCTCTCTCTCTGTCGATTCGGAAATCTCATGACAATGGGCGGTGCGGTCCCGGGTATCGTGCTGCCCTCGGGGCGCAATGCCAGCCAGAGAGTGCGAGAGAGACGAAGAGAGACACAGAGAGAGAGAGAGAGAGAGAGAGAGAGAGACGTCCGGTGATCGGCAACCACTGCACTGACAGAAAATAATCCCTTTTGTTTTCGTAATTTGGATTTTTTTTTTAAATTAGAATTTTTTATATAATTTTTTTCCCCTTTTACAGTATACAGATTTTAGTAGTATAGCAGACGACACTAAAACAAAAATCCGTTGTGCGTTAAGAAAATCGTGTCGGGGATAACCGCGCGGCACTCCTTGGGCAGGCCGCTGCCGGTGCACCTGCATGCAGCTGCAGCTGCCGCGGCGGCAGAGGGAGTTCGTGACCCGCGGCGTGACCCGCGCGGGGAAGGGGCGGGGAGGGAAGCCCGCGGTGGGTATTCACGCCGGCCCGGCCCCCCGGCCGTCCGTCTCACTCGCACCGCACGGACGCGGCCGCGCGGCCATCTCCCTCGCACTCACGCGGCGGCGCACGGTGCAGCGATGGTCGGGACTTTCTTCCTGTGCGCGCGGCGCCCTAAGCGCCCTTCGCCGCCCCATCCATTCCCTTTTTGCGGGCGAGAGGGAGAGAGAGGGAGAGAGGGAGATAGAGCAAGAGAAAGAGAGTAAGAGATAGAGAGGGAGAGAGAGAGAGGTTTAGCACCGTGAGCGTCAGGTAGCGCACGCGGCAGCACCGCCCTCTCCTGCCGTTCACCCACGCGCGCCCCGAGAGACCTCAACGCAAGGCAGAGCGAGAGAGACAAGAGACTTCGAGCTCCAATAACCACCTCCCAAAAAAATTTAAATAAAACTTTTTGGGAACATTTATGAAGGTATTTACAGCCATTCATGACCAATAAAAAAAAATAAGCTTCGAAATTTTCTCATATGCTCCTGGCGGCCAAGTGTATACTAACGGAGCGTGTCACTGTGGCACTTGCGGCGAATTAAACTTTCTCATACGGCACTGCCCCCTCCCCTCTCTCTCTCTCTCTCTCTCTCTCTCTCTCTCTCTCTCGCAGTATGTACCGATGTCCATCCAGATGTGGGTCTTGTGATGAGGGGACAGGACCCAACCCTCCTCCCCCCCCCCCCCCCCTTCAACAACAAGAGCCCGTCTGTGCTGCTATACTCGGCGGTGCTACAGCGTTCTGCGACCCGCAGGCCGTGCCTGCGACTCGGCCTGCGACCGCCTGCGACAGAACCAGTTCCCTACGTCCGTTTCTCCCGGCGAGAGATCTCCGCTGGGCGGCGGTGCCGCTGCCGCCCTTCCCCGCCCCGCCTCTCCAACGGGCACGGCGCGGCCGGCACAGAGGGGACGGCCGACGGCGCGCGAGAGAATTCCCTACGGCGAGGATGAGAAACTGTGCGGGCCGCGACCACCTTTGTCTTTAGCGGGCCCGACTGCACTGTGCGAGAGAGAGAGAGAGAGAGAGAGCGAGAGCGACTCGTGTCGCACAGAGAAGGAAATTATATACCCGGCAGTATATCGGGGTGGGCCGGCCGGCCCCGCGCGGGGTTTCTAGCCGAGGTCCGGGACGGCCGCCGCGGGACAGTGCGAGAAGGATTGAAGAGAAAAAAAAGAAGAGCGAAATAGTGTCGATGCAAAGAGCGTGCCTCGATCTGCTTCTGCCCCGAGAGAAAAAAAATACGGGTTCAACCGGCGGGGTGTCTTACAGAGACTAATTAATTCACTTTTTAATGACCGCTTGCGCCGCGCGTTCACCGCTCCTCATCTAATTTTCGTGTTTTTGTCGTCTTTATTTTTCATACACGTTTCTATAGCAACGGGGGGGGGGGGGACAACACGACGCAAACCATCCGGCAAGAGGAGCGCAGCGCCTCGGGGCAAACCGAACCATGCTGGCCACACTTTTCCGCCCCTTCTCTTCGCACACATCCTCCCTCGTCGAATGTTTTTCCTCGTCGGCCGCGCAGGTTCGCGGGTTCGAGGCCCGGCCGGGGCCGACGCGATGAGGCGTTTCTGCCAGCCCTGCGGCCCTGCGGCCCTGCGGACGTCGTGTCCCGATTTCACGCTCCGCACGCGCACCGCTGCGGGGACCTGACGGGAGTGCCTGTAATCCGCCGGCTGGTTCTTATATTATTTATCCCTGCGCCCCCCGGCGTCCCCCCCCCCCCCCCCCCCCCCCCGCCCCCGGCGCCCCCGCCGGCCCCGCGGCCTCTTCGTGATCGGCGGGGGCCTCGCGTGATGGCCGCGCCGATAGTCTCCTATGTTCCTGTTGCCCCCGGGGGCCTAAATGCAGAGCGCGGGGGCCGGCGGGGCCCGGCGGCGGCCCTAGCGGTGCTGGGGGGGCCGCCGCCGCCGCCGTCCGCGGCCACCGACAGTAGAGAGACCCGGAGGGAGTCTGAGTTAGAGAGGCCCGGAGTCTCTCTAACCAACTGCGCGCCGAGTGCGCGACCGTCGCGGTCGCCGGCCGCGGTGGGCCCGCACGGTGAAACAGCAGTTTAAACTACAGCGCCCAAACTGAAGTTCCACACTGTAGTTTTGTGCGCAGTTTCACCGTAGCTTACGCGGAAAACTACAGTCTGTCTCAACCATCTTGAGGTGACTGTATTTTTCTGTTCGAAAAAAAAAAACAAAGTTTCGGTTTAGTTTCGTGGTGTAGTTCACACTGGCGGGCCGAGAGAGCCCGGCGAGGGGCGCGGCCGGGGCCGAAAGCCGCGGCCGAGGGGCCGCCGGGCCAAGCGGGCGGGCCGATTAGCTGCGGACCGGGCTTCATGCAAATGAGGCAGAGAGAGAGAGAGAGAGAGAGAGAGAGAGAGCGGGAGAGAGAGAGAGAGAGAGATAGAGAGAGAGAGAGAGAGAGAGAGAGAGAGAGAGAGAGAGAGAGAGAGAGAGAGAGAGAGAGGTCGGGGGCAGCGGGGGGCTGCGCCTCCACGCCCCGCGGTACGGAGGGCGTCGGCGGCGTCCTGAGCCGTGGGAACGCCCCCCGCCGGGGGCGGCCGGGGGCAGAGAAGAGCGGGCCCCCGCGGCAGCAGCGGGTAGTGCACGCCATGCCGGCCCCGCCCAAGGGAGCCCCCCCCCCCCCCACGTCCCCCGCGGGCCCCACGCACAGCTCCCCATACTGCTCCGGGAGGAGGGAGGAGACGGGGGGCTCCAGGGTCACGCAACACCCTGCCGATCAACACGAAGTCCGGGAAGGTTATTGACATGACGTCAAGAGAGAGAGAGAGAGAGAGAGAGAGAGAGGGGGGGAAGTGTGTAGTCCCGTGTAGTGTGAAGCTCCACAGCTGTAGCTCCTCCGGCAGCACTGCACAGCGCTGATCATATGCGAGATCACATCGGGAATCGGACGGGCGACGCGTCGGCCAGGCGTGCCAATACAGGGAAATGGAATGTTGGCGCACAAGGGACGGGGCAGGTCGGGAAGCCTTGCCGTGTGTGTGTGTGTGTGTGCGAGTGTGTGTGAAATGCGCATAGTAGTCGCTTTGCTTTGGCCAGGGCTTTTTCGCACTGCCTGCTTATAATACCACACACACGCACACAATTTAACATGCTCTGCCCCCTTCTCTCTCTCTCTCTCTCTCTCTCTCTCTCTCTCTCTCTCTCTCACTCACTTACCCCCTTCCACTCCCTCTCTTTTCTGTCGGAACGTGCCCCCTGCTGACTTCCTCGCGTTAAAGGAGGAAGGGAGAGGGGGGGTTGAGGGGAGGAGGAGGAGGAGGAGGAGGAGGAGGAGGGGGGAGGGGGGCTGCACTTTAAATGCATGGCAGCCATGCCGTGAAGACTGACGGTGAGGCACACGAGCTCGGTGTGCACTCTGCGGTGTGGCCTCAGGGCGAGAGGGAGAGAGAGAGAGAGAGAGAGAGAGAGAGAGAGAGAGAGGGAGGGGGGGGGGAGAGGGGGGGGGGGGGAGAGAGAGAGAGAGAGAGAGAGAGAGAGAGAGAGAGAGAGAGAGGTTTTACCAAACGTCAATCGGGAGGATCGGTGGGTGAATGCTTAGGGGGTCGACCCCGGCAATACGCAATCACAAGCAAAGCAATCGAAAAGGTCACGAAGGCTTACCACGCGGTGCGCGCGCACACACACACACACACACACACACACACACACACAGGGAGGACAGTCGCGCACCGCGCCTCTCGGCCCCCCCGCGCTGCAGCCCTGCCCCACATACGGACCCCTCCGCTGCCACAAGGCAGTGGTACTATTCGGGCTGCCGGCACGGCGCGGTGCCCTAGGATAGGAACGACCAGTTAATTGCTCTCGGAACCGCCCTCCTACCAGTGCTGTGCGTAACGTACAGTCTCAACTCACCGAGAAGAAGAAATTATAGATGGGTGGGCTCTCTCTCTCTACACACACACACACTGTCTCTCTCTCTCTCTCACACACACACACACACACACAAGGGCCGTGTGAACGCTGCGGGCGGGACCCCTCTTTTCATGCCAGGGGATTTCAAAGATGATGGAATTTAAACGGCGCCCCGATCGGCATTCCATTATGGTAGAGAGAGAGAGAGGGGGGGGGGAGAGAGAGAGAGAGAGAGAGAGAGAGAGAGAGAGAGAGAGAGAGAGAGAGAGAAGAGCCATAAGGCCCCGGCATACCTCATCCCAAGCAGACACACACACGTGGCGCGTGCGTTTCCTTGTTGCAAAGCCGACCACGACAGACAGCCGCCCCCCCCCCACCTCCCTCTCTCCCTCTCATCATTCTGTAACTCTAGAATTTTCGAAAATTGGACCAATTTTCGTTGTGCGCTCTGCCAAAGCTGCTAATAGGCAATCTTGACAGTATATATAACAGGCAGACTCTGCGTTTGCTCGTGTGTGTGAGAGCAGAGAGAGCGAGAGAGAGAGAGAGAGAGAGAGAGAGAGAGAGTAATCGCCTCGTCCATCTCGCTGGCCGCCGCTACCGTGTATCGACTATCGTCTCTGCCGAGCGATTTATGGCTTCTAACACGCGGCTCTTGGAGACGTCATCACTTTGGTCTCCCCCCCCCCCCAACCTCTCTCACACACACACACACACACACGTTTTAACCGTTGTTATTTCATGTCGAAATGTGTTTGTAAGAAAATATTTCGGCACGGGCAGTGCTCGAACCCGGGACCCGCGCGGCGTCACGAGATCACGATGTGCGTGCGCCGCCCTGGGGCGGCCTCATCCATCCCTCTCTCTCTCTCTCTCTCTCTCTCTCTCTCTCTCTCTCTCTCTCTCTCTCTCTCTGTCTCTCTCTCCGATGAATTATTTCATCCGTATAGTCGTTTGTTGACAGCGCAACTTTGATGAATCGCCGACGCCCGTGGCGGGTGGTGGGTAGGCCGGCGGCGTCGTGGCGGGTGAGTGTGACGTTTCGGCACAGCAGTCGGCCACCCTCCCCTCCCTCCCCTCCCTCCCTCTCCTCCCTCCCCTCACGCAGGTGTTATGGTGATCATCGTCGGGAGGGGAGGAGGAGGAGGAGGAGGAGCGGGTATCGCCTGCTTAGCAAGGAGCCGCGACGCGGCAAAAGGAGAGACGGGGGAGAGGAGGGGGAAAAAAGGAAAAGAAAAGTGAGTCTGTTCGGTACTTGAACCCACGGCGACCCGCATGTACCGCTCGCCGCTGCACCGCGTGCCGGGCCGGCGGCGGCGCCGGCTCCGCAGGGCGCCTGGTGGGTAGGCAACCTCCAGCGCGAACACGCACGCGGGTCGTGCGGGATGGCCTACCCTGCGGTCCGCAGGCGGCAGTGCGCGGGGAGGGAGAGAGAGAGAGAGATGGGGGAGACAGAGCAGGGAGAGAGAGAGAGAGGGAGAGTGAGAAAGAGAGAGAGAGAGAGGGGGGGAGTGAGAGGGGAGAGAGAGAGAGAGAGAGAGAGAGAGAGAGAGAGAGAGAGAGAGAGCCGCACGCAGCTGCAGCATCGCTGCACGGCTCTGACCGCCTCTCCGGCCGCGGCGTTGGTGTCGCCTTCGCTAACCGGTCGCGCTGCACTGTAAAAACATTTTTCTGGTCCGACGCTCCCCGCTGCCGCCGCCGCCGCCGCCGCCGCCGCCGCCCGCCGCCGCCGCCGCCGCCGCCGCCGCCGCCGCCGCCGCCGGGACACGTATTTAGTACATACTTGAGGCCGCGCGCTGGCTCCGCCCAGGGCCCCCGCCCAGGGCCCCCGCCGGCGGCCGGTGCATACATTTTACAGCAGCCGTTTACGGCCACGGCCACGGCCGGCCGAGAGGGGCCGGACACGTAGCACCGCCCGCCCGGGCCACCAGTGCTACCAACCCTCCAACGGGAGCGACAAAAAAAAATCCACAACTTTTTCGAAAGAAAAAAAAATTATTTCTGTAATTGTTTTGTAATTGTCCTGAATTTTCCCGTTCGTCTCGAACGTTATTAAAATAGATTCCCTAATATACTGACAGCGCCTATTTGTCTAACGAGTGCCGAGCCGACTACACCGAGGTGTGAATGAATCGGGGGGAACGCACAGACGTAACTACGTACACGCGGGTGAGGGAGACCACCAAGACGATACCGCGGAACAAGAAAAATAATGACGATGATAAAAATAATAACAGCAACACGCCTGCGGTGGTGCGCGTGCGTGCGTGCGTGCGTGTGTGTGTGTGTGTGTGGCATATGAGTCCTAAATCCATCAGGCGAGTCGGCGGCGCAGCGACACAACCTGTTGTATGCAAAGCAGGGCGTACACTGCCAAGCAGAGCAAATACACAATCTCTCTCTCTCTCTCTCTCTCTCTCTCTCTCTCTCTCTCTCTCTCTCTCTCTCTCTCCCCTCACTCTCTGTATCTGTCTCTCTCACGCGCGCGCGTACACGGTGATCAGGAGGTAACACGCGACTCAGAATGGTCCCCAGTGACCCCGCCCCCCTCCCCTACCAATCACAGACCAGAACGTCTCCCCGGGCAGAGGAAGGGGTGGAGCGGAGGGAGAGGGGAAGCACGACGTGTAGCGCGTAATCCGTGACCAGCGAAAGCTTGATTAGTCCACAGAGAGGGTGTTCACTTACGGCGGAAGGTCGACGCACGACGCCTTCCAATACTTTTTTTTTTATTCAATTCGTGGAAACAGAATGGTACCGAACCGAAAGTGAAGCGGGCGGTGATTTTTATCTCTGCCCGATCAGTATTCTCGCCATTCAAGCAACTTTCGAGGACCTTCGCGGAGGACCGGGAGGGGGGGGGGCGGGGACCGAACCGAAATATCCGGAGCAGGACACGACAGGACGCCAGGACGGCGATAGACATCGTCCTTGCGGGTGAGGCGCGACAGCGCAGGTCCTTTTAAATCTTTTGCCCCGCCCCCACCTCCTCTCTTTCCCGCCGCGCCAAAAGGGAGGTGTTCTCTTTCACTCGAGGAATTGGAAGAGGAGGGAGGGAGGGGGAGGGGAGGGGGAGGGGAGGGGGTCCCTCCTGCGTGACGGCGCGCCGCTGCCGGGCTGCCGTCGAGTTCACTCCGTTCTGAGTGTTTAGCACAATAATGAGGATAATGTGGGCGGCGGTGGGGGGGAGGCCGAGTGCGTTTAAAAGTTGAATGTTTCATTTCATTACAGGACGCGCTCCGCTCCGGGCACACACACACACACACACGCACGCACGCACGCACGCACGCACACGGGCACTAACACCGCGCCCGGGCCGCGGCCGACCGTCAGAGTCAGTCAATCGGGCGGGCAAACGGACGTGCCCGGGAATCTTCCGTCCCTCTCTCCTCGTGAGACAAGCGTGAGTGTGACGGAGAGGGGCGTGGCCAGGAGCACGGGCCAGGCCGACGCGGTGCCCTCCTCGGCCTCCTCCGGGAAGGCGACGCGGACTTACCGTGGTTGTCGCGGTCTGCGGCCGCTTGGCGCCGGCCACGGTGGCGAAGACCTCCACGTTGTAGCAGGGCGCGGAGGGCGGGCCGGCCTCCCTGTCCAGCGGCTGCGTGGTGGCCAGCACCCCCAGCTTGGGGTCCACGGCGAACAGGCGGTCGGCGGGCGCGTTGGAGCCGCAGGCCGTCACGTTGGTGACGTGCAGCTCGAGGGCGGCGTCGGGCCGGTCGGGGAGCGCGGCGTGGACCGTGGCCACGGACGTGCCCGCCGGCATGTTCTCGGCGACCTGGCCGCGCACGGGGCCCCCGATGAACTCGGGCCCGGGCTCGCCGGCCGCGAGCACCGTGATGTACGTGTCCGTGGAGAGGCGCTCCACCTGCACGGCCTCGTCGGTGGCCTTGACGGCGAGTTGGTAGCGGTAGCCGGTGGCTGCCGGCGGCCGGCGCAGGGTCAGCGTGCCCGAGTTGCGGTGCAGCGCGAACAGGTCCCGGTCGCCGCTGACGAGCTCGTAGGTGACGAGGCCGTTGCTGCCGGAGTCCGCGTCCCGGGCCGCCACCGTGGTGACCACGTCGCCGGACGCGGGGAGCACCACGGCGGCCATGGAGGTGAAGACGGGCGCGTTGTCGTTGACGTCCTCCACTATGACAGTGACCAGCTTCTCCGCGCTGAGGCGCGCCGACGGCGGCTCCGCCTGGTCCGAGGCCACGACCGTCAGCCGGAAGGTGTCCACCTCCTCGCGGTCGATGGCCTGCAGCGTGTGCACCACGCCGGTGCTCGGGTTGATGCCGAAGTGGGGGCGGCCGCCGCGGCCCTCGGGCTCCTGGGCGGCGATGGCGTACACGACGCGGCCGTTGGCGCCCGAGTCCGGGTCCTCGGCTGTCACCGTCACGATGGGGGTGTTGACGGGGATGCCCTCCCGGATCTGGCGCACGATGGCGGTGTTGGGGAAGGCGGGCGGGTTGTCGTTGCTGTCCTGGACCGTGACCCGGAACGGCACGGTGGTGGAGAGCCGGGGGCTGCCGCCGTCCGAGGCCGTGATGTTGAGGGTGTACGAGCTGATGTCCTCGAAGTCGAGGGGCTTGTGCAGGTAGAGCTCGCCCGTCGCCGGGTCGACGTGGAACGTGTCGCGCCGGTTGCCGGCCGTGATGGAGAAGGTCACCTCGCTGTTGACGCCCAGGTCGGCGTCCGAGCCTCGGAACTGGATGAGCCGGGTGTTGACGGGGGTCGTCTCCAGGACCGCGATGTGCGACTCGCTCTGGGTGAACTCGGGCGCGTTGTCGTTCTCGTCCAGGACGTCGACGGTCACCGTGGTGCTGCTGTTGAGTCTGACGGCCAGCCCGGCGTCCATGGCCGTCACCACGAGCGTGTACCTGGACACGGCCTCGCGGTCCAGGGGCCTGGCCAGGGAGATCTGCCCCGTGGCCTCGTCCACGGCGAAGCGTTTCTCCGGGTCGCCGGACTGGATGGAGTAGAACACGTCGCCGTTAAGGCCCTCGTCCGCGTCGGTGGTGAAGACCCGGAGCACCTGGGTGCCGACGGTGGAGCCCTCCGACACCTGGGCGCGGTACGGGGTGCGCATGAAGCGCGGCGCGTTATCGTTCACGTCGGCCACGTACACGTTCACCTTGACCTTGTCGCGGAGCCGGGGCACGCCGTTGTCGGACACCTGCGCCTCCAGGGTGATGACGCTCTGGCCCGTGGTGCGGAGCAACTCCTCTCGGTCGAACACGTGCAGGGTCTTGATGAAGCCGTTCCTGGGGTCCACGGCGAAGTCGTTGTTGGGGCTGGAGATGGTGAAGGTGAGCTCCGCGTTGCGGCCCATGTCGCGGTCCGAGGCCGTCAGCTTGCCGACGAACGTGTCCGGGGGCTCGTTCTCGCGCAGGACCAGGTTGAAGGTGGCGTTGTTGAACTCGGGGGCGTTGTCGTTCTCGTCCACCACGTGGATGACGACGGGCACCGCAGAGGAGCGCGGCGGGTCGCCCTGGTCTCGCGCGGTGACGGTGAGCGCGTAGTAGTCGCGGTCCTCGCGGTCCAGCGCGCTGCGGACGTACAGGAAGCCGTCCGGGAACACGCCGAACTTGCCGTCGCCGTCGCCCTCCGTGATGCTGTACGACACCTGGCCGTTGGCGCCCAGGTCCTGGTCGGAGGCGGCCAGCGCGAAGAAGCGGCTGTTGACGGGCGTGGACTCGAGCAGGGACGTCTCGTAGGAGGTGTGGTCGAACACGGGCGTGTGGTCATTGACGTCCCCCACCGTCACCACCACCACGTGCTTGGAGGAGAGCGGCGGCCGGCCGGAGTCCGACGCCGTCACCTCCAGCTGCATGGCGGTGCCGGGCTCCGTCCGGATGGGCCTGTTGAGGTACACCACGCCCGTGCTCTCTACGATGCGGAACTGCTCGTCCGCGTTGACGCTGAGGCTGTAGAGGACGCGGCTGTTGACGCCCGCGTCGCGGTCCTGGGCGCGCGCCAGGTACACCTCCTGGCCCACGGCCGCGTTCTCGGCCAGGTGCACGTCCTCGCGGTCCCGGGCGAAGCGCGGCTCGTTGTCGTTGACGTCTTGCACGGTGACGTTGACGGTGGTCTGTCCATAGGCCAGCCCCAGCCGCGCCGCCACCGTCAGCCTGTACTCGGCGGCCTGCTCGCGGTCCACGCGGGCGGCCGTGGACAGCGCGCCCGTGCGCTCGTCCATGCTGAACACCCGGTGCGGGTCGCCGAACACGACGCTGTAGCGGACGCCGTCCGCGGCGCCGCGCACCTTCACGTGCCCGACGTGCCTGCCCAGGGCGGCCTCGTCCCTGCCGTCGTCCTCGGCCACCTGGAAGTCGTAGCCGGCGGTCGACTCGAACACGAGCTTTTCCAGGTTCCTGGCCTTGACCACCTCCACGACGGCCTCCTCGGCGGCGCGGCGGTCGCCGGCGTCCCGGGCGGACACCCGGAGCCGATACAGCGACTTCTGCGCCGTTCGGAGGGAGGACCGCAGGGACAACACGCCCGTGGCCTCGTCCATCTGGAACAGGCCCTCGCCGCCGCCCTCGATGGTGTAGCGGATCACGGCGTTCTCGGCCTCGTCGGCGTCCTCGGCCGCCACACGGAGCAGGGATGCCCCCACCGGGGTGTCCTCCTGGGCGTGGGCGAAGTACTGCACGGGGTAGAAGACGGGGGAGTTGTCGTTGACGTCGCGTACCGTCAGGTGCACGGTGGCGGTGGAGGAGCGCAGGGGCGACCCCTGGTCCCTGGCCAGGACCACGATCTCGTAGTTGGGGACCGTCTCCCTGTCCAGCTGCGCCTTGGTGGTCAGCTGCCCGGTGACCGAGTCGAGCGCGAAGGCGCCGGGGTAGCGGTACAGGGCGTCGGCGGCGAGGGTGTAGGAGACGCTGCCGTTGGTGCCCTGGTCGTGGTCGGCGGCCGTCAGCATGGCCACCAGGGTGTTCGGCGGCGTGCCCTCGGGCAGCGACACGTTGATGACGTCCTGCGAGAAGCGGGGGCTCTCGTCGTTTTCGTCCAGGATGGTGACCTTGAGCTGGGTGAACGCCCACTTGGGGTTGGGCCCCCCGTCCCGCGCCGATATGTTGAGCTCCACCGTGCCCTGGATCTCCCTGTCCAGCGCCGCCCTGGTTGTGACCAGCCCCGAGTTGGGGTCGACGTGGAACCACTGTTGGTCGTTGCCGGACACGATGGCGTAGAAGATCTGGGCGTTGACGCCCGTGTCCTCGTCGGTGGCCGTGATCCCGGACACGTAGGTGCCCGGCGGCGCCAACTCGCTCAGCACGGCCGAGTACTCGCTCTTGGTGAAGACGGGCTCGTGGTCGTTGACGTCGTTCACCTGGATGATGAGGAACGAGGTGGCCGTCCTCGGCGGGGAGCCCTTGTCCACCGCGACAATCGTCAGGTTGTACTTGTTGATCTGCTCGCGGTCCAGGATGCCGTTGACGCGGACGATGTCGAAGTCGTTGAGCGAGTCCAGGCGGAAGTGGTTCATCTCGTTGCCGGCGGCGATGCCGACGGCGGTGGCGCCGTTCAGGCCCTCGTCCTGGTCCACCACGGAGATGGCGGCCACGACGGACCCGTTGGCGGCGTTCTCGTCCACCGTGGCGAACGTGGCCGTGGCCGGGAAGTAGCGGAAGCGGATGGTCGGGTCGTGGTCGTTGGCGTCCACGAGGCTGACGGTGACGTAGGTGCGGCCGTCCTGCCGGGGGCTGCCGTGGTCCCGGGCGAACACCGTGAACACGCACGACTTGGGGCAGTTCCGGCGGGGCGGCGCCGCCTCGCCGTCGGGGGCCGTGTCCGCCTGCGAGCAGCTCTGCTGGTGCGGGCAGTCCAGCGCCTCCGTCGTGGTGACGACCCCCGTCTCCGGGTCCACGGCGAACTGCCGCTCCATCTCGTTGAGGTAGTACGTGATCTTGGCGTTGTCCCCCTCGTCCGAGTCGGTAGCCATGACCTGCAGCACGGCCGACCCCGGCGTCACGGACTCGTTCAGCGACACGGTGTAGTCCGAGTGGTCGAAGATGGGCGGGTTGTCGTTGACGTCCAGGATGGTGACGTTCACCTGCAGGTAGCCGTGCCTGGCGGGGGTGCCGCCGTCCCGCGCGGAGATGTTGAGGCGGTAGTGCGCCCGGGTCTCCCGGTCCAGCTTGCCCGTCGTCTCCAAGTGCAGGTAGGCGCCGCCGCTGGGGTTGTCGGTCAGCTCCAGCCTGAACTTGTCATCCACGTTGCCGTCCACGATCTGGTAGTCGGTGGACACGCCGTTGACGCCCTGGTCGCGGTCCGAGGCCGCGTCCAGCAGCAGACGGGTGCCCGCGGCCGCGCTCTCGGAGAAGGAGACCGCTATCGAGGACTCGGGGAACTCGGGGGCGTTGTCGTTGACGTCTACCACCACGATGCGCACCTCGATGGGGTAGGTGGGCTGCGAGGACAGCACGACCAGGTCGTACCGCTCGTTGCGCAGGGACTCCCTGTCCAGGACCGACGTCGTCCTGATCTCCCCCGTTGTGGCGTTGAGGGTGAACTGCCGGGGCGGCTCGTTGAACCGGTAGGTGAACCCGGGCTTGGTGGGGATGGCGCCCACCACCGTCCCGCGGGGCTGCCCCTCCAGGATGTCGAGCTGCACGCGCGTCTCCACGGCCCGGGACTGCATCTGCTCGCCGAGGCCGTAGCCGTAGCCGGGGCCGGGGCCGGGGCCCGCGCCGGGCCACGGACACACCCCCGACAGCCCCCCACACAGCAGCAGCACGGCGAGCGCCTGCAGGGGCCGCAGGGCCCCCCGCAGGGCCCCCCGCAGGGGCCGCATGGCGCCGAGCGCCGCCAGCGCTCTGCTCAGTGCATCACCGGCATCGCGGAGGTAGGGTTATCCACTCACTGCACTATTCACACTCACTGCACTATTCACACTCACTTCACACACGCGGGCGCACCGCACCGTTCACTTTCGCGTCGACGTTCGCGTTCGCACATTCACGACGGCCTGACGGGCAGGCGGGCGGGGCGTGGGGCGGGGCGGCGCGGCGACTTCTCCAGAGACACGCGTTTCCTGCCCCCGGCGCGAACGAGCCCAGCCTCACCGTTGCGCGTTCCAGCACTGACTGACTGGCTGGCGCTGGACTTGGTGCTGGCCGGCTGCCGGCTGGCCGGCTGCCGCTGGAGCCCCCCCCCCCCCCCCCCCCCCTACCACCTGTACGCCCGCCTACGGCCGTGCGGGCTGTGCGCCGCGGCCGCCAGCCCCGTCTGCCCGGCCGGCCGCCGGTACGTCGTCGTCGGCGTCCCAACCCTGTCCGGGCCCGGCTCCGGGCTGGGCTGGGCCGGGCTGTCTCCGGGGCGCGGCGCATTCACGGGGCCAGTGGCCTGCGCCGCGCGCCCCGCACACCGCGCCCCGCGGCCCCGCCTCGGAGGCGGCCCCCCTCTCCTGGCTCGGCTCGGGCCTTTGCCTCCGAGTTCGCGTTGGAGCCGCTGAGTCCCCCCCCCCCCCCCCCCCCCGCCTCACCGGTCCCAAGCGCTCCCCGCGACCGGCCGCCCAGGAAAACGCGGCCCTGCCGGAGCTCCCAAACGCGTCCCGCGGGTTCGAGTACCGCTGACCGCTCGATTCGGAGAAGCGCGGCCGGCTCTGCAGGCCCGGTCCTGCCTGCCTCCAGGCCTTAACCGTGTCTTAACCGTGACTTAATCGTGTCTTAACCGTGACTTAATCGTGCCTTAACCGCGTCTCAACCGTCCCTTAACCGTGTCTTAATCGTACTGAATCTTAACCGCGATTTAATCGTGCATCAACATGTCTTAACCGTGTCTTAATCGTGTCTTAACCGAGTCTTAAGCGACCGCCTTTCGGACTGTAGCCGGGGAGCCTCAGTCGGTGTGCCGTTGCTCCCTTTCTTGTTCGTACACACACACACACACATACACGCACATACAGGCCCTCGGGGCTCGGCGAAGGCTCGGCAGGATGAGAATCTAGCTAGGGAGGATCGGTATTCAAGATGGCGGCCGCGCACGGACTCCATGAGGGCCCGGCTCCGGGCCCGCGCCGAGTCCGGGGCCGGGGGCAGCCGGGGGCAGCCCGGAGGCTTCGGTCCGGGCGGCGGCGGTGGCAGCGGCGGCGGCGGCAGCAACGGCGGCGGCGGCCCGTCCGAACGGCTACGGGCAGTCGCTCCCCCCCCCCCCTCCCCCTTCCATCCCTGCCGCGTGTTTTGGACCTGTCTGCCCGTCGCCCCTGGCCGTGGAGCGGCTCCGTGTGCGTGCACTTGTGCTGCCGTGCCCGTGCCGTGTCCTGTCGCCTCTCTCTCTCTCTCTCTCTCTCTCTCTCTGTCTCTCTCTCCCTCTCCGAATTTTCGCTCTTTTTCTGAGGGTTAGAATCCATAGTGCAACCACAGCTTCCACCAGCAGCAATTTTTCTTTTACAGCCCTCTGCCCGCCCCTCTTTCTCTCGCTCACCCTCTCCCTCGGTCTCTCTCTCCCTCTCTTCTCTTCCTCTCTCCGCTTTCAACCCTTCCGCCTCTCTGCCACTGGTTCTGCCACTCCATCCGTCCTTTTACTCTCCCGTGATTGTTTTCACGCCGTTCGGCACACACACACACACACACACACACACACCTGTGAGGAGGAAACACCACCTTTCCGAGTGCAATCATATGACGGGGGGATATATAGTACGCACGGGTGAATAACCCTCCTCCCCTCTAATTTCTCTTTCGTCTGCTCCTCCTCTCCCTCCCTCCCTTTATGGGCTGAGCTGAACGGGATGAGAGGACTCGGCGGCACTTACAAGGTAGCCGCCCGCCCCAACGGGGGCCTAAGGGAGGGAGAGGATGGGGCCTGGGGGAGGGAGGGGCCGCACGCAGGTATAGCAGAGTGTGTATAGAGATAGCTTACGCCTCTGCCCATTTCGGTCCGATAAAATGAGGCAGAGAGTACTACCAGGCCAGGTGCCCCACCACCAACGTCAGCCGTGCCAAAAAGGAGAAGGTAGGCAGGCCGCAATGCACGAGAGAGAGAGAAAGAGGCCGAAAAGAATTTTTTTTTTCAAAACAACACGCGACTTTGTGAATGCTACCCTCCTAGTAATTGGTCTAATGTATAAACCGTGGGTACGGGCAGAGACTTTTATGTGCATACAGGCCCGAGAGGATGGTGAAGAGGAGTGCTGAGGAGGAGGAGGAGGAGGAGGAGGAGGAGGAGGAGGAGGAGGAGGAGGAGGAGGAGGAGGAGGAGGAGGAGGAGGAGGAGGAGGAGGAGGAGGAGGAGGAGGAGGAGGAGGAGGAGGAGGAGAGGAGGGAGGAGGAGGAGGAGGAGGAGGAGGAGGAGGAGGAGGAGGAGGAGGAGGAGGAGGAGGAAAGAAGTTATGTATAGGATCGATCGCGCAGATGATACGGCTACTGCCCGGCATACGTTGCCGGGGGCAGAGAAATGGTTGCGATCGGCCCGGTTATAAGGCAGGTATCTCACATCAGACGCATCAGTGCTCGGCCCACACGGCCCCGCAGCAGCCCAGCCAGCGGCGGCGGCGGCAGCACGCCCCCAAACGGAGCTACACGCCACGCCACGCCACGCCACGCCGCCGCCGCGCCCACGCCCACTTCTCTAGAGTAGTCATAGTAAAGCTCCTCTGAATACGAACGTGAATGCGTGAGTGCTTCTTGTGGCTGAAACCAGATGAGCCGCAACGCGCGCGCGCGTCTCTCTCTCTCTGTCTCTCTCTCTCTGTCTCTCTCTCTCTCTCTCTCTCTCTCTCTCTCTCTCTCTCTCTCTCTCTCTCTCTCTCTCTCTCTCTCTCTCTCTCTCTAGGAATTAGTTATTTCAGGTGTGCTCGCGTGTCCCGCCAAATGGCCGGTGGCTGCCGGCCAATGGCCTTGGAGCGAAAGCGGGAAGTGAGACGACGCCGACGACGACCAGCCCGGCAGCGGTCCGCCGCGCGATTCATATCGAGATTCCAATCGGGACAAAACCGCCTCGGTGCGCTCGCCGCGCTGCGTGCGAATACGAATACCAATGCGCTTGCGTGTCCGCCGAGCTGCCAGGGGGAAAGGTGTCTCCGAAATGAATGGCCGCGGGCGGAATGACACTTGACGCTGCGCTAGAGAGACCCAGAGTCTCTCTCTCTGTACACGTCGAGCACCGCGGCGGAGCGAGAGAGACAGAGGAGCCACCGAAAGGAAAATCGTCACGAAATCCGGTGCTTCACATCTTGTGGTCTTACACCGAAAGCCCGCAGCACTCCGAACCACCGCTTTATTTTATTTTTTTTTTGACAGTGGCTCTGCCAAGTGTGGCAACACTGTGCGCGTTCCTTCTGAATTATGCTATTCTGTGGCCCCCACGTCACGGCGAATCTATTGGACGGGGTTGGGACGGTGCGGACCTGAAGCAGGACTGCGGATAGTGGGTGGGTGGGTGGGGGCGGATCACGAGCCCTCCCAAGGGGGGGGGGGGGAGGGTACTAGCGTGTAGAACGTTTTAGAAAAGGCGGAGATATTTGAACCCGCGGCCCACACGGAGACTTGAACGCACCGCGGCCGTCAGAAGCGAGCTGCTGTGACGCCGTCCGCCCTGTGAAAAATGGATCAGCGCGCCTCAACCCGACTCGAACCTGTCTTAACCGTGTCTTAACCGTGTCTTAACCGTGTAACCGTGCCTTAACCGTGTCTTAACCGTGCCTTAACCGTGTCTTAACCGTGCCTTAAGTCCAGGGCCCCGCCGAGAAGAGCCTGCCCAGCTAGCTCTGGCTAGCCCGAGCCACGCTTGTGGGCGGGGACAGGAGGGGGGGGGGGGCGAGCGGGGCAGGTAGGCAATAAACAGGCCTGGACAGTCGCCGTCAATGTCGTCTTCTTGGTGATTTACAACTGACCAGCCCAGCCCATCCCATGGCTCTGTCACCCCCCCCCCCCCTCTCCCCGGTAGATATTGGATCGCGGATGCGCCCCCGGCCCCCTGCCCCTCGTCATATATATATACATATGCTATATACTCTTGTCTGCTCGATCCAAGCCCGCGATTTTTCATACCGCGTCAGATAAGTCGGCCGTGTTTTGTCATGGGGCTCGGACATGGCCGGATAAGGCCCGGATCAAGGGCCCGGATCAAGCTGTTGTGGTCGAGTCGCTCACGACCTGACTCGTCAGCGGCACCCAGGCGACACCTGTCCGGCTCGGAGATCACGCGCACAGCTAATCCGGACCGGACTGTTCGGAGCCGTGCGCTTCTCTCTCTCTCTCTCTCTCTCTCTCTCTCTCTCTGTCTCTCTCTCTCCCTCTCTCTCTCTGTCTCTCCCTCTCTCTCTCTCTCTCTCCCGTGATTTACAACGGATCCCCCTGCCCCCGGAGTCACAGCAACACCCTGGCTGGCTGCACGGCTAGACCTGTCGAAAAATTCTTGCCGCGGGACCTTAAAAAAAAAACAGCACGATTTTTTTTTGCCTCCGTTAATCATATTACGTATTTATTTTTCTATGCTGCCAAAGCCGAAGTTCAAATAGATAACGATATAAGACAGAGGGAGTGAGTGTGTGTGTGAGTGTGTGTGAGAGAGAGAGAGAGAGAGAGAGAGAGAGAGAGAGAGAGAGAGTGAGAGAGAGAGGGTGACTTTACAACCTCTCCTTCCTTCCTTTAGGGAACCGCTGACTGAGGCGTCGCTGTTCATCAATAGTGGTTGTGGATAGTGTTGGAGGTCACTCCCCCCCCCTCCCCTCCCTCCAGCTATATAACACACCTGCGTGCCCCGTTTCGGGTGCTGCCGCTGGACTGTCCCCCCCTCCCCTCCCCTCCCCCTTCTGACGCTGCCGTCCGGCACGCTGCCTCACACAGAACGTTGACTTTCTGCAGAAAAGTTCTGTAAAGACACGTCCCCTCCTCCCCCTCTCTCTCTCTCTCTCTCTCTCTCTCTCTCGTCATGTCCTCGGAAGCCTATTTCAGAGATAAAGGACAACACGGGGGGGGGGGGGGGGGGGGAGATCTTGCAATCATTTTCGTTTATTTTTGGTATTACACTGAATATTATTTAGCGTCGTATAATTCTCCAATAAAAACAAACCAGTGTGTTTGTCGTCTGCTGGCAACGCACCGCGCCGCTGGACTGTAATAATCATATGTTGCCGAGCGGAAAGAGGGGAGGGCTTCGTTCAAACGTCAAAACCAGCAGGAATTTGATTCCCCCCCCCCTCTTCTCCCCTGCTCCTCCCCCTTGTGTGAGTGAAGCGCCTGGCAGCGCCCACTGTTTGCCCGAGTTTTGCGATCATTATCAAACAACGGGCATTTCGGACCGGACGATTAATTTGACTCACATGTCAATCATACCGCCGTGCTGCGCGCGCACCCACCGACATGTTCTCTTCAGTACACCCCTCCCGCCGCAGACCGGCCAACAACAACAACAACAACAGGGTATTCCTTAAAATTAAATTAACGACCAGCAGCTATACTGTACTGAAAAATTCTTCCAAAAAAAATTATTTTGTTTTAAAAAGAATATTATTATACTGTATTAAAAGTTTGCGTTTGTGGAGTAGAGCGGTTTTAAGTTGGTATGGCACCATCCGAACGGAATCTTTGCACAGGTCCTGACGATGTATGTCTGAGAGAGAGAGAGAGAGAGAGAGAGAGAGAGAGAGAGAGAGAGAGAGACAGACAGAAGTTCCGGCGTCGTCCTATATTTAACCGCCCACACAGCAGTAGCGCCGCCACACGGTGTGGTCAGGTCCTAACTGGACTGACCCGCCCATCCCGCACACGGATAAGCAAGCGGCTGGCTGCAGAGCGAGAGAGATGGAGACACAGAGAGAGAGAGGGAGGGAGAGAGAGAAAGAGAGAGAGAGAGAGAGAGGGGGCGTGAGGCGTTCCCCCTTTATTTATGACAGGGCTGCGCGAAGAGCTTGCACGCCGCTTCCCCGCGCATTCTACACGTCAGCCTCGCGGTAGAATGTAGTCAAACACGCCACGCCGGGGAGTAGAGCCTCCCGCCTACCCTCCCTCCCTCTCTCTCTCTCTCTCTCTCTCTCTCTCTCTCTCTCTCTCTCTCTCTCTCTCTCTCTCTCTCTCTCTCTCTCTCTCCCTCGACACGTCCGCGCGCGGGGACTCAGGCGCTATGTTCTCGCTCGCACCCCCGTCACCCTTCACTCACATTCACACACACACACACACACACACACACACACACAACGATTAGGGCCCGTCCACCAACAACGTAACACCGCCCCCGTGTCGTCGGCTTGCCGTCCCGCTGATCTGACGGCTCGTGTCGCAGAGTTACGGCTTTAGCAGGCGGGTTAGAGTTAGATAGCGAGGGTTAGCTTTCACCGCGCGTGCTGAGCGTCGTGCTGAGCGCGTCGTGCTGAGCGCTGCGGCGGCTGCGGCTGAGCGCGGCGGCCGGCTGAGGCACGGCGACAGCGACGACACGGCGACCTCAGGATCATCCGCGTTCCTTTGCCATTTCCCCGACGGCGGCGACGTCGGCGGCGCGGGGGGGGGGGGGGGGGGGGGAGGCAGGGGAGGCGGCGGCACGGAGTCGGTCGGCCCTTTGCCGGTGATGGTTCTTGATGATACTCCTGGTAGCACACGGGTACCCCCGCTGGTACCAGCACGCGGCGGGCCGGCGGCGGGGGCCCTCTCTGTCGTGACGCCCGCCCCGGTGGCCCCCTCTGTGTCGTTTGGATTGGAGGGGGAGGGGGGCGCGCTGGGCGCACAGAGTGTATACTGTACTGTACATACAACTCTCTACTAATTGCTGCGGTTTGGGGAGAGGAGCCGGGGGGGGGGGGGGGGGGCGACGGCTGGCATCGAGGTGGTAGGTCTCACTTTCCATGCCGCAGCGGAGGCAGGCGCGGATCCAGAGAGGGGCAGTAGGGGGGGGGGGGCGAAAGGACAACTGCCCCCCCCCCAAACCCCACTCAGGTTTTTTAATAGCCACCTGAAATGTATAGACAGTGTATAGACAGCCTGCAATACTTCCCCCCTGAAGGTATATACGCGCCAAAATTGAGACTCGCCCCCCTCCCCTCCCTCTCGATCCGCCCCTGGGCAACGTCAAGGGGGCGTTCGTAAACCACGCAACACTAACGCAAGCAACTGACGGACGGCCCCCGTGTTTTAAGTCCGCCGCGCACCGCGTAGGGACCCCCGCGGGGCAAGGCGTGGTTGGGTTGGCAGGGCTGTGGTTGCGGCCATACCCGCCCGCAGCCCGCGTCGGACACGGCTGAGCCGTGCGACGCGTGCCCGACGCGTGGCGTGGCGTGCGCGCCGTTAGCTGTTAGAGCGCCGCCCCCCCCCCCCTCCCACCTGATAAGACTGAAGACCCTCCTCCTAGTGCTCTCTAACGACATAGAGAGGCGCGCGAGGGGGTGTGGCGCAGCCGGCGTCGTAGACCCCAGTAGAGAGTACCCGACGACCACAACGACGCCCTGCAGGCTGATTCTCTCTCTCTCTCTCTCTCTCTCTCTCTCTCTCTCTCTCTCTCTCTCTGGAGCACCCCACGAGTGCGACAGAGACAGAGCTACGGAGTCATGGTGGTGTGGTGACATCGCACCGGACCGCGCCGCCGCCACCGCCGAGTGGGCCTGCGGACTCTTTAACCCGGCCTGACCTCAACTTATGACCTCGCCGTCAGCACTTTGCGCCGCGCCCCGCCACGCCCCGCCACGCCCCACCACGCCCTGGAGCACTCCGAAGCACTATCTGCCGGGCCCGCGCGCGAGTACTTGATCGCCCCCCAAGCCTTTGCATTAACATGCACTCGGCGAGGCGCACACAATATCGCGGACGGAGCCCCCCCCCCCCCCCCCCCCCCGCCGCGGGTTCGAGCCCCGCCCCTTTGCTCCTTTTTATTTACTCTCTCTCTCTCTCTCTCTCTCTCTCGCGCTCTCTCTGTCTCTCTCTTTCGGGGCCACACGTGGCAGGAGGGCAGACCCCCCCCCCCCCGGTTCAAAATGTCTTGCGCAAGTGCCGGCGGCGGCGGCGAGGCGCGAGGCGTCGTGGACTGAACGAGGTGACCATACTCCAGGACCCTGCGGCTCTGTGGACCGGGAAGCACCCTTTCTGTCGCTACCCCCCGTCTGCCCTGCGCCGCTGCACTGTCGCTACCCCCCGCCCGCGTGTCCGCTGAGCGCGCGCGGGAATCTCTCGTATCGTGACGGAAAATCGTCTAAACACGTCAAAAAGCGTGCGAACACGGGCCGTCCGGCCCGCTAGGCCCCGCGGCGACACGCACACGCGCGCACGCACACACACACACAATTAGCCTCCGCACACATGTACGTAGAGCCGGGCCCCGCCCCTCCGGGCTGAACGTGGGAGGAGCAAGGGGTACTGCCTCACTCGCCAAGCAGGCTACCGTAATTTTTATTTTAAAAAATTAGCGTTGCTTTTTAAAATTATTTTTTTTTTTTGAATTTTTTTACTTATCATTAGGAAATTTTTCGCATCATTAATTTTTTTTCGGAGCCTTTGATAAATATTTCTCAGCTTACTGTTGTGGCGTTCGCGAAAACAAAAGTGTTTGCAGCAGTGCCGGTTAATCTATTTAGCTGTTGCGTCCGGCCATCTCATTTCTGCTTTTGACGGATTGAAATCACGCGCGCGTCTCTCCTATTAGTCCGGGCAGCACGGCCGCCCGTGCGCCGCTAGCGCCGCTCCCGAAATTATGCTAATTTTATCCATTACATTACGCGTTTACGCTGCGCGGCTCGACCACGTACCCACCGCCGCCACCGACCGTCCAGTACAATTTATCAATGCTCCCTGTTTTTCAATTTACCCGCCGTCTCTCGTATCGCAGCTGTTTCTTTTCGAAGTGCGTACCCCTTTCCCTCCCTCCCCCCACCCCTCCCCCTCCTTTTCCGTCCCCCGGGGCGGGGGCGCCGTGGGTCCCTCTTCCGCCGCCCCGCCCCGCTCTGCTTGTTTGAGAACGCAGTTCCCACCGCCAATACCCAAGGTCTGGATAACAAGGTCTGGATAATTACTCGTCACGTCCTGATCCAGATCCACGCAGGGATCGCGTCCACCTGCCACATCTGCCCCTCCCTCTCGCACTCGCATACACTTCCCGTGAGGTGTGACAAGGACAGCGATGAAAAGGCTGCCAGACTGGCCATGTGAGCTGCGTGCACTGTGTGTGTGTGTGTGTGTGTGTGTGTGTGGGATCGAGTGTTTTTGTGACGTCACTGCCCTCACCTGATGAAGCCGGTGGCAGCTGCCAGAGCAGAGGGCTGGGACCAATTTCAAGATCAAGATGGCTGCCAAATCCGGCGGATTTTGGTAGAAATCAAAGAAAGTGCACGTACCAGTCCTAACGACGCGTCAGAAGGCCACTCACCTTGCGCTGGATATCCTGTTGCTCCTCCAGTTGAGACGACACTCGAGAGGACCCCGCGGCGGCGACCCGCGCTGCGGCCACCCGCCGCAACCGTCACTCTGAAAACGTCCAAACGTTTGAACCAGAAGTCTCTCACACTCGCGACCGCTTCGCACAAGATTCCTTCAGCCGTCCGCATCGTAATGGCACGGTCTCTGGTATCTTATTACGCTGCACAATTAACGGTAATCACGAATATCACACACGGCACTGGAACGATTCAAAACGCGCACGAAGTTCATGCAGACCACTGCCGGTATGAAAAGTTCGTCGCTGCGTTTACCGACACCGGCTGCCGTTGATACCGTACCGTGAAAGCAGCTTGGCGGTCAATTCGTTTAAAAAAAAAATATACTTGAAGAGACCAAAGAAATGTTCTTCCTCTGCGGCCAGAGCTTGAAAACGTAACTACCCAGCAAGGAATGGCTCTGCCCGTAGTTAGAGGTTCGACGAGCACTGTCAAATTCTCGCGGTTCCCGTAACGGGGCTCCAAAACTCTTACTGTTACTGTATATTTCTTATAACCAGGGCGGTGGTGCTACCAACATGAGCCAAAAAATCAGGTCTTTGGTTAGCCATTTCCTTCTATATCTGCAAACAAATATTGGCTTCTGATTAATCTCATGTCTCTATCGTTTTTACATCTATTTCGGCATGCGTTCCACGAGAACATGCGTAAAAATTAATGTTGGTGTTCATCAAAGGAGGAGGACGTCACTGTTTCTGTAACATTTTCGCGCCCTTCAAAAACCGTTCGCAAATTTAAAGGCAGTGACAAATCAAAGCATTTCTCCCGTCGCTTAATTTCGCCCGTGGAGTTGGAGTGCGACCTCAATTTCGTCAGAAACTTAGGATCGAATCGGCTGTTTCTGTTGTGAACCCGTCACCGTTGAGCAGAGTAAGTAATGGGCGGTAAGACGTTGTCAGGTCACTGTACTCGGCGTGTTTGGAACCGGCACGACCTAACCTTAAACTTTAGGCACTGTTTTACTGACAGGTTGGATAACCGTTACGGTAACACCGACAGCTGCAGTTTTTTTGGTGTCAGTGGTCAATTTCGCTCGTAACGTTATCCCCTGTGTGATCCAGCGATCCCCTTTTTGGTCAGTAACATTCCCGTTAGCAAGCAGTACCTGTTTTACCAGAGCTTTTTTTCTTCAAGTACTTATTGGTACCCTTTGCTGGTTGTTACGGTCTTTAAATCGTTTATCTTGTCATTCATTGCTTCTGGTATTCCCATTCAGCTTGGTTTGACCATTTAATATAACTGTCATGATGATTTCCCTCCAAAGGGATGATGGGCACATGTCAATGGCCAATGCATTTATGTCATTCATTCTCTTAACAATCGGATATTCATTACCATGTTGCAGAAAATGGAGTTGAGTGATCAGAATTTCGCATCTTTGCAAAAATATTTGTATGACACATTAAATCCAGATGTCAGCGTTCGAAAGCCAGGTATGTGTCATGTGTTGCTACTGCACAACATATCTTGTGTGTCAAGCTTTGTGCCTCATTTTCTTTTCGTATCGATTTCCAGCTGAGACATTCCTCGAGTCTGTGGAAGTCAATGAAAATTATCCCATGCTCCTGTTGAAACTTTTGACCAGAGACAATGTTGAGATGACCATCCGTATTGCTTGTGCAGTCACATTCAAGAATTACATCAAACGCAACTGGCACTTTGTAAGAATTTGATCGTTTTTCCAAATTAGAATGGGAGGTTATTGCATCATAATTTTTATTTGTGTGTGTGTTTTATTTTCTGTAGGATGAAGACTCGAAGGACAGAATTTCACCTAATGATAGAATGGCCATCAAAGAAAATATTGTGAATATAATGGTCATGTCTCCAGAAGCGATACAAAAGCAGTTGAGTGATGCAGTGTCAATCATTGGAAGATATGATTTTCCAGCCAAGTGGCCAAATCTCATTGGTCAAATGGTAGAGAAGTTTCAAACAGGTAAGATAAGATGCTGTCATAGTTCTTGTGTGAGGCATTTCAGGTCTGGTAAATTTTAACTTCTATGTTTATATATCTATTTATATATTAATTTTTGCTTTGCAGGAGACTTTAATATCATTAATGGTGTCTTGCACACTGCTCACTCCATTTTCAAGCGATACCGTTATGAATTTAAGTCGCAGGCATTATGGACAGAAATTAAGTTGGTGCTGGACAATTTTGCCAAGCCTTTGACTGATCTCTTTGTTGTGAGTAAACATGGGTGGCAACTTAGTCAGTAAGCTGTCTGCGGTTTTTTAATTTTCAAATTTTCATTGCAGGCCACATTAAACCTCACCGCTGTTCATGCATCCAATCCAGCTGCGCTGAAAGTTATTTACAGCTCCCTTGTTATTATTAGCAAAGTTTTCTACTCTCTCAACTTTCAGGTGAGCGTATTCTCAGGATCTGTTTTCTCTTTGGCTTTGAATTAATAATCAAATCTAGATGATCTTATATTTTCACTGGCTTTGTGCAGGATATACCAGAATTCTTTGAAGATAACATGGAAATATGGATGACAAATTTCCACACTCTTCTGACAACAGATGTACCTGCCTTGCACACCCAGGTCAGTACTCTTGGCTGTTGATGGCTGCTTTTATTTTGCTAAGAACAAGGCAAGTGCATATTTTGTTTACATCTTTAGGATGATGATGAGCCAGGTCTTTTGGAGCAACTCAGATCCCAGATCTGTGACAATGCGGCACTGTACGCTCAGAAGTATGATGAGGAATTCCAGTCGTACCTGCCAACATTTGTCACTGCAGTTTGGAATTTACTTACCAGTACCAGCCAGTTAGCCAAATATGACAGCGTGAGTGTTCTGTTTTGCATTTTCAGCATGTTTCTGTGGTAAATACGGTGAACTACTTTTGCACTGAAATTGTTTATATTTCAGCTTGTCAGCAATTCTCTACAATTTTTGGCGACAGTTGCTGATAGATCTCACTATAGGCACTTATTTGAAGATCCTGCCGTCTTGAGCAGTATTTGTGAAAAAGTAATCATACCAAATATGGAGTTCAGAAGTAAGTTATATTCCCTTAAGTCATATGGGAATTGCAATCTTATTCATGGTGCGATTGACCTTTCTCTTTGTCTTTTGGAAAATGCCATTGGAATTTTTTATTTTACAGCTTCTGATGAAGAGCTGTTCGAAGATAATCCAGAAGAGTACATCAGAAGAGACATTGAAGGATCTGATGTAGACACAAGGCGCAGGGCGGCCTGTGACCTTGTTAAAGTATTGTCACGTTACTTTGAAGAAAAGATGATGCAGATTTTTGGCCAGTATGTTCAGGTATGTGTACATGGGTATCTCTTCGAGCAGCCTACTTTGACTTTGACATTAATTATATTGTTGTGTTAAGGTCATGTTGCAAAAGTACGCGGAAAACCCCGCACAAAATTGGCGCAGCAAAGATGCTGCCCTTTATTTAGTGACATCGTTAGCTGCAAAGGGGCAGACAGAGAAACATGGTGTGACACAGTCCAGCCAGCTTGTCAATTTGACAGACTTTGCTGCTCAGCATATTATTCCAGAACTTGAGAAGCCTGACGGTGGGGAATGATCTTGTTTTCCTCTGCATTCTTTGAGATGTCTGAGTAGCTGAATGATGGGAAAAATATTTGCTTGCAGTCAACTCAATTCCTGTGATTCGGGCTGATGCTGTGAAGTATGTCATGACTTTCCGTACTGTTCTCCCCCGGGATGTTGTTGTCGGCAGTCTACCAAAGCTCATTGCCCATCTGGCTGCTGCGAGTCCAGTTGTTCACACTTACGCCGCTGCATCCATAGAGAAAATTCTAACTATTCGAGGCGCCGACCAGCAGCCACTGTAAGGATGCCTGCAATGCTCAAATCGATGCTCCATGAAGAGTTATGCGTGAATTGAGTTCTAACGGATTTTTATTGTTTTTGCAGTGTGAAGAAAGAGGAAGTAGCACAATTAGCAACTTTCCTGCTGAATTCGTTGTTCTCAACATTGTCCCTCCCTGGGTCTGCCGAGAATGAATATGTCATGAAAGGTATGTTGTTTCTGAGGATTTGGAAGCATATGGTCAATATGGATATAGTTTAATTAACATTCTGACTTTTTTTAAAAGCAATTATGAGGAGCTTTTCATCATTGCAAGAAAATGTGATCCCATTCTTGGCCGAACTTCTTCCTAAGCTTACTGAAAAGTTAGCTCTGGTTGCAAGAAATCCTAGCAAACCTCATTTCAACCATTATTTGTTTGAAACAATTGGACTTTCTATAAGGTATGACATGGTAATGGGAGAGGTGACTAACTGCTCTTTGTCACTGGGATCACTATATGAACGCTCATAAATGTACAAATTTCACAGGATAGTGTGCAAGGGAAACCCAGCTGCTGTGTCATCATTTGAGGAAGCTCTTTTCCCAATTTTCCAGGGCATTCTTTCTCAAGATGTGCAAGGTATGTTACACTTTTTTGGACCAATGCATGAATAAATGAATTGCTGCTGTTGCCTTTGCAATGCACAGCTCTAACCACGTCTACTTTTGGGGTTTTAGAATTCATCCCATATGTATTCCAATTGCTCTCTCTCCTATTGGAACTTCACGAAAGTGGAACTATTCCTGAACCATACATGGTCCTCTTCCCATGCCTGTTGGTACCAGTCTTGTGGGACAGGCCTGGAAACATTCACCCTCTTGTGCGACTGTTACGTGCCTTTATTCACAAGGGAGCTGCCCAAATAGCAGAATCTCAGAAAATTGTAAGAATGGTGCATCTGTTGTGAAGTTTGCACTTAGTTTTCTGTTTGGATTCAATTTTATTATGTACGTTGGTTTTTGTTCTTCCAGAGTGGTCTTCTTGGCGTCTTCCAAAAGTTAGTTGCATCTAAAGCAAATGACCATGAAGGGTTCTACCTTATCCAGTCTCTTATTGAACATTTGCCCACGTAAGTTGCTGTTTCTCATACTGAACTAATGGACTAAGTATGGTTTTGACATTATCGTTTTTCCGTTGGTTTCTTAGACAAGCTTTATCGTCCTACCTACGTCAAGTATTTTTGCTGCTCTTCCAACGCCTTCAGTCTAGTAAAACCACGAAGTTTGTGAAGGGACTATTGGTTTTCATGTGTTTTTATGCTGTCAAGTATGGTGCCAACAGCTTGATTGAGATGATTGATGGCATTCAACCCCAGTAAGTTTCTGGTCATGGTCTGCTTTTTTTTTTATATTAGTAACCTCTGTAAACTAAATGTCTCTCCTTCCATAGGATGTTTGGAATGGTCCTTGAGAGATTGATGATTGTGGATATGCAGAAAATTAGTGGAGCCGTTGAGCGCAAGATTACAGCAGTGGGAGTCACTCAAATTCTATGTGAATGCCCCCAATTAGTGGACGGTCCTTATGCTAGACTTTGGTAAGGAAGCTTGTTTACCATTCCTGGGGTTGGCTTTGAATTCTGTTTTTCTTCCTTACTTTTCTAAGAAGAAATTCATTTTGTTCTATCAGGTCCAGTTTACTACAAGCTCTTATTGGTTTGTTTGAACTGCCTCAAGACCAGTCGACACATCCTGATGACCACTTTATTGAAGTTGATGACACCCCAGGTTACACTGTTGCATATTCTCAGTTGAACTTTGCCAATAAAACAGAACACGATCCTTTGGGTGGTAGGTGTCTGAATGCTGAGTTGTTTCCTTATTCGAGAAGTAAATTTCAACAGTTTTAACCTGTTGCCCTTTTTTAAAAATTTTCAGGTGTTGGTGATGCAAGGCTGAATCTTGCCCATAGCTTAAGCAAGCTATCGGTGGCCTACCCAGGAAGGCTTTCTCCTTTACTCCAGACTGGACTCACAGATTCAGACAGGGCACATCTTCAAGCGTACCTCAATGAAGCTAAAGTTCAAATTGCGTAGTAAATGCCCCTTTCTCTGTTATGAGCCACCCCAGTATCCATTTTAAAGTGGAAAGTGCTGAATAATGTGCTTGCCACCCTGTTTTTAACTATATGAGAATGTCCCCCAGTAAAATAATACCTGTAAACATTTTTATTTGTATGTGATCAATTTTTTACACCAGTGATAATTATTTTAAATCAATTGAATTGATTGACGTTGTTAAAACAAGCTGTTCTGGTTAAATGCAATAAAGTGAAAATGGAAAAATATCGGCAATTATATTGATTGGAGAACTTGTGCCCAGCACCAGAAATATTTCTGGAAGTACAGAGTGACCCATAATGCAGCTTCAGGTTAAGGGAGAAAACCTCCTGCCATGAGCACAATGCTCACATTCCAGGTGCACGTTTCATTAGATTCCACTTCCGCATGCTGGCTAATTGCTGGATGTCCTGGTAAGTGGTTGAGCAAATATGTAACGACTGGCTTAGTGTCCACGTTTAATGTCTGAGGCATATGTACAGTTTCAAAACAGTTTTTAAAAGAAATAATTTGACTAACAAGTTGTCAGAAATGCTGGCCAGAGGCAATGCCCTTACAATATTCATTTACAGTGATTACAATTGTTCTAAAATTGCTGTGTAACGATATTTACTTCTTGAAGGTACGGGTCTCAACATCGTAGTCAGGACCAAAGCCCACTTCCCTCCAGATACCATTATCAAGCGTCCTCTGGACAGCAGCCACTCGAACCTCGTGTGCGTCGAAGAACTTGCGGTATGGGTGCTCAGGGACTGGAAAAACAGAACAACATGGTGTTAATGAACTGCAAATACCAATACATACAGATGCATTTCACCTCATACAATATACTTACTGATAGCAGAGAAGGAAAGGTACAATGCCCAGGCGGCAGCAATTCCAATCATAGAGTAACCAAGAACAAGCTTCCACTCTGGATCAGGGGCACGGAATTCAGCAAATGTCTGGCAGAAGCTGTGACGGTATAAAGCTTTTTTCTCTTCAATTGTCAGCTTCTTCCAGTCTCCCTTTTCCTTCTCACGGAGTGCCTGAAATAGGGAAGTTGATTACACAGGTGTTCTTTCAAAAATATATCCTTAAATTGAAATATGGCTGGACAAATCAAGTACATACCTTGCTAGCAGCATCTTCCGGCCTGAACCTGATGGCAGGGAAAGGCATCTCGCTGCCATCGTAGTAAGTGTACATTCCACTCTTGCCGTGGCCTACCAGCTCCCTATTGCCAGCCAGCTCCCTCTGGTCATGGTAGTAAATGGGCTCTGCGTGAGAGCTCATCAAACGAGCCATGACCTGAGTCATGCGGGGCACCTTGTTCTTTAAACTAAGCGCCATTTTTGCCCTGAAACAAATTAAAAGGGAAATAGTTGAAAAATTTTGGCAAGGTCAATTTTATTTCCAGAAATAACAAAGACGAGTAAAAGAGAAAATTATATAACACTACACTGAGGAGGAGACATTGGGTAGATGGGGTTAGAAGGAATTCAGCAAAAACTTAATTTTAAAAACCTAACCGGGGATCACAAGGCTACATCGGTCACCGAGATCAGCTTTTAATTTTATCTGTTGTTCGGGATGAGAAACATGCGTCCTAAACGCCTCGGGCTGGAGAGAAGACGATTTAAGCCAATGCCCTACCAGAACCGAACTAACCAAGTGTCAGTGCAGCATATAGAAATTGACTACAACACAGCAATATCCTAAAATCACCCCGACACACGGAAATGTGCAGTATCCCGGAGAAAACGAAATTCATAAAGAGAAATCACAGCGGAGTATCACGAGTTTGATGTGCTCCATTTCGCTGAAAATAAGATTGGGATTTCGACCTCAAAGTAGACGACGGGACGGCGGAGCCCAGGAGGAGGCACGGCTTTCGGGGCGTTCCGCGATCCCAGAACGACCGCAGCCGACGGGAGTTGCGGAGACCGTTCCCGGAGGAAATTTAGAGACGATAAACACAAACTGGTCACGCGTCGAACGCGACTCACCAATTTAATTGCAAGACTTAAGTCGTGCAAGAATTCTTCGTGAAGCGAGGCACTCTGATGAGAAGGTCGAACGCCTTCTGCGAAAATAAAACGTCCTTCTTTTTAAGCCCAACTGTTCACCGCCTTTGTAAGTGCACCGCCCACCTATGAAAAATTGTGGGTGAGGTATCTTTGGTACAGACGACAACAACTCTTTACCCTTAACCAACAGACAGCGTGTGCGATTGAACGTTATTTTGAACATTGCTTCGGTTTGCCATGGGCTGGAGTGCTAAAAAGCATGCTCAATTCCAAAAGTTCTACCAGAAACACAATGTTGTCCAGAGTGTTGACCGGCGTTGTTGGGTAACCGGCCGTCTCTCCTGAAATGTCGCTTACTGAGAGCGATCCTCTTCCAGTTGTTTACCTGCTCCCTTTGGGTTTGTGTGCTTCCAGAATAAAGCCATAGACCTCATCGATGGAAAGTCCCGGATACCTCGTGGTAATCCGTACTGCACTCAGTCTGCGGAAAATGTAGTGCAAAGGAGATGGAACAAAAAGAACAAATTATGTATGTGTGAATGTTCATCAATATTTGTGCTACAACGGTTTTGTGCAATGTTTCATCTGAATACCCTTGTCTTCTAGGCACAATACCTACAATGTCATCAGAAATTCGCCGTGCAATTTTGAGACATGACTGGAAATCTGTGTGTCGTCTTTTAGAATGCCTAGTTGAACAACCAAGGGTTTTCGGTGTGTGTCGTACAATCATAAATAAGGTAATACTTTGTAGGTCAGAAGTTGTCATACTCCTGATGTACCTGAAGATATAACATAAATCTTTGTTTCAGGCTATTGGTATCCTTCTTCTATCAAGTCCACAATCAACTCCTGATATATTTAATAATTTCTGCAGGTAGTGCAACCATCATACTTAATTTGCATGATGTAAGTGGCTCCTTTAATTTTTACCTTAAAGCATCGTAAATTTTGATATTTTTTCAGTATGGCTCTTGGCTTAGTCGACGACCAAATCGGTGATTTCCACACCACAATACGTCATCTTCCTAGTGAAATTCCCCATGATGTGGCTTATCGTACCCGTGCGGGATTTAGAAGACGTGGAGAAAATGGCACAATGGTACAATCTGATTACTATGTTAGAGCGTTGCGGCACGCCACAGAGCAAGATACTTCCATGAAGCAAGAAGAAGCAGCCATGGAGCAGGATGCAACCACGGACGAAGACCAGGATACAATCACGGACGGAGATGAGACCTCGTAACTGCATGGGTCACTGTACTGTAACACAGCTGCTCAGTCAGCTCGTTAAACTGTAAAGAACTGAACCTTAAAATAAATTTAATAATAAATTTTAACTGGGACCGTTTTCTCTTTACCTTCCTACTTTTTCTCTGTGAAGCACAGAGAGACGATCGAATTGGGACCTTGATCTTGACAGCCAGCCGCCAAAATAGCGGGTGCGCCGGGGCGGAGCGGCGTGCAAGAGGGAGAGAGAGAGAGAGAGAGAGAGAGAGAGAGAGAGAGAGAGACAACGAGTGGCACGACCAGGTCAGTATCTATAGATAGCTTCGTGCCCCGCCGGGTGCCCTGGTGACCTGCCCGGGGAGGCTGGAGTGTTGGCGTGTATCTCCAGACACGATATCCCCCTCCCCCTGCGATCACAACCGCACGGCATTCCCGACCCGTTCGCCGGCGAAGTCGGCTTAAGATCCGGCGGGGCGTCTCCCGTCTCCCCCGCTCGGGACGTCGGCCCGCCGTCGGCGGCCCCGAGGCGGGCCCCTGCAAGGTAGGCCGCGCGGGAGCAGCGGCGCATGCGTCCGCGTCCGGATGCCTACCTCCCAGGCGCCCTGCTCTTCCGTTCCCTTCCGACTTCTGGCTTCCGCCTAGTCAGTACTGTCGCGTATTTGCCGATATATGCCCCCCTCTTTCTCTCTCTCTCTCTCTCTCTCTCTCTCTCTCTCTCTCTCTCTCTCTCTGTGTTTTATTCCCGAGAACGACGGCAATTTCTACATTACTCTTATCAGATGGGGCTCAGAGCCGCCGCCTCACAGGCCTAACGCGTGGCGTTATCACTGTTTTTCCAACCGCCTCGAAGATATTTATTTCGACGCATCTTTTTCTTCACCGCCACCACCACTTTTTATTATTTTCTTCTCTTTTTTTCGTCGTGTGTTAGTTTCTTGTATTATTTTTTTTTTCGTAAGCGTTGTTGAGGCGGCGGCGGCGGCGGCGGGCAGACCAGAGTGCGGCCAGGGCCAGACAGCAGCGTCGCAGCTGGCGGCAGCGGCGTCAGCGGCGTGTGGCACGACTGCTCGCGACAGCGGCTTGTCCGCCGGGATCCCGGCCAAGCAGAGCGTCGGCGCAGCGTCCGCGCGCACTCCTCGGCCCTCCGCGCCGAGGCCTTCGCCCCCAGGTTGGTGGTGGTGCCGGGTGCCCGCCCCCGGGTTCAAGCGCCGCGGGGCCGGCGGGTCGGGTACCTCGTGCACGCCGGGTACCTGCAGACACTAATCACTAGAGTCCCTTATCTGCGTGTCCGCCGGCTCCGCGCACCTGGCAGGGAGTGGCGGCGGGGGCCGCGCGCCGCCACCACGCAGACCGGGGCAGACGGCGGCACGAGAAGTGCAAAGAAAGACGGGGGAGGGGGAGGTGAAAGGGGGAGAGGAGGAGGGGGGGGGGTTAAGTCGTCCCCCGTCGCCCATGCCTACCCCCACCAGCGACCGCGGTGTCCCGGCCTCTTAAACGCGGAACAGCGCCCGTAACACAGTACTGCGCCGCGGCTGCATGTGTGTGTGTGTGTGTGTGGGTGTGTGAGTGAGAGAGTGTGCATGTCCAGGCGCTGCTGCCCCGGCGTCCGCCAGTGCGAGGATCACGTTGGAGGTATGAAAAATTTCAATCACACCAAATCGAGTGGTGCTTGGCCGGCTCGTCGGCGTCGGCGCCTTGGACGGTAGGCAGCACGACGACGGGGCACGGCACGACGGCGTGCCCCCCGAGGACGCCGCCAGTGTCCCCGCGAGGCGGCCGGGGATCGTCCCGGACGCGGGAGTCGCCCCGCCGCGTCGACGGCAGCCGAGTTGTTGGCCGGTGCGCCGGACTCGACCAATCATGTCCACAGCTGATGACACCTGAACGGTCGCGTCTGACGGCCCCGTGACGCCTCCAACGAGGACGAGGCCCGCGGGGCCGCCGCGAGCCCTCAAATGCAGGAGCTGTTTGCCGCCGAGGCCTGTGTACAGATCTGGGCTCTGGCCTAGGCGCGTGCCCGTCCTCTAAGTGACAGCGTGTGTGGCAGCCGGCGACGAGACGGCTCCCTGGTCCTGGCGCCTGGGAGGTAGGCACCACGGCGGCACGAGTGACGACGCGCTGCCCACCTCCCGAGCGCTGGCCTCCTCCATGGGGTCGGCGAGCATCTGCATCTACCGGGTGCACGTCCGTCGCGGGGCCCGGCACCCAGTGGGGCAGCGCTGGCCGCGCGGTTGGCCGCCGTTTAGTCAGGGTTCTCCACGGTCCACCCACCCGGGAGCATAGTCCAGTTAAGAAAATCAAACGAGGGAGGGGGAAGTAAAAAACAAAAAGGCCAGAAATTATCGGCGGCGCGAAACCTTGGGCGTGTTTCGCTTTCACAGTGCGTTCGCCCCGCCGAACTGACCAGGGAGATTTCGGACTCAGTCGCGGGCCAATGACAGGCGACAGGCGTGCACCGTGGAGCCACACCCCCGCGGTCAGCTGCCGGCCGGAGCGGGCCGAGGGGCCGAGCCGGGCCGCGCCTGGGGCTACCCTGGGGCCGATACGAGAGAGAAAGTCAATGCCCCTTGGAGATTCGGCTCGGCTTCCTGCGTCATTACGCTATCGAAATGAATTACGAGCCCGGAGGAGAAGCGGACTTTTCATTCCGCTCTTTCTTTTTTAATTTTTTTCCCTTCTATTGTCGTTCCCTATCGCCTTGTCCACCGGGAAATTGTTTCTTCCCGTCTTTAATAAATTGATTTTATTTTCTTAAATGGAACGGGCTTGTTGAAGCGCGCGAAAGCGAAGTTTGATCGTTCGCGCCATCGTAGAGGCGCCAACCCCTCTGTCGTTTGTTTTTACGTCGTCTGCTAGTCGTCTGCTAGGGGCTGTTGTTTTTGTTTTTGTTGGGTGGCCCACTTCCTCCCTCCGCCCCAGCTGTTTTTGTTTTGATACCGGCCCCCGAATGCTATGAAATCAATTTCCAGCCCGGCGGCGAGTTGTCTGGATGTGTAGGGGGCGGGTACGTGGGGAAAGTGCAGGGAACTCGCCCTTCTCTGCCGCACCTTCCTATCTCAACAGCGAGGCGAGCGTGTCCTGCCTTAGGTTAACTGTCTCTGTTTACCCAGTCATCCTCACTCCTTATCTTTGCCACCTTGTCTGTTACAGCTCTTAAACTGCCTCATCAGGCCTAGCGGAGAAGATGGGGCGTGCCGAAGGCTTTCAATTTGCAATTGATCGAGGCGGCACTTTCACTGATGTCTTTGCAAGATGTCCCGGTGGAAAGATACGTGTGATGAAGCTGCTCTCGGTGGATCCTTCAAATTACCAGGATGCACCACGGGAGGGTATTCGAAGGATCTTGGAAGAGGTTTGTTGGTGTTGGCCGTTGTGATTCTGTTGGATCAATTTGTGTTCGATATCTTATGACTGTTTCTTTTACATATTGCCTGGCGAATGAATACATAGGAGTTGGGGAAAAAAATTCCCGCTAATGAGCCCATTGATGGAAGCCGTATAGAGTGGATTCGAATGGGGACAACTGTTGCAACTAACGCTCTCCTGGAACGTAAAGGAGAACGAATGGCACTTCTAATCACCAAGGGCTTCAAGGATGTCCTGTACATTGGTAATCAAGCACGACCCAAAATATTTGATTTGGTAAGTCTATCTTTGTTAGTTTCTCTTTTTTCTTATTTTTCTGTCATTTTTCTGTTGTTCTGATGATTTGCTGTCTATTTTAGTCCATCACTGTGCCTGAAGTTTTGTACTCAGAAGTATTAGAAATTGACGGAAGAGTTGTGCCTGCTCAAGAGGATCGATGTCGACTTGGTGAGGAGTCCCGGAGTTGGGGTCGTATAGTCAGTACAACTGGAGAAAAACTGTTGGTTGCAAAAGAACCAGATCTGGAAGCAATTAGGCCAAAGCTGGAGGAGCTTCTGAGAAAAGGGATTTCAAGTTTAGCTGTAGTCCTTATGCACTCTTACATGTAAGTGACTTCACCGTAAAAATTCAAGCTGCCCTAAAGTTTTTATAAGTTTCACAACTGCACACCAGATTGACATTAGACATTTGTTTATGAATTTATAAGTATAAAAACAGAATTTCTTTTTCTTATTTCAGGCATAAGGATCATGAACTGGCTATTGGAAAGCTGGCTCGTGATGTCGGTTTTAGTCATGTATCTCTTTCTCATGAAGTCATGCCCATGGTTCGTATTGTGTCTAGGGGCTACACTGCTTGTGCTGATGCATATTTAACTCCACACATCAAAAAATATGTCCAGGTAAGGTTTCAGTCCACCAGAAGTCTTGGGGGAGTACTCTACAAATTGTCATTGACATTTTTTTTTCTTTTTTTAACCCCAGGGCTTTGTTGCTGGTTTTAAAGATAACTTGAAGGGGGTCAATGTTCTCTTCATGCAAAGCGATGGCGGTTTGACTCCGATGGACATGTATGGAAATGATAATTGCACTAATTTTTACATCACTTTGGTAGGTTCTGTTGTTCTTCTCACGATATAATGGCTAATTTTCTAAAATTTTGTTCCTAAGGTTTATTGGGTCAAGAGCTATTCTGTCTGGCCCTGCAGGTGGTGTTGTTGGGTATGGCATCACATCTTACCACCTGGATGACGGATCCAAGACAGTTCAGGAGAAACAACCTGTGATCGGGTTTGACATGGGTGGAACATCCACTGATGTCAGTCGGTATGCAGGACATTATGAGCACGTATTTGAAGCCACCACTGCTGGCATCACTGTTCAGGCACCTCAGGTATGCCAGTATATCTTTATCTTTTTGAATGATCATGCAATCATTGTCAAATCTCTTATCTTGTGCTTGTAATTCAGTTAGACGTGAACACTGTCGCTGCGGGAGGTGGTTCCATGCTCTTCTTCCGATCAGGACTTTTTGTTGTGGGCCCAGAGTCAGCAGGTGCTCATCCAGGACCTGTTTGCTATCGTAAGGGAGGACCTCTCACTGTTACTGATGCCAATCTGTGTTTGGGTAGACTGTTGCCCGAGTATTTCCCAAAGATATTTGGTCCAACAGAAGACCAGCCTCTTGATAGACAGAGCACAATGTCAGCATTTGATTCTTTGACTGTTGAGGTGAGAAACTTTCTTTAAATATTCACAATCTATTTGCAGTATGTACTGTGTATTTTATCTAACACTAAAATAATGTTATAGGTCAATGATTTTCTTGCAAACACAGAGGACAAAATTTCCAAGAAACAAATGTCCATGATGGAGGTTGCTATGGGTTTCATAAATGTTGCAAATGAAGCTATGTGCCGCCCAATCCGGGCTCTAACTCAGGTCAGCACCTTGCTCTCAGGTTTAAATCACTGCTCATTTTTTTAAACCAATTTCTTACCTAGAATTTTTTTATTTTTTGTATTGCAGGCTAAGGGTTATGACACAAGTAGACATGTATTGGCATGCTTTGGTGGAGCTGGTGGTCAGCATGCTTGTGCAATTGCGCGGTCTCTGGGCATGACCAAAGTCAGAGTTCACAAATATGCCGGCATTCTGTCAGCATATGGGATGGCTTTGGCAGATGTTGTCCATGAAGCACAAGAGCCTTGCTCCCTAAAGTACTCCACTGGTGTGTATTATCCAAAGTAATCCAATGCTACCCAATGGAGTTTTTGAAAACTGGGACAAATTGTACAAACTTTTTTTTTTGTTACAGAAAATTTTGCGGCTATTGATGCCAGACTCTTAGCATTGAGCAAGAAATGTGAGGAGGAGTTAGCAAAACAGGGCTTCACCAGTGAACAGATTGAAACAGAACCTTATCTTCATCTCCGTTATTCTGGCACAGACTGTGCTCTCATGTGCGGCCCATCAAGTCTGCCTCCCAGCAAAAGCTCTGTTTGCACTGATGGTGACTTTATGAAGACCTTCTTGGACAGATACCGGATGGAGTTTGGTTTTGTGCTGACCGGTAGAGATATTGTGGTAGATGATATTAGAGTAAGAGGAGTCGGCAAGTCTATCCCCGCCAAAGAGCTCGTCATAGAAGCAGCAAAATCTTCACCAACTCCTGAGAAGGTTTGTCTAATGATGCCCTGTTGTGGATTTTTATGCTCTTTTCAAGTTCTATTTCCAAGTGTTCCATTTTCAGAAAGTGCAAGTGTACTTCAGTGGAGGATTAGCTTCAACAGATGTTTACCACCTGGAGAAGTTGAGAGCTGGACACGAAATCAAAGGTCCAGCCATCATCATGGACAAGTTAAGCACCATTCTTGTCGAGCCTGACTGTGTTGCTGTGGTGACAAAGACTGGCAACCTGGAAATTACTATTGGTACAGGATTGGTCAACAAAATTGGCCCAGAGCTTGACTCGATTCAACTAAGTATTTTCTCTCACCGCTTTATGAGTATTGCTGAACAAATGGGCCGGTGAGTTTTCCTTTTAAAACTTCTCTCTGTCTTAAAACACCGCAGAGTTTTGCATGAATGACTTTCTTCTAGGGTGCTTCAGAGGACAGCTATTTCTACTAATATCAAGGAGCGGCTGGACTTCTCATGTGCATTGTTTGGACCAGATGGTGGGTTGGTGTCAAATGCACCTCATATTCCTGTTCATCTTGGTGCAATGCAAGAAACTGTTCAGTATCAGGTGTGTGTCTTAAACCATCACAAAATTTTCCTATCAGATTACAGAGTGCTATAGATTTATGCTCAAACATTCAATTGTAGCTACGCCGAAGGGGGGATGATCTTCAAGATGGAGATGTAATCTTATCAAACCATCCTTCAGCTGGTGGCTCACATTTACCTGACTTTACTGTGATTACTCCAGTGTTTCGCAAGTATGAAAATAATTTATTCAAAGATGTTTAAAAATCATTTAGAAGGTGACTGCATTATCCATAAATTATTTTGATTTTTTCAGAGGTGTTTCTAGACCAATATTTTTTGTCGCTTCTCGAGGGCATCATGCTGATATTGGTGGTATCACACCTGGATCAATGCCTCCCCATTCTCGATCTCTGGTAGAGGAGGGTGCTACATTTAAGAGCTTCCTACTTGTGCGCAATGGTGAAATCCGAGAACAGCGGCTTATAGAAAGACTGATGGCACCTGGAACTATCCCAGGTTGTTCCGGAACCCGCAATCTGCAAGACAATCTTTCTGATCTTCGTGCTCAGATTGCTGCCAATCAGAAGGTAATAATGGCTACATCATATGAGCATAATGTTGCTGACTCTTCACTGTTGGAGACCCAAAATCCCTGTTTTGCTTGTGTTCTAGGGTTCCCATTTAGTCAATGAGCTGATTGACCAATATGGTCTCACTGTAGTGCAAGCATATATGGCTCACATTCAGAGCAATGCTGAGCTTGCTGTTCGCAACATGCTCAGGGAAATTGGAAAGCGTTCACTGGAGTCTACCGGCAAAAGCGTACTGTCTGCCTCTGACTGCATGGATGATGGTTCACCCATCAAACTTGCAGTCAGTATTGATATCAATCAGGGCTCTGCTTTATGTGATTTCACGTAAGAATCGGTCATTTTTTTTTATCTTTCTCTTAAAAAAAAAAACAATCTGTAACAACAAAAATATCTTACAGTGGTTCTGGTTTTGAGGTGTGGGGTAACTGCAATGCCCCAAGAGCAATTACTCTGTCAGCGCTGATATACTGCTTAAGATGTATGGTCGGTCACGATGTGCCATTAAATCAGGTAAAAACATTTTCCCCATTTTTGAGACTGCTTCTTCTTTCAAAAACTCTTCATGATTACAGATATCCAAATTTTTTAACATGGTTTCTTTATTCCAGGGATGCTTGGCACCAATTACTGTTCGCATTCCAAAGGGCTCAATCTTAGACCCCTCTGAAACAGCTGCTGTGGTTGGCGGTAATGTTCTCACTTCCCAGCGAATAGTTGATGTAGTTCTGAAGGCGTTTGACGTCTGTGCTGCATCCCAAGGCTGTATGAACAATGTTACATTTGGTGAGGAAGGTTATGGGTATTATGAGACGGTCGGAGGAGGAGCTGGGGCTGTAAGTTGACGTTCAAAGTATGTATTTTCACTGACCTTCAAAACACTTAAATTTTTATATTTGCAATTCAAAATTTTTTCAGGGCCCTGGCTGGAATGGTCGAAGTGGTGTACATACCCACATGACAAATACTCGCATCACTGACCCAGAAATACTGGAACAGAGATATCCAGTGATACTGAGGAAATTTGAGCTGCGACCAAATTCTGGAGGTGGTGGTCAATTCAAGGGTGGTGATGGCATATTACGTGAGCTGATGTTTAGAAGAAACATGACACTGTCAATTTTAACAGAGCGTCGGGTGTTTGCACCCTATGGATTACATGGTCAGTTTTTGCTAAGAAAATTCTTTAGTGAGTTTTTTTTTGTTTTTGTTTTTGCCATCTGGCCTATGGGCCTCATGCTCTGACTTCTTGACTTTTCAGGTGGTGAAGATGGAGAAAAAGGCTTGAACCTGATGCTCAAGGCCGACGGTCGTGTAATTTACCTAGGATCTAAAACGGCCATAAATGTAGAGCCGGGTGTAAGTATTTGTGCAGCAGAAATACATTTTACTCATATTGTATCGACAGAATTTATATTACATCCCTCTGTTCTCAACAGGATGTATTCCAACTCAATGCTCCCGGTGGTGGTGGATATGGACCATCTGATCAGACAGGTACCCCTGTCATTCAGTCCAATCAACAACACATCGAGCGAGGAAGCGTCTTTGATTATCAGCAAGCCCAGTTGTCAGTCTAGAGCATAGGTTTTTTAAAATCATGGAAGACGGCAAAGTACCTGAGTGAGGCAGTTGAAATTTGGAAATGCACTCCGTCAGCCTTTGAAGGTTGCATGTGAATGGGCATTTCAACTATAATTTCCTTCATCAAAGTCTATCATACAACTTTTATTTTTGTTAATAAGTATTAATTACATTATTATATTTTATTTTACTTGTTCATCTTTTAGATGTATTTTAAATTTTATGTTTTGCTTGTTGATAAAAACTTAACATGTCAGCTTGTGTTTCCTTCGATCCTCTTACATGATACATTTATTTGAGATATATCTAGAATTAAAATGACATTACAAATTGCAAACAATGTAAATAAAAACAGCAGTTGACCGTGTATAATACAGAACGAACTACTATCCAAACTCTAGTTGAAAGGGTTCAGGAACCGACGCATCTTTCCTGGTCCATCCCACAGCCCTCTGAAATATGAAACACATGGTAGCAATCAAATTTATATTTAATGCTTACGAAAAATTAAAACCAAGACACGTACTTCAGCATCAAGTTCCAATATATAGCAGGCAGAGTCAGCCTTTTCATCTCATAGTTTATTCTTGATTCCTTCCGTTGATCGAATGGTGTTGTCTCCACAGGGTTCTTGTCATAATCAAACTCAGCCAATATTAGAGAGTTATACCCTGTGACCAAGGGGCATGAAGTGTAACCATTGTATGTACTCTGTAAAGCCTCCCCTTTCAAAGCACTGGATAAATTTTTGGAGATGACACCCAGCTGGCCAGCTGTAAGTACAAAAGATGAAACTTTGTCAACATTTACAACAAACAGACAAAATAAATAATGCTACAACTTTAAATCTTACCGATTGCTGCTCCTGTTTTAGAAGTGGGAAGGTTTGAGCAGTCACCTAGGCTGAAAATGTTACTAAATTTGACATGCTGCATAGTCTCTTTGTTTACATTGACCCATCCACCAGCATCAACAAGGTCCTTGCATTCGGCAAGAACAGAAGGTGCACTTTGTGGGGGAGTCACATGAATGAAAGAATACTAAAAAAAATAAGAAATAATAATAATTAAAGTTCAAAGCTATGATTAAAATATAAAAAGACAACTTACTCTAAGTTACCTCAAAAGCTGTCTGCTTCTTAGAATCTACATTTTCAAAAATGGCCTTTTTTCCGACATGATCTACTTTGACCAACTCTTCTTTCAAAGCAACATCAATACCTCTATTCTCGGCGACTTTATAGAGAACTTTCTCATAGTAAGGGCTAGGGAAGTAGACTCCAGCACCTGTTCTGTAGATAAATTTGGCATCTTTCCTTTTTCCTGACTTCAACAGCATAAGCAAATAGGATAATCTTTTTTTAAAGGCACAGAAGGCATAGCAATTTAGGTGATGACTAAAAAAATAAATACCTTTCTTAAGAAGTGCTCTGATAGGTAAGCTGCTTTCTGGGGAGCCCCTCCACATTTTATAGGTGTGCTAGGGCAGGTAAATATGGCATTCCCTTTTGAGAATGACTGCAACTCCTGAAAGGTTTTGGGAACATATTTCGGGGAATAGTTTGAGGCTACACCACTGCCAGGAGTATTCAATGCTTCCAAAAGTCCTTCCACCTGCAAGAAAAAGCACATAATGATAAAATACCAAGAGCAAATATCTTAATGGAACACTTGTGCAATCACTGTACCTTGCTAAAATTCAGCTGAATGCCTAAAGCTAGAACAAGCATATCATACTTAATGCTACATCCATTTTTGGTTCTCACAACATTGTCAGAAGGGGAGAAGGACACCGCCTGGTCTTTGACCCATACTGCGTCTTTTGGCAAAACAGATGCCATTGGTCTGACAGTACTATCAACCGAGCACACACCTCCACCAACCAAAGTGAAGAGGGGCTGGTAATAATGAACCTAAAATTACAGGTGCAACAGCAGATTTAGAAATTACTTATGACATGAATTAAGAACAAACATATACAACTTACATCAGCAGGATCCAAAACCATAACTTTATTTGGGCCCAGTTTCGGCGCAAATTTAGCAGCTAGTGAACATCCCGCCGCACCTCCCCCAACAATCAGCAATTGGCAACTAGGGAGGAGCAACCATTTATAAACAATCAATAAATAAAGGCAATTTTTTTGTCTATTTTTTTTTCAGTAGAAAACTGACGAGGCACGTACCTCTGATTTTCACCTGTTACTTGACTTCTGTGACGATGACCACAGGTATATCTTGGCACCACACTTAACTGCGGCGCAGCTCTACCTGCAGAAGCTCGCAGCATTTTCACAGCAGTCCTGAAACTGACCAACAAAAACACAGGTATCACCTCTCTGCTGTTAGCTTCTCGCTGGTACCAATGGGCAAGGTCAGACTACTGGCAGGGGCTGCGGCTGGGCACCGGCTCTTATCTGGCGAGAAGACCGGATCTGGCCAGAGACTGCCAGAACCAGTGGAGGGGGGGAAGTCTGGAAAGAGACCTAGCGGCGGCAACAGCTTAGTAATTACTCCAGACAAGTGGCAAAATGACTCGACAGGACAGAGGCCCAGCAACGCCCCGGTCATACAGAGACGAACCGACGAAACGGAAGCAACCCTCAAAACCATACGACAAAATAAAACCGCAGACGCCACGAAACGTAAACATAACCTGACGCCGAACGGTTCTCGGCGTCCCGCTGAAAGAAAAGGGAATGTCACCTCACAACGCGTGCGGAACAGCGAAGCCGACAGCACTCAGTACGGGCCGGGACCGTTTCTGGCCGGTCGGGAGGGTCCGTGTACCGCAGATTAGCAGAAGCAGATCAGGAGCTTTGCGACGACGGCGACGACGGCCGAGCAGCGGCGGTCCTGTCAGGCGAACTCTGCAGGGGCGGGGCGGGGCGGCGGGGGAGGGACAGCCGGCGCCCCCCGGCACGCAACTCCTCGCGCACGGCCGCCGGGTGGGCTGCCTACCCACCAGGGGCCGGGCAACACCCGCCACCCGGCGCTGCTGCCGCCGGAGCCGAATGTGCCTACGGCGTTTGTCTTAGTGTGAGGGTGTGCACGGGGTTTTCCGGTTCATTTTCCTGCACCGTAAATTTTTTCCCACTTATTTTACGGTGTGGAAAACGATTGGGTAGAAACTTCGCGCAAACGCCCTTTTTTAACAGATTTTTTTTAAAACTAAGCTTTTGTCCCGCTCCAAAATTACAGCAGCGCATTGGGGATTTGCACTTGTAATCCGTGGGTTCCAGGGGGTTCCAAAACCAGCCGGCTCGTCCGCCGTCCGCCGTCGAACTAGAGACCTTCAGGGGCTCATCGTAGACCCTGAGGCTCTCTAGGTCGGGCACCTCACTGCCCCCCCCCCCCCCCCCCCCCGGCGAGTCCGGCACCGGCACCACGGATCCGGTCGGCGGCGTGGCGGCGTGGTGCGGCCAGCTGGGGGCGCTGGCGGGGAGGGGGGGTGGGGGAAGGCTGCAGGCGTACCTCCCGCGAAGCACAGGCCGATGCCGCGGCGCTCGCCCCGCGCGCCTCGCCTCCGCGAGGAGTTTCTTTGACGGCCTCCTCTCCGTCCTCCGCCCCCCCGTCGACGTCGAGCCCTCCGCCGCCCCCGGCCGCTGCCCCCCGGCCCCCGGGACCCCTTTCCCGGCCTCCGCGCCGCCGCCGCCGCTGCCGCTCGCCGCCCGGCCCCCGGCCAGTCGTCGTCGGCGCGGCTCCGAGCCAGTCTGCGACCACCGGCCGCCCCGTCAGCCACGCACGGCCGCCAGCGGCGAGGGAAGGGCTCGCGACCCATCGGAACGGAGGGCAAGGTGGTGGCGGCTGCGGTGCGGCTGCGCTCCCGGGCCAGCGCGTGTGTGTGCGAGCGTGCGTGTGCGCGCGCGCGTGTGTTTGCCGTGGTGGGAGGAGGAGTCTTCGCATCGTGAAGGCACCAAGGTAAGCGCGTGCTCATTTGTGCGTGTGTGTGTGTGTGCACGCGTCACGTGTCGTTGACAAATAGCAGGACGTGATCCTTGGGGCTAACGCCCGCCGCGCGGGCCGCCGGATCGGTTTGAACGTGGAAAGCGAGCCGATAACTGCATGAGCACACGCGGCGAGGCACGGCCCGCGCGGAGCCGCAGGGAGTCACCGTGCCCGTGAAAGTCGGCGGAGGGGCGGAGGGGCGGGCGGGCGGAAGGAGCGGCCGAGCGGGAGAGTGGCAATGACACTACGAAAAGGGCGGCGCGGCGCGGCGCGGCGTGCGATGTGGGCTAATCAGGATAACGCCCGGCCACACGGCTGGCCGACGGCTCCCGCGGACGCCGCGGGAGATGGACAAGGATGGCCTCCGTGCGGACGACGGCGACGTCGACGACGGCACGGAAGGAAGCCGCCGCCGCCGCCGCCGCCGCCGGCCGTCGCTGTTCCGCGGCGGGCCGCCTATCGCCAGGGTTATGGCTCTTGTAACACGGCGGGCACTGTGTCGGGGGCCGCGGGGCCGCGGGGCCGCGGGGCCGCGGTCAGCGCACTGTACGGCCGCCGCGCAATCACCTTGGCGGGATGCCACCTCTTCCAGGCGGTTCCCCGGGCATCCAGACGTGCCGTCGTGCGGCTGGAGCTGGAGAGATAGAGAGGCAGGGATGGAGACAGACGGAGAGAGAGAGACGGGGATAGAAAAGAGAGGAAAGACGGGCGCTCGCGATGTTCTCCAGCGCGCTGGTGGCCTGGAGAGCCGGAGGAATAGGTGGCTGGAGGACGCGCGGGGCTTCCCCTCGACCCCACCGGGACCCTCCAGCCCCCCGTCACGTGACCCCTTTGTGACCGAAGACGGGCACGCGGAGGTCACTACTTCGCCTCGATACTAGAACGCTCCCGCCCAGAGACCGAAGCCGCAGAGAGAGAGAGGGAGAGAGAGAGAGAAGTTGGCGGAAGAATGGTAAGCGGAAACGGAACGGAAGGCGAACCGCGGCGGGGCGCGTCTGCTGCGCCGGCCTCGGACCCCACGTCGGCGTGCTCCCGACGACGGCGTGCTCCCGGTGACGCCGGGGCCGCGGACGGCGCGGACGGGAGTACCGCAGCCTCCGCGGCCGACGTCCGCGGTCGTGCTGCGGTACCCCCGTCCGCACTGTTCCCGCTTTTAACGAACTGGCGCATCCGTTTCCGCTTCCGCTTCGTGCTTCTCCGGTTCGCCGCGACACCTCCCTTCCGAGCTGCGCACCGCCCCCTCCCCTCGGTTCGCCGCCCCTTCTTCTCCGTCGATAAACCAATAACGACCGGCCCGCGGTGATCGATGTGGCTCAGGGCAGAGATTACGCTCGCCAGATTAGCCGGCCCGTATCTCCCGAGTGCATCATCTTCTGCGGTGCAGACGGCGACAGATTCTGCCTCTGCCGAACATCCTTTTCTTGTTGTTGTTTTCTTTTCCCGTTGGCAGACGCGCGCATTATTTTGCGTCACGGCCAGCCGGGTCAGGTGGAGGCGAGACTGCCCTTATCGTCGCGTGGTTTGCGATCCGTTTGCGGCGGTTTACCCCCGTGCGTTTGGGCATTTGCACGCCACACGAGGCCACTCACGATCATTAGTTCTGCCTTTTTTTTTCGGGTTGCTTTAGTTGACGGTCGGCGGCAGTCGGCGGGCGGTTGAAGGTGTGGTGGTGGTGGTAGCGTTGGACTTGCTCTTGGGCGGTGGCCGCGGTCCATAGTCTCTCCCAGAGAGGTGGCCGGTGGATACCGAGCGTCCTTATCTGTGATTGGCTTATCAGTGTCCACGCCCCCGCGGCCCCCGCGGCCCCGCAGACACCGGCGGGGAGCCGAACCTCCGGCCCGTGGTGGCCGATAAGGGGTTTTGCTAGCGCTGTGGCGTTCTGCGGGCGGAATGATCGCGAGCTGTGAACCTCGTGAAGACAGTGAACTTGAATCCCTCGGATAGTTATTAGGACTGGCAATTATTTTTTTCGCGGGTTGATTTTTTTTTTTTTGACGGCCGGCGCCGCCCCCAGCGGCGTCGATGTAGGGCAACTCTGTGGCCGTCTCCGCCACGCCACGCCCCAAACCGGCGCGACCCGGCGCGGGCTGACCTAACATTTTGCCGGCGAGGGGATTCGCCCCCCCCCCCTCTTCCCCCCGTATTTGATGGAGCGGTGGGGGTGTGGTTGTTGGTGTCTGTCACGGTGAGGGTCGGCGTTGGGGTGGGGGTGGCCGTGCAGTGGGGTGGGTGTCCGGGCCGGTGCGCTTGAACCCGCTGCTCTGCCCGGCTGTCCGCGGGTGCCGCCGCCACTCCAACCGTTGGCAGCAGTGTTGTTGTGCACTCCACCGTCACTTGAAGATTAATCAAGTGCACGCGAAAGCCGACTGCGGCGGGCGGGCGCAGAACACGGGGCCCGCCTGGAGGTCGCCGGTTCAAATACTGTTCAAATCCTTTTTTTGTGTGTGTGTTTTCCCTGTGTGGTATACGTACACGATGTTTGCGGTGCATTGATCTGGGTGGGGCAGGCGGGAGGTCGGTGCGGAGGAGGGGGGGGGGGGGAAGGGTAGGGTAGGGTTGGCTGCCCCGCCGCGTGTGTCGGGGGGTGGGAGGGGGCCGGTACTCGAACCCGCGACGATCGAAAGTGTATCATCTACTCTGTCTGGTTTTGCACGGACGGCGACAGGTGCGCTTTCGCGCCGCGCGTGCCAATAATGGCCGAGCCGTCGTTGGCAGCGTCTGTCTGCCGATAACCGTCGAGCACGCCTCAGGAGAGGCGGCCGTTTTGGTTCTTGTCTGTGACGTGCCGCTCCGCGGGCCGTCTGCGGCGGCGCGGGAAGTGCGGTGGAATTTGAACTTGGCCAACGTCGCCATCTCCGCCTCTGGCCACTGGCCGCCCCGCCGCTGCCCCGGATCTGTATCACGCTATGAGGTATTCAAAGCGGGCAGAGAGAGATAGTCAACAGGCGATACGCGCGGGGACCGGCGGGGCGACAGAGACGGAGAAGGGGATTACAGGTGTGCTTGAGAGAGAAGGTAGATACAGGTGAGAGAGATAGTGTCTTCGGCTACCCGGTGGCGGGGCCGAAGGCCTATAGGGTCCATCACTATAAAAAAAGCTTTTTTTAAAAAATTGTTTAAAAAAACTGAAAACCGTCGAGGAAAACCAATTGCGGGTAATAAAAAAAATGCTCACACAAAAAATTTGCTGGCACCGAAAATCGTTTTTAAAAATTTTCGGGGGAGAAAAATCGATTTTCAAAAGAATGTAAAACTCTCCTCGTTTATAGGGTAGTTTGACGGAGCGGGCTGGGTATCGGTACCACGAGTGCCAACCTACTAGGGCCCCGCCGCTGGCCACGCGGCCCCCACAGCATCGTGGCCTGATAACCTCGTGTACCCAGGGCGGTCCGGCGCCGGCCTGCGGCTCCTGTGGGCGATAGCTGTTGCCTGCTGCCGGCCCGCGTGCACGTGCGACCTAACCTAACCTCCTCCCTCGCTTTAGAAAAAAATGACGGTCAAAATCTAAAAGTCAAACGATCCAAAAATAAAAAAAAATAAGATTTTGGAATTTAGTTAAAAAATGGTTTTTGTACAAGCCAGGAAAAAAATAGGGGGGAAAAGTCAGACAAAATCAAATTACATCTCACCGCCGTTTATAATGTTGTCTCTGTCTCTCTTTCCCTGACCTGCACCTGCTTGACGTCCGGGAGCTGCGCTGCACTGACCCGGTGTGAAGAAAGCCGTTTTGCAGAGCGTGGGTCAGGGATCAGGCGGGAATGGGAGGGGGGGGGGCTGCTACTTCTTCTTCTCCTCTGCTTGATCGCGTCTGCCAATAACGCAGTCGTGTTGGCGTGCAAAAAAAATGGCAGCAGCAGGTTTATATACAGAGTAGCATAGCGTCCCGTCTGCGGCCGGCAACCGCAAGAGCCGCGACGGGCATGCGGCAGAAGCAGCGGCCGTGGCAGGTGCCGGCGCCGTGCTGCACCTGCACCGCAGCGGGGAGAGAATGGGGGCCGCCGGCGGTGGGGCCCCTCTGTTTCTGCCCGGTGCGCGGCTCCCGGCTCAAAGGCACCGCGTCAGCGGGCTGATCACGGGGTGTCACGGGGCTCCCGGACGGCGTACGGTCATGTAGGATGTACCGCCGGTGCCACAAGCCGCCGCCGGGCTACGGGCTGTGTCATGCTAATTGTGGCTCTCATGACGAGTTTTTCACGGCCCGCAGCGGTGGTGGCTCCCACAGCGGGGCCCGATGAATATGCAGGCCGCGTGTCGTTCGCGCCGAACGTAACGCCGCCGACGGCGCCTCACCGGGAGGGCCGCCGTGTCCAGGCGCTACTGTGCCGCGCGGAGCTGGCGGAGCGGACCTCTGTCTCGGAGCGGAGCAGCCTAACCCCCGGGAGGACGGCTGCCTACCCACCCGGGCGGACGGCTGCCTACCCTCCCGGGCGGACGGCTGCCTACCCTCCGGGGCAGACGGCTGCCTACCCTCCCGGGCGGACGGCTGCCTACCCTCCGGGGCGGACGGTTGCCTACCCTCCGGGGCGGACGGCTGCCTACCCTCCCGGGCGGACGGCTGCCTACCCTCCCGGGCGGACGGCCGCCTCTACCCCGTGACGCGATGATATTATTTTTAAGATCACCATTTTTTTTCCCGCCCCCGAGGCGCTTCAGACTGTGTCTGGGCGCGTCACCGCCGCCGCCCGGGCAGTTGGCAGTTCTGTATCACATGACGGCGGCGGTGGCGGTAAATCCCACGGTCGCCCTGCCCGGCGGGCGGGCTCCGTAACCGCGCGACCGCCCGCAACCGCGCACCTCACCGCGCCGCGGGCGTTTTTTTTTTTTTTTAAACAACCGAACGTGAATATTACGTCGACTGATCCTCCATGAATGTGAATCTGTTTGCAGATGGCGGGCGAGAAGGACAAGTCGGCGCGGTACGCCGTGTCCGTGGTGCTCGGCGTGGGCGCCGCCGTCTCCCTGCTGCTGGGCAAGTCCCTGGCGCTGCAGGCCGGGCTGGCCGTCCTGCTGGGCTGGCTGCTGACGGGCTCCCGCTACACCTGGCTCTACATCCTGCAGCACACGCTCGGCAGGGACATCAAGTGAGTCGGCGCCGTCACGTGTTTATAAAAGCCTTTCCCGAAGAGGACGAACGGGAGTTTGTTTTGTTTTGGAAGAGTATAGCGGAGACTTGAATGAGCGTGGAGACACCGCGCTGCATCTGCCGCCATTTGTGGTCAAATCTGTTTCGCTTTATTTTTCCTCTTTTCCTTTCAATCTCCGGCTTGCCTTCGTTTGTCATCTTATCCTTTGTATCGCCCGTCGAAATCTCTTGTTTCTTCTTCTCCGTCTCTCTCCCCCTTCTGTTTCTAGCTCTCTGTCTGTCTCTCTTCCTCTCCTCTTCCTCCCGCCCGCCCCACGCCCCGTGGCGATGCTCTTACGTCACTCTCGCCATCCAGCCGGTCGGACCTCGCTGCAGTGCGGCCGGCAGGTCCAGCCGCGGCCGCTGGTCCTGGAGGAGAGGACGGGAGGAGGGAGGGGATGAGGGAGCGGAGGAGGGAGGAGGGGAGGGGGAGTGGAAAGGGAAAGGAAAGTACGATGCTGGTCTGAGCCGCGACGCCTGCTGACTGAACATCCGCTTTCTCGTGCCGCTTGCTGCATTGGCTCCGCTGGATCCGCCCGCGCCGCGGCGGCCTCGTCCAAAGGCGTCTCGCGTTGGGATAGGACACTCATTCTCTCTCTCTCTCTCTCTCTCTCTCTCTCTCTCTCTCTCTCACACACACACTCACTCACTCACTCACTCACACGTAGAGTGGGTGCCGGTCACTGCGGTGTGCCAGAGCGTTCTAGTGCACCTCTGCAATCGTACAATGTACCGCGGAGCTCTCCTCGCGGACGCGGGTTCGAGCACCGGGACAGGGTGTCAGCCGTCACGCGCCGGCCGGCCTTCAGTCGTGGGACGCGGGCAGGCAGGCAGGCAGGCAGGCGAGGCGAGGCACGGCACCGCCTTCTCACGCCGCTATTTGCCTCTCTTGAAAACGTGCTGACGTTCTGCGTGCGGCTGGTGGCGTTGGCAGGGCTGCGCTCGGAAAGTGCGTCCGCGTGCACTACCGTTTGTCTCTCTCTTCCTCTGTGATCGGCAAGGCGGCTGCGGTGGGCAGACAGGGACGGGACGTATCTGGCCGCGGTGCGTGTGCATCACGTCACTTTCCTGTCCCGCCCCGCGAGGCGGCGTGGCGTGGCGCGGCGTGGCGCGGCGTGGCGCGGCGTGGCGCGGCGTGGCGCGGCGCGGCGTGGCGGGGCGTGGCGGGGCGTGGCGGGGCGTGGCGGGGGCGTGGCGGGGTCGACCAGGGCGACGCTCATGGCACCACTATCGACCCATTGGCCGGGTGCGCCGGTGTGCCGGTGCGGGGCCGTGTCGGGCGGGGGCTGCCGGTGGGCGCGCGGTTCGTCGGCCTCCCCCCCCCCCTCTCTCCCCCGGTGTGACGTGTTCCCCCGTGTCGCTCTCCCCGTCGACCACGTACGTGGAGTGCGCCGAGGGTACACTCACCTCACCGGACCACGGCGGACCGCGGCGACGACGGCGCCCCTCTGATTCGCCGCGGCGCCGCCGGCGCCCAGGATGACGATGGCGGCGTTGACGGCGACGTGCTGTGTTGTTCGGCGCCGTGTCCCGGCACGGCGGTGAATGGCGGCCTCGCTGCCGCCGTGTTTGGCGGGCCCCAGGAGTGCGCCCGCAGCCGGCGCCCCCCCGCAGCTACGCGGCCCCCGCGGCCGCCAAGCTTTCACCTCTCACTTGAATACCCTCCGAGGACGAGGACGTACTAAATCGGGCCGGCCGCGGCAGCGCCGTGCGGAAACGCGCCCGGCGTCCCTCGGCCCTCCTTTCAGGGTGCTCTCCGGCCGCGCTCTTTCTGCGCCGCGCGTTTTCATCCCTCCGTCTTTCTCACACATTATGCAACGGTGTGCGAGTGGGAGAGAGACAGCGTACAGTCGCCAAATATTTTTTTTTTAATAACTGGCCGAGGTAGCGCGGCTGTGTGTGAGTGGGCGATGACTGCACGCGCTGAACTTGGGGCGCGCGCACCGCCGATAGAGAGAGAGAGAGAGACGGACGACACATTTGACTACGGCGGTGCGAGAGGGACGGATTGGGGCTTCCTGTCTCTCTCCCACTCACTCACTCATCCGTACGAGTGTCGATGATGTGAGGCTGTTCACCTCTCTCTCTCTCTCTCTCTCTCTCTCTCTCTCTCTCTCTCTCTCTCTCGCGGCTCGCGGGCCGTCGCTGGTAATCTCCGTGGCGTTAACGCTGTCTCGTGCCGACTCAGCGGCCCCACCACGTTTCTCTCTCTCTCTCTCTCTCTCTCTCTCTCTCTCTCTCTCTCTCTCTCTCTCTCTCTAACGTTTTTCCTGTCGGCCCTGCTGCTGGAGGCACGGCTGCGCCCGGCGCAGTCAGTGCTTCCAGAAAAGGAGGCAAAAAAAAAATAGTCAGCCGTCAACACACGCCGCAGGGGTGTTCTATTGGTGCGGGTTCTCACCACCGCTTGCGTACTAGGCACCCCCTGGTCGCCGCTGTTGCCGCGGGTTGCCTAGCAGGCAGACGGAGGTAGGCACCCACTCCAACGCCCGTCGTTTTTTTTTCCTACTTTTCTGGACTCGTCCGCTGGGCGTGCCGCCCGCCCCTTCCGATCATACGGTTTACTTCCAATTCGCCGCGCGAGTTCTCCCGGTGTGCACGCGACGCGGTGCATCCCGGCCAACATAGGTATCTGCAGCTCCCGATTACGGATTTGAAAAGTGCCGCCCCCGAGACTCTGGCTGAGAGATCCTGTCTTACTGTCGCGGCCACGGGTTATACTTATTAAGCACAAAAAAAATGTATGAAACTATTCGCATCAGATGAGTGTGATGTGTTTTTCGTGTGCAGGAAGCCGCGGAGCTTTGGCTGCTCACGGCGGAATACTTCGGCTTCCCGTTCGCGGGCGTTGGTTCAATTGTCACTTTTATGGGAGAGCACGGCAAACACACACACACACACACACACACACACATGGACACACACACACATGGACACACACACATATGGACACCCACACACACACACGGACAGAAGCGCGCCCGTGTGTACACACACATAGCCACCTGCTACATCTTCCCAGCTGAGCGGCCGGTGGCCACCGGTGGCTCGCACGGCATGCTCCAACGTTCCTACCAGGCGCTCGTAAAGTCCTCTGAAGTACGCTGCCTGCCGAGGAGGTGGAACCGACTCGGGGAAACGCGCCGCACCCGTGAACTTCTAGAGACACGGATCATGTATTAATTTCAAGTTTGTTTTTATTTTTCCTGTGCAAAACGTCTTTTGATTAATTTTTTTTTGAGACGGTATGACGCTTCGCAGGAGTTGCAAAGTGTGCGAAAAAGGCTGGCGCGGGTCCGCGCGCCCGCTTCTGGCCGCCGGCTGCCGCGCCGCGGTACAGTCCCGGCCAAAATGCTGGCCGTGCTCCTAACCAGAACCGCACAACGGGGCCAGTCGGCCACACGCCGCCGCCGCCGCCGCCGCCGCCGCGGCGCTCCTTCCCAGATTAATCGAAATTCTAAACGATTATGTGAGAAAAGTCAAATCGTATGACGGTTCCCAGCATTATATCCGGCTTCAATCGTTAACATTAAAACTGCGTGTAATGTGTGCGCGCGTCCGTATCCAAACTGGACTTTGAATACAATAGGGTATTCCGGAGAAGTGTGAACCGGAAGTGGAGATGACCAGAAGCACATGACCGGATCATCAACGAGAGTTACGGCTCGCAAGTCTTGGCTGCGGTCTGGATCCGGCCGTGTACTCCTTGTCATCCTCTCCACTTCCGGTTTCGGCTTCTCCGGCTCCGGAATACCCTATTGCTGCGAGACGTTTTCGGCGCGAGATTCGGACCGACTGATGGACTATAAGACGAGCGAATCCCCCGTAATGACGTATCGATTTTCGAGCAGAATGGTCGAGAAATCGGACCGCGCCACCCGATTATTTCAATCGACACTGCCAACATTTTGTTTTCTCTTTTCTTTTTTTGCCACAACCGCGCGTGGGCTGCTCGCCGCGTTCCATGTTCCCACACGACGCACTTTGATTTCAACCCGCGCCTTCCCGCGTCACCGCCACCGCCACCGGTATACTGAGCACCCCCCCCCCCCCCTCCTCCTCCTCTCCCCCCTCCCTCCCTCCCCCCCTCCCCCCTCTCGTCTCGGGGGGCCGTCGGCGAAGCGTCAATGTACCCGTGAGCCTCCTGTCCCCTTGTTACGTAATTTAGCACCGTGGACGACCTCCATTCATTGTGGGACTCCCCCCCCCACCTCCTCCTCTCCTCTCCTCCCCCTCTGACAGGCGCGGATCCAGATGGGCTTGGGAGGGGGGGGGGGGCAAAAGGGCCCTCTTGGGCCCTTCCGCTCCTGGATCCGCCCCTGCCTTCCGAGAACGTCGTATAGCGGCTGGGATCAGCAGAGAGAGAGAGAAAGAGAGACAGAGAGAGAGGGAGAGTGGCTGGGGACCTGCTGGTCGGGCCTGACTCGATTCGAAATAACCTTCACTGGCAAAAACCGAACCGGCAAGGCGGCAGCGGCGGCGGCGTTCGCTGGTGCGGAGTGGAAGTGGAGTGGAAGAGGAGAGGTGCACCGGCTCTCGAGTCCTGGCGGCGGCGGCGGCGGCGGCAGCGGCAGCAGCAGCGGCAACGGGTCCGGCGGCGGCCGGCGCTGACCGGCTCCGCTACTGCGTGCGCGGCGTGGCGGCGTGCCGCCGCGGCCGGCCGGGCCCGCTGTGGCGAGGAGGCGAAGTCCAAGGTTGCACCGCGTAGCGCGTAGCGTACGCTGGCCGCCGCTACCGCTACCGGGGCCCGTTCACAAAAGCACGTAACGGCGTCGGCCGACGAGGTGTCGATTGACGTCGCGGCGGAGATACTCCACGCTCAAACTCGCAAATTTTTCTTTTAAAAAAAATGATTTTTTAAAAATTAATAGTAAACATGATGATGACGTGAGAAATTGTTGGCTGGCCTGGACTTGACTTTGGCTCGTCCTCCGCCGTGGCCCGCCGTACCCGCCTGTTACCCATCAGGTGCACAGAGGCTGAAAAAACACACCAAACAACAACAACAACAACAACTGGCCGCGGGCCTGGGGACCCTTCGAGTGCGGGGCGGACTTTGGTCCCGTCTACCTGAAGTGAGGCCACCAGGACCGCCGCCCGCCGCCCGGCCCTCGGTGACGTTGGACGGGCACGTGCTTGTCCGCCGTCCCCGAGGCCGTCCGCGAGGCCTCGGGGGCGGTGTCTGCGGCGTGGCCGTTGACGGACGGCGCCACGAGCGTCGCGACGGTGGTGGCCTGCTCGTCGTGGGCGGCGCGGCCAGCTCCCCGGCCCGGCCCGGGCGCCGGTAGCTGCCGATACCCCGCGCCTCCCCGCGGCCGGCCGCCCGGCGGGGTAGGCAGCGCGCGGGCGGCGGGCGGGCGTGCCTACCCCCCAGGCGCCCCGCCGCGCTCGTCGCTCGTCCTCGGCTCGGTGGCCTTACGGGAGCGTCCCTTGTTGCAGGGCCCTGGTCCGGTTCGTCAAGATGCACTGGACGCTGTGGTGGTGGGAGAAGTCGGGGCTGCCCACCATCCCGCTCATCTTCACGGCCGTCGCCAAGAAGAACAAGAAGAAGGTCGCCTTCCACTTCGAGGGCCAGTCCTGGACTTTCGGAGAGGTGAATAAACGACAGAGATTTTTTAAAAACTTTTCCCCCGCTCTTGTTGTGTGTTTTTTTTTGGCCCAGTTTTTCTATAGCTAATGTTTTCTTGTATCCGCTCGGTGTAATTGAACCCGTGACCTTGCCCTAGGTTGACGACCTGAGCAACCGCGTGGGCAACTTCATGAAGTCCCAGGGCATTCGCAAGGGGGACACCGTGGCGCTGCTGATGGAGTCGCGCCCCGACTTCGTCTGCATGTGGATGGGGCTGGCCAAGATCGGGGCCACGAGCGCCCTCATCAACTACAACCTTCGGCACGAGCCGCTGCTGCACTCCATCACCGTCGCCAAGGCCAAGGCCGTCATCGTGGGCTCGGAGCTGGCCTCGGGTGAGTCCGCGAGAATACCTTGGCGTATTTAGTTTTTTCATTTTTTCACTTTTGTCACTTTTCCATTATTTTACTTTTGTCACTTTTTCATATTTTTTTTCACTTTTTTCATTTTTCCCCCTTTTTTTATTTTTTCACTTTTTTTTAGTTCTTGCATTTAAATAAAAACTTGTCTGTTTTTGCTCAGCCCTGCAGGAGATCCGGCCGAAGCTGGACAACATCCCGGTCTTCCAGTACGCGGACGCCCCCAAGAACGCCCCTCCCAAGCCCGAGGACGGCGGGAAGCTGCTGCCGGACGCCGTCGACCTGCGCGTCAAGGTCTGGGACACCCCCAACACCCCGCTGACGGAGGACATGGCCAAGATCTCGAACCAGGACCACATGTTCTACATCTACACGTCCGGGACCACCGGGCTGCCCAAAGCCGCCATCATCAACCACATCAGGTACACGTTAGAGTCCTGGATGGGACTCTAGTACACGTCGGTCTTGCACTTGGCGGCATCTGGCGCTTGTTCGGGCTCGCGATGAACGTCCGCCCGTCCTCTCTGTTCAGGTTCCAGTTCATGGCCGTGGCCGTGCACGTCATGCTGGGCTTCAAGGACGACGACGTGGTCTACGACCCTCTGCCCCTGTACCACACTGCAGGGGGTATGCTGGGCGTGGGCCAGGCCGTCCTCATGGGGAACACAGTGGCCATTCGCAGGAAGTTCTCGGCGTCCAACTTCTGGAAGGATTGCTGTCAGTACAAGTGCACTGTGAGTACCGCTGTCCCGGACTGATTGTGAAATTGGAGGAGACCTAGCATGGGTAGGATTTAATGCGTTTGAAATCTGATTTGTTTTAGGTGGCTCAGTACATCGGGGAAATGTGCCGGTACCTTTTGACTGTACCTGAGCAGCCAGCAGAAAAGGAGCACAAGGTGCGCATTGTTGTTGGCAACGGACTGAGACCAGCTATATGGACACAGTTTTGTCAGCGGTTTGGTATTGCTGAGGTTGGTGAATTCTATGGTGCAACGGAGAGCAATTCTAATATAAGTAAGTTAATGATGGAATTTGGTTTTGATAACAAATTTTGTTACACCAAACTAACTTTTCAATATTTGTTTTCAGTTAACATCGATAGTACCGTAGGAGCTGTGGGCTTTGTACCCAGGTATGCTGGAGCAGTCTATCCAGTTTCTTTGGTTCGTGCTGATGATGATACAGGAGAACCCATCCGAGGGCCTGATGGTTTATGTCAGGTTTGCCTGCCAGGTATGTCGAGTTTCAGCTGGTTTAAGGTTTACTTCTAACTGGCAGCTTGTAATATTTATTTCAACCCTTTTCTTGGACTAAAGGTCAAACTGGTGTATTTGTTGGAAAAATCAATCCCAAGAAGGCTCACAGTGCATTCAGTGGCTATGCTGACAAGAAGGCATCGGAAAAGAAAGTTATTAAGGATGTCTTCGTGAAAGGGGATTCTGCTTTTAATTCAGGTGTGAAATTAATTTGATGCCATTCATTTACTTTAAGCACTATTGCTTGAAAATCTGAAGTGTTTTTCTCTCTACTTAGGTGACATTTTAATCATGGATGAGTTTGGCTATTTCTATTTCAAGGATCGGACTGGAGATACTTTCAGGTAGGTACAGTTTTAAGCTTAAATGATATCCTGTCACAGTTAAAAGTTGTTAAATCCATGCATTTTCATTGTAACCAGGTGGAGAGGTGAGAATGTAGCTACATCAGAAGTAGAGGCAGTTATCAGTAATGTTGCCGGAATGAGTGATGCGGTAGTTTACGGTGTAGAGGTGCGTGACTTATTGGAAATATCTCCTTTTTTGATCTGAAATATTTAAAGGTTTCTTTTGCTTACTGGGAATAGAATTGTATAACTTTCTTCATGCATTGTAGATACCTAATGTCGAGGGCAGGGCTGGTATGGCCGCCATTGTGGATGCTGATAATAAGCTTGACTTAGACGCTCTCGTAGATGGCATGCGTAAATCTCTTCCTGTCTACGCAAGGCCACTTTTCCTGCGAGTGATGAAGTCGCTGCCCATGACAGGTTAGTTCTTGGAAGGTTTGATAAACTCCATAAAGAAAGTCAATAACTGGACTATAATGTACAATGCATTTTCTCATCTTACAGGAACATACAAACTAAAGAAGAAGGATTTGGTAAATGACTCGTATGACCCTGCAAATATTGAAGATGCTCTGTATTTCTTTGATGGAGCTGCAAACAAGTTTGTTACGTTAACACCTGCTCTTTATCAAGATATCATAACAAATAAGATTCGGTTCTGAACAGGGAATCCACTTGTTCTCGTTTTTAAGTGATAATAAAAATTCCTGTATTCTGATTGTGAAAGCACATACCAGTGAAGCAGCTGTCACTAATTTTATTATTCTAAAATGGGGAGCAGACTCTCCAGCTCAATGAATTTTTACCTTTTGCATCACATCATAAATAAATTCTTTTTTTCATTGTGTGTGGCTTGAACTTGATGAAATCAATAGTTCATTGTTGTGTATCACCATGATAAAAAGATAGAACTAACCCCAGGAAAGTTTAGATCTAGATAGGTACAATGAATAAATGAACCATCAAGGTGTTACCATGTATCAAAATTACATCTAAAGAGTGTTCTGACAAAGTGTAATTATAAGTATAAATATAGACCTGAATTTTTGTACTTAATTTTTATTTTTCCAAAAACTGTTTAGGTGTAAGCTCTTGGGTTGTCTGCCTTTTTGGAGATATGTGATGAATGACTGGTGCTGGTCGAGCTTTCAAATGTACATTCCTGTACAGCTCTCTGTGATCTTTGCTTAAGGAAATGTCCTCTGTTCACAAAACTGACCACTGCAAGTTTTTATCTTTGCATTAGGTTTATTGCCCTGTAAGTAGTAGCTCTATAGAGGTGGTTGGTCAATGTGCACAGAGTGGAATGAACACTTGCTCAATTGTGGTTAGAGAGAGATTTCAATAGACTCGAACTCTTAGACTAAGCAAGGTAAAATGTTGCTGGTCATCAATTGTTCAGTACGATTGTATTTTGAGCGTGTCACCTGCTTATTGTTATGAGTGAGCATATTTATTGTACATACTTTTCATGTGAGAATAAACATCTTCTAGTTTTTGTTTCTAAAAGAACTCGCTTCTTTACTGCGCTCTTTTTAATCCCGACTGCACCCCTGCCTCAAAATCCGCAGTTGGCATACCACCATGCAATAATGCCTGGGTAAGAGGCAAATGAAAGTCCATGCAGTTTGATTGAAATAAGGTTTATTTTTCTCTTTGATGGAACAGTTGAATATACAAGAAACCACTTGAAGAAAAATACCTCAGCTACCTCACATGCTTAACAGTTAATTGTATAAAAAGAAATGTGAGACTCCACATTTGTCGGAAACGCCTCCCTACAATTGGCAACAAAGTTGCTGAACAGAAATGGCAGATGTGATTATGCTTCACATACGCTACATTATCAGATTTGTAAGGCAACATGGAAAAATGTGAACAGCGCAAGCTCATGTCCCTACCAATCTCCAATTTGGAATGGTTTGGATAACAAAAAACTTACAAGACTAAGTTAATGATAAGACAGTCATCAAGCATAGAAGTTTTGGCTCCTGTAGTCTCTCACAAATTGGCTTTTTCAGAACAAAATACTGTCAACTCTAAGCTTTCTCACATATCCATGGGCTAGGGCAGTGCCAAAGATGCAACAAAAACAAACTGTAGAAAAATACTGGCTAAAGGTGATGCATGTAGTTCAAAGGTGCAAAGGTTGAACAATAAGGAAATAATTTAAAAATTAAAATTCATAATGTGTGTTTACTTCTAAGTGGATTTATGATCGGAAACTTGGAACACCTCTTTAACCATATTAACTTTGTTAACCTTGCCTAAGCTATTTCTTGGAATTTTATCAAGCACTCGCAATACAGTAGGAATAGCGTACGGAGGAAGTTTATCTCTGCTCCACTCTCTGACCTGGGATAGAAGAATTTCAGCACCAGGCTGAGTAACAACTACTGCGGCAACCTAGAATGTGAAGTGAGAAATATGTGAGTACTTCTGCTATACAGTTGTAAAAAAAAAAAAAAAGAGAGAGAGAAAATGAGATGGAGAAAAAGGAGTACCAGATATTACCTTTTGACCCCACGTAGCATCTGGAAGACCAACAACTGAGCAGTCAATGATGTCTGGATGACCAAGGAGAGCTGCTTCAACCTCAACAGCGCTAACCTTATATCCACCAGTTTTCAAAATATCAACAGAGGTTCTTCCCAATATTTTGTAAGATCCGTCAACAAATTGTGCGGTGTCACCTAAAACAAATAAAACGCCATGAAGGACAATCATCTAAGAAATTTATTTTAAAATGTGAGCAAGAAGTGCACCCACCTGTTTTGAACCACCTATCCGCGGCAAACTCTTTGGCAGTAGTCTCAGGCTTCCGCCAGTAGCCTTGAAATACATTTGGCCCTTTCACATACAGTTGACCTACGGTTGGTTCACCATCATTAACAAGGACCTTGGTGCCATTTTCATCACCTTCGCACAGGACCTCCTCCTTGACTTCATTTGGATTTTCTTGCCCCTTTTCGGTTCTTACTATCTTCACTTTAGTGCTCGGTAAAGGGGTTCCTACAAATCCTGGTCGTCTGTCTGAAGTGGGATTGAGGGGGTTTGATAAGACCATTCCCACTTCGCTCATGCCAAACCTTTCCAAGAGTCTGTGACCGGAGATTTTATCCCAAGCTTCAAACACAGATGAGGGTAAAGGGGCTGACCCAGAGGTCATCAGTCTGGGAAAAGTGAGAAATATGTCAAATACATTTCAAAAAAAGAGTCCTTCACTAATTACTTGTTCAAAAACATACCTAATTTTTTCTGATAAAATTTTCTGTATGTACTCTCGCATCTTTTCATTTTTGCTAAATATTAGCTCATACTCCTCAATTAATTTAATATAACTTGTAGGAACTCCCATGAATACATTCACTCTGTCTGCTGCCTTCATTCGAATGGCTAATAACTGTGCCCAAACTTTGGAAGATGAGAAGCTTGGGAGCATTGTACACCTGCATTTCAAAATATTTATACTCTTATTAAAAATCAAAATAACAATAATCAAATGAACACGTCAAGAGTGCCACACTTGGCTTACCGTCCTCCAACAGTCAGCGGACACATCATTCCGTTAACAATGCCATGTATATGGTGAAGTGGTAGTGTGTGTAGAACATTATCTTTGCCAGTAATATTCCATGCCTCCACAAGAGACTGAACTTGGGCATCTAAATTTTGGTAACTTAAAAGAACACCTGAAAAATACAAAAAATAAAAGCAACCATCACTGAATTGGATGCACATCACCACGCATTCCTTCCAAACCTTTAGGGGTGCTGGTTGTTCCGGAAGTGTAAATAATCATGGCATCGCTATCAGCATAGAACTCATCCTCCAGGCCAGCAGCAACATCAGTGACAGGACCAGCTGCACAGCAGGAACCAGAGCAAAAGAATAATTTTCTTTTCTTCAACCTTCTCATTGCAGCAGCACATATCAAGTGCCTGAAAGTGACTTACCTGGCTCAATAAAGTCAACTTGACTTGGATCTATTTTTACATCTGGTTTCAAGGCTAATCTTCTCAAGGCATCATCTATCACAAGAAGTTTCCGGCCAGAGCTTTGGGCGATGCCTGCCAGCTGAGGTGCCAACTCGTTGGTAGTGAGGAGGAGTGATGCATCACTATCATTAACAAAATATTGCAACGATGCTTCTGGATGAAGAGGGCTCAGCGGAACAACTGAAAATTTAACGAGACAGGATGTGTGAGCACACCGAGTACTACTTCAAATAGACCATGAGTGAAAATGATTACCTATCTGTCCACTCATCCAGCAGGCCCACTGGGTGATAACATAGGAAGCATCGTTTGGACACAAAAAGGCCACCCTCTCCTGTTCTTTTCCTTTCAATAATTCCGATATTTGATGTGCCAGCTGTCTACTGCTCAGGAAGAGACCCATATAAGTGTAGTCTCCATGCCGATCGCGAAGAGCAGTTTTTTCTCCATATATGGGAGCATTTCGGAAAATGGGTGTAACCTACAGTGACAAAAGAGATAAAATGATAAGGGTAAGGTACTTAAATAAATACTGTCAACAGTTGAATACATCTTCCCATTTCACTTACAGAAGGTTTAGGGGAAGTGGTTTTGGTTTTCACTCCAGTTGAAGCGGCACATGGGGCATAAATGTGCAGCCGGCAAGTTAGAGGTGAAATGTAGCGAAGGCTCTTTGGGACGAGCACCAGCGGCCGTCCAAGGAGAACCATTGTGCTACTGTTTGGTGTCAACAAACAGCATCATAGTTAAGACATGAAAACTCCATGCTGAATAACAAAACCAAACAAAGACAGGGAACATTATTACAATGGGGGAAGAAAAAAAAAGCATATTATAGTTATTGAATTTGCAGTAGCAGATGAAAACAACAAAGTGTTAATGGAAAGTGCTGACACCATTTTTTCTAATCTCTCAACACGCACATGAAGTGCTTCAAGGCACCCACATCTAATAAAGAGCACGGATCCAGTATAGTAGATAATTCAGATATTACTTGAAAACACAAATGTCACCTTCAACTCTACTGTCCGCTTGAAAAGAAACACAGATACCCGGCACGCCACGAATTTGATCCGATCATAAACAATCAGACGAGAATAATTATTCACGATCCCCTAGCTGAATTAGCTGCGAGAAACCCCACTGCCCGAAACTCGAGCAACCAGCCCGACGCGCTCTGCCACGAACAGCGGCGAGCCCGACGAGGCGAGGGCGTACCTCGACGTAAACAACCCCCCACCGGTCCCGAAATATTACAGGAACGATACTGCGTAGATTGTTTTCTGCGCGGACCAGCCTTGGATCCTTGAACTCCCACCGACTAGACTCGCCAGTGGTTTTCTAGGTTAAAGTGCAGCTTCACGTTTCCCAGCGCGGTGCAGACGACAAGCAGACCCGACACTGACCAGCGATTCCCGACGGAATCGGGGACCGCGCGTAAAATTAGCGGTTTTCCGACACGACTCACCTGCGCGTGCGGCCGCACTCGAAGAAACAACAAGAAAATATGACGCAATGATACAATAAGCCTTGGCTGAACGGTGGGACGAGACGACGGACCTGGGCAGCACTGAACGGCCGCCGCTGCCTCAGCCACCACCACGACCGTCGGTGCCGCGGCCGCGGCCGCCGCCGCAGCTACCGCCGCAGCACTGGCGCCGCGGTATGAGAAATGCGGCACGCGCTGCTGCGGTCTCGCTGCCGCCACCACCCCTGGGCCGAGGAGGATGCGTGCTGAAAAACGGGTGGCCAGGGTGTTTAATTCAGTAGAACAGCGGCTCCGTAACCCAATCGCCTCGTCCTCGATGCTAACGTATTCTAGTCCGTCGGCTATATCCCCCTCTCTCTCGCTCGTTCTGTCCGAGCGCGGCTAACCTGCCTCCGGAGGGAAGTCCAGACCCGCCCGCGGCCCCCGTCGTCGCCGTGACCGGTCCTTCCCGCGGTCAGGTCCGGGAGGGCTCGGCGTCGGGACGCGGCGGCGACGCCGACGTGGTCGTCGCCTTGTTGAGGCCCACGAAGAACACGATGACGCCGGCGGAGGCGGCGGCCAAGAGCAGCAGGGTCGTCACCAGCGCGGCGCAGGTCCGCGCCGAGGCGCACATCCCGGCCCGATAATGTCAAAGTTCGCCGCGCTGTTTTTCGGAGAGATAAACGGATTATTTTCGTTGTTGCAAGCGCCCGCGGCGCCGCAATCTCTTCTTTATTTGGGTCGCATCGCCCCCGCGGTGCCGCCGCCGACGGCGAGGTGTGGTCCGGGGCCCGCGCGGGGCCCCGGGGGTCGGTCGGGGTCGTCGACGGGGACCCCTCGCGGCCGCCACAAGCACGACGTCATGATGTACACACGCGCCTCACCGCAGCCGCCACACACGCGAACCCGACACCGCATGAGAAATTCAGCGGCCGCGACTCGCCTTGTTGTGGCGTTGGGTTGGGCTGGGGAGCCGGCGCGAGGTCTCGGCCAGGGTTCGGGCACCCGCCCAAAGTAGACGGGGCAGCAGACAGTAAAGGGGCGGGGGGCGTCTCCCGGCCGCGGCGGCCCGGGGCCCGGGCCAGAGTCCACGATCAGCCGGCCCCTCTCCCTCCTCCTCTCCCTCCTCCGCCTCCTCTCCCTTCTCCTCCTCTGCCTTTCTGTCTCTGGCAGACGCTGGTGGTGGCCGCGGCGTTGTGTTCATGACCGTGGCTTTGTTGTGAGTCGCCCGTCCTGGCGCGCGGGTAGCGAGAGTGTGAGTGCGCGCGCGCGCGCGTGTGTGTGTGTGTGTGTGCGCGCGCGCGGGGGCGTGCGTGTGTGTGTGTGTGTGTGTGTGTGTGTGTGTGTGTGTGTGTGTGTGACGCGTTTGGCAGTCCCGTCGCGACGTCGCGACGCGATGCCGGCGCCGACAGACCTCTAACGGGCGTCGCCGCCAGCGGACTTGGCGGATTGGGAGATTGGGCTGGCGCCACTGCGGTACCCCCCTTACGAAGATCCAAGCCGCGTGTGTGTGTGTGTGTGTGCAGTGTGTGTGTGTGTGTGTGCGTGCGTGGCAGCGTCGAACAGCGACCCCGCCTGATTGGTCAGCGCCCTGTGGTTCTTCGTTCGCGATTGGTTACTACGCGCTGGAGTGACAGGAACCGGAAGTAACGGCCACAAAAGACCAATAAGTGTCTCTCTCTCTCTCTCTCTCTCTCTCTCTCTCTCTCTCTCTCTCGCTCAGTGTGTGTGCTTATCAGAGGCTGGCCACTTCTCCAGACCTCAGCGGTCATCTCTAATTGAACGTCCGTGAAAGAAAAAAAAACAGTCGAAAAAATAAATATAAAAAAGACGGGCACCGTGGTCGGGGATCGAACCTTGGTCCCTTAATTCCTCTTCGCAGCACGGAGGAGTGATCGCGGTAGTCGTCGCGGGTGTCGCGTGCCGGAACAAGGTAACGGCAGTGGAGCGAGGACTCGGACAGGACGGTGACAAACTCCTTCAAGGCGGCCGGCGTTGCAGGCTGCATAATCCAAAAAGAAAAGAACCGACTTGCTAACCGGCTCCTTCCTTCCCTCTGCGCTTGCGCCAGGCCCCTCAGGGCTGCTGTCGGCGTGTCGAGTCGACGCCCCATTGGCATACTGCTGCTGCCGTGACTGCATCGAGCTGTTCGCGACATGGTCTCTTTCGCGTCCAAAGTCACCACCACCACCACCACCACGGCAGGTGGGTCCCGTACGCGTACAGTGTTGCCACATGAGTGGTAGTCAATAAAGAAAAGAAAACATTAAAATAAGAAAAAAAAATCGAGGAAAGACCTGGCTGTTTGCAGGCTAGTGCCACTACTTGAATTCCGTCGCTGCCCGCGCCGCCGGGCCGGGTTGTGACAGATCCGGCCGCGCGTGTGTGTGTGCGTGTGTGTGTCTTAAGCCGTGTTGTTGTAAGGATGCTATCTCCGCTGCCCGGGCACCCCGCGGCTCCCGTCGGCGAACACGACGGTCACCTTGTGGGCCGGGCCCGGACCTGGCGCCCTTGGGGCGCTCCCGGCAGATATCGCATCACGCCGCGCAAGGCCACCAAGCTCTTGCTGTTCCTGACCGCGAGTGCGTAAGGCAAGAGGTGTTGGGGTGGGTGCGGGTACGGGGAGCCCTTACCCTCTTAACCCGCTTCGTCCCGCGGGGGCGCCAAGACGATTCAAAACGGGTAGGCGGACCTACCCGCATCATTGGCTTTCCCTCTCGAGTGTTTTCCTCTCCGAACTTCACCTGTCCTCTCTTTTCCTCTCCCGTATCTCTCCCAGCTTTCCCTGCCCGGCCTCCCTCCCACGTCAGTCACCGCCCCCCTCGTCTTGGCGCCCCTGCTTCGTCCGTCGGAGCGCCGTCACGGCACACTCCGCCGCCGATCCCGGCCCCGCACGCGTCGGACGCGGACGCAGTTTCCAAAACGGCGTCGCACACCTCTCCTAGCCCCTCGCCGCCTTGGACGGCGACGCTTCGCCCCCAATCATGTCGCAGTGTGGACGCTCCGTTATCGCACGTTTCTCATACCCAGTCGCCGCCGTGCTGGTCCTCATGGCCTCCTCCGTGCAGAGCAGCCCCTTCTGTCCCCACGGTAAGGGCGACTGCTCGGACGTGCGCTTCTTCTTGTGGACCAGGTAGGTCGGCGACGTGCCCGCCGCGGGTAGGCAGCCGCCGCCGCCGCGCCGCGCGCGTGCCGTGCGGGCTGGCCTACCCCGGCGCCCGCGGACGTCACGCCGGGCTGGAGGACCGCGACGACGTAGTGAGTGACGGCCCCGTGCCCCGCAGCAGGAACCCGGACGAGCCCCAGCAGGTGACGGCCGCCAACCTGTCGCGGTCCCACTTCCACGCCGACGACCCTACCAAGATGGTGGTGCACGGCTACGCGTCCGGGATGGACCTGGCCGAGCTGGTCGCCATCCGCACCGGTAGGCCGCCGAGGTGTCCGTCGCGGCCGTACCCCGCGCGACGACGGCCTCCCAGACATACCCCGCGCTACACCTGCCTCCGGACGCGGGGTATCGACGGCGCGCTCTCTGCCCGCAGCGTACCAGGAGCACGGCGCCTACAACCTGCTGTACCCGCAGTACCTGCCTCTCGTGGACAGTCCGTGCTACATCGACGCCGTCCTCAACGTCAACTACGTCGGCCGCTGCATCGCGGACTTCATCCGGGGCGCGGACCTCCGGCGGAGGCCGCCGGCCCCGGACGCCGCGCCGCCGACGTCGGCTACCTCCCCCGAGGTCCTGGACCTGCACGTCATCGGATTCAGCCTGGGCGCGCAGACCGCGGCGTTCGCCTCCAAGCACCTTCGGCCAGACCTCCGACTCGACCGGATATCAGGTGAGCCGCGAGGGGGGCCGGGTGGGTCGCAGGCTCAAATACCGGCGCGACAAAAAAAAAAAAAAACTCTGATTTGACCAGGACTCGATCCCGCGCTGCCTCTCTTCTACGGGGACAGAGACAGCAAGCTGAGCGCGGACGACGCCGAGTTCGTGGACGTGCTGCACACCAACGCCTTCATCCAGGGCCAGGCCAGCCCCTGCGGCCACGTCGACTTCTACATGAACGGCGGCACGGAGCAGCCCGGCTGCAGCGCGGGGGGCAGCTTCTTCCAGAGACTCTTCGGTGGGACCATTCATTCACTCGCGAAATTCATTCATTGAAACGATTTACGAAATTCATTCATTGAAACGATTCACGGAATTGATTCATTACAACCATTCACGAATCCGGAACCCTGGCCGCAGCGGAGTTCAAGTGTGACCACCACCGCGCGCCGACGTACTTCTCCGAGTCCATCCTATCAACGGTAGGCTTCTGGGGCTGGCCGTGCGCGTCAGTCGAGGACGACCAGATGGGCCGCTGCCCGGCCAATGGCGACGGCGTGCTTGCCGGGGCGTGGGCGGACCGCAGGTAAAAAAAAAAAACGGGGACGGCGCGGGCCGGATTCGAACCCGGGACCCTGACGACTGACCGTCTGCCGTGTCCAGGAGCCGCGGCGTGTACGCCCTGGACACGACGAGCGCGCCGCCGTTCGCCCGGGGCCGCTGGTGGCAGCCGACGGCCGCCCCCACCGCCCCCGCCGCCGTCCTCGCTGCGTGAGCCTCACCACCACGACCAAGCACATGATCTCCTTGCGGGCGGCCCCGCACCTGCTGCACCTGCCGCACCTGCCGGGGCCGTCTCGCGGCACTCTGTGATGTGCCGTCCGCGGGTTACTCGGGCGCCGTCTCTCTCCCACCCTCACCCGCCTCGTAAGGTGCGACGAGGGCAGAGCGACCCGTGTAACGCGCGGACGACCCCTGAACCCTTTGTATACACTCCAGTAACGCATCCTCGTTAATAAAGCCAAATCGATGTTTTTTTTATTTTAAAAAACCGTTCTTCTTTGATTTTTTAACAACATTTGCCTTTCCACAACATTCCACAGAATGGCAGTATTGCCCTTTTCGTTTTTTTTTGAGAGGGGAGGGGGGGGGGGGTAGAGATAGCTTCGGTTTGTCAACAAGACCGCCCCTCCCCACCTCCACTGCAGGAGGGCAATAAATATAAACCCTGGACGTCGCCGCCGGTGATTGGGAGTTGTCGAAAACGGCGACGGGTCCTCGGTGCATAAGGGCCCGATAAGGGCGCGTGATGGGGACGGTGGCCGGTGCACTTCCTGGGGCCGGCAGCAGGACTGAGGGCCTGAGGGCCTGAGGACTGAGGGCTGAGGACTGAGGACTGAGGACTGAGGGCTGAGGACTGAGGACTGAGGACTGAGGACTGAGGACTGAGGACTGAGGACTGAGGACTGAGGGCTGAGGACTGAGGACTGAGCGACTGAGGACTGAGGGCTGAGGACTGAGGGCTGAGGACTGAGGGCTGAGGACTGAGGGCTGAGGACTGAGGGCCCACGCCGCTCGGCACACTGAGGCCGCCCGCCCTTAACCTCACAATCAGCTCTGCACCAACAGTGCGGCTGTGCACTTTCACATATTTTCGCGACCTCCCCCCCCCCCCCACATTCTCCTCTTCCCTCCTCCCCCCTCCCTCCTCCCCCGCCTCTCTTCCCCCCTCCCGCACCGCTCTGCGACGAGTCAATTAAGCAAATCTCTCCCTCCCCTCCCCCCCCCCCCAACCCACTCGCGCCGCCGCTTCCCGAGGCCGAAACCTCCGTGGACAGATAGCAGGGACCGGTAGTGCAACAGCTGACACATGTAGGCCGTCTGTCTGCGGAGGCGTCAGAAAGCGGCCGGCCTTGTCGGGGGGTGGAGAGAGAGAGAGAGAGAGAGAGAGAGAGAGAGAGAGAGAGAGAGAGAGGGGGGGGGGGGGCGTGTAGATGTCCAATTCGCACTGACCACCTCCGCTAGGGTAATGGCCCGCACGGCGCGCGAGGATGCGGAGCACTGCTTCGGGTGTGACTCAGGCGGGAGTGCGAGTGAGACGGCCGCGCCGGCTCCGGCGTGCGAGCGACAAGGACGGCGCCGGGAGGCCCGACGGCGGCGTCCTGGACAGCGGGCCCCCCCGGGTCAGTCGGGCCCCTCCTGCCGGACGCGACGCACCGGACGACGCCGCCCGCCAAATGCATCGGCTGCACCTCGCCGTCGTCTGCCTCGCGGCCCTGGCCGCCTCCGCGGCGCGAGGTACGCGCGACTCCGGGGGCTCTCCAGAGCTTCCAGGACCGTCACTGAAGTACAATAGGACTAACTTTGGCGATTTTTTTAAATTTTAAAATTAGTTGAAAAGTTTCTCTTTAAAAACTCAAGCTTACCCCCATAAAAAAAAATGAAATTGGTACTTTGGCATTTGATCGATACCCCGCATGGGGGTATCGAATATTTTTGCTTGACAGTTTCTACCGAACTTAACAAAAGGCCCGTCACTGAATTTTCCATCTTTTTTTCCAGTGTGAACAAAATCAAATTTTCATTTTTTAAATTAGCTAAAATCGTATTTTTGTTGGAAAAAATCCCCCCTCTCTCTCTCTCTCTCTCTCTCTCTCTCTCTCTCTCTCTCTCTCTCTCTCTCTCTCTCTCTCTCTCTCTCTCCCTCTCTCTCTCTCTCTCTCTCTCTCTCTCTCTCTCTCTCCTCGTAAGAGCGGCATGAGTGTGACAGAGACGAGGAGAGCTGTGAGGGCCCCTGTTAGCGCCCGCGGGCTGCGGGGTAGGCCGTCCCGCCCGGCACGCGGCCGCGGCCCGCTGCCTACCCCGCCGGCGCGCTGCCTCCCTCTGCCCGCAGCGGAGCCCCCGGCCGGCCCCGGCCGCGGCGGCGCCCCCAACCGCACCGCGTACGACCCGGACTGGGCGGCGGGCGTGGAGGGCTACGGCCGCACCTGGATGTACTTCCCGGACGGCGACGGCGTCCCCCGCGTCGCGCTGCTCACGCCGGAGGAGAGGTCCACGCCCTCGATCCCCACCGAGGTGGGCCCGGACGACGTCTCCTTCTACCTGTACACCAGGTAGGTCCCGGCGGGCTGCGGCGCGGGTCCCGGTGCCGCGGGGTCGACGGCCGCGGCCCGCGCCGCGCTCGGCCGTCGCCGCCGCGTCCTCGCGTCCTCGCGCCGTAACGGCCGCCGGTCCTCAGGCGCCAGGAACTCTCCGAGGTGATCGACGTCGATGACCCGGACACGCTGTGGAAGTCCTCCTTCGACCCGACCAAGAAGACGCGGATCGTGGTGCACGGCTGGAGGTCGTCGGCGGACGCCGACATCGTGCAGACCATCAAGAGCGGTGTGTACCCCGCGCTCGAGCGCGCGTGTGTCGACACCCCGCGCTCGAGAGCGCGGGGTACATTCGCCGTTTCGTGCCGCAGCGTACCTGGAGGAGGAGGACTGCAACGTGATCGGGGTGGACTGGTCCGAGCTGGCGAGCAGCAGCTTCTACCCGTGGGCCAAGTCGTACACCAACCCGGTGGGCAGGTAGGCCGAGAGAGTGCCAATCGTTAGGTTAGGTTAGGCCCCGACAACGTTAATCCCCGACGGCCGCCCGTTGCAGACGCGTGTCCACCCTCGTCAAGATGATGGTCGGCGAGGACAAGTGGGGCAAGGACGAGGACAAGAAGAGGCGGCGGAAGAAGAAGAGGACGGGCCTGGAGAAGGGGGCCAAGGGGAACGCCAAGCTGTCGGACGTGCACCTGGTGGGCCACAGCCTGGGCGCCCACATCATGGGGTACGCCGGCCAGCACCTGCAGCCCTTCCGCGTGGCCAGGATCACAGGTGAGGCCCCGGCACGCGCCGCCACGCGCCGCCGCGCCGCCACGCGCCGCCGCCACGCCCCCTGCAGCGCGCGCTGTTCCGCAGGCCTGGACCCCGCCATGCCGCTCTTCGAGATCCTGCCGGACCGCAACGGCCACCTGGACGCCACCGACGCCGAGTTCGTGGACGTGATCCACACCTGCGGCGGCGCCCTCGGCTACCTGGACAACATCGGCCACGCCGACTTCTACCCCAACGGCGGCGTCCCCATGCAGCCAGGCTGCTGCTGCGCCGCCGAGCTCGCAGGTGCGTCGCTGGCCGCGCTCACAGCGAGTTGGCCTCCCGGCCGGGCGTCGGGGGTTCGACCCCCCGGCTCCGCCCCGGTTTTTATCATGTTTTCGTGCTGAGGCATGGCCAGTATTCGAACCCGCAGAGGCGTGCAGCCACGGCCGCTCCTACCAGTTCTTCGCCGAGTCCATCCGGTCGCGGGACTTCGTGGCGCTGGAGTGCGCCAACTGGGAGAGCTTCCAGAACGGGTCCTGCGCGGACGGGGCCACGGCCGTGATGGGAGAGCACGCGGCGCCCAGGTACGGCCGGCGCAATTAGAGGGATCCGGAGGGAAAGAGGAAAAATCGGAGGAAAGTTTTGACCCTTGTGTTGCAGCACCAGGGGCGTGTACTACCTCTCCACCAGGGCGGCGGCGCCGTTCGGCCTCGCCGAGAAGGGCACCGTGGCCACCCCGTAGCAGCAGCAGCAGCAGCCGCCCATCTTGTTCCCCCCCCCCTTTTTGTTGTTTTGTTCTTGTTGTGTTTTTTTCCTTCTGCTTATAAAAAAGTTTTAAGAGTACATTGTTCGACACGGCTGTTCATGGAAGGGCGGGGTGCATGAGCCGAGGTCCGGCGCTCGGCCCTGCGTACAGTCGCGCACCCCGCGCGGGAATGAATTCTTGACCGGTCACAGGAGATAGAGTTTTGAAATTTCGCTGGCAGAGATTTTATATAAAAAAGAGATTTCACCCTAAAACAAATTACAAATGTTAAAAAATCTGTTGCGAAAAGGACCAGAAATGTCGCAAAACGCCTCGAAGTCCTCAGTCAGTTTGACCCGAGCCACACGTGTTTGCGATTTCGAATCGCTGAATCCGCTTTTTCAAATTTCGAATTTTCCCGCGCTTTGACGTTCCGCTCCCTGGTCTGGTGCTGGGGGGCGACCCCGGCCCTATGGCTCCGAGGCGGAGGTCCGACGGATGCCATCGCAGAGGCCCCCTCAAACCCTCCCCCGTGCCGGTGCCCCGGCTGCCCTGCCGGTGCCCTGCTGCCGCCGGCCCTCCCCCGTGCCCCCAGATTACAGAGCAATCTGAGATCGGTCCCGTTTGTTGATTAGTGGACTAATGAAGATAGAAGGTCCGGGCTCCGGGTCCAGACCCCTCCCCTCTCCTCCCTCTCTACCCTCTCTATCGCCTTCAACAGTAACGAACTCCGGCGCGGTGCCCCCCGGCCGCTCCGCTGCTGGCGGGGTGCTCGCTGGAGGGAAGGCGGTCGGTCTCCCCGCCGTTGACACTTGCAACACAAAAAGCAGACTGTCCTTGTCGCACGTGGATCACATGTGCGAGTGGGAGAGAGACGCACACGGCGCCGTTACGTTGTTTATGCACAGCCCCCTTTACGCGTCCCGGAACACCCTTTGCTTCCGTGTCTGGACCCGCCCCCACTGCTGGGGGGGAGAGGGGGGGGGGGGCGGCCTCTCAAGACCCCCGCCCCCTCGACACGCCACGCGCCAGCGACACATGTACGCTTATGGAAAGCACGGGTAATCTGCATGCATCTGGACGGCCGCCCAGCTTTTGTTTCGGCGCGGGAAAAGTTTGAAACGAATAAAAGAACAGCGCCAAGGGGAGGTGCGGGATCCGAAACACAAAAGTTTTTTTCTTCTTTTCTTTCTTCTTGTCTTTGTTTTTTACTTGGGCGAGCGCGCTTGGAAGCAAACCGGTGTGGGCGCGGTTCGGAAGGTTCAGGAAGAAGAAGAAGAGGAAAAGAGGGGGTGGAAAAAAAAACGGAGGGAGAGTGCGGGAGAAGGGAAGGGCGAAGGACCGAGGCGAAACTTCATTCGGGACCCGAAACATGAATGGTTAATAAAATACGAGTTTCTTTTCTCTTTCGGACGGGATGAAGAGAGAACTAGGAGGGGGGGGGGGGGGGGCAAGATGAGGTGGTGAAGAGTGCTGGTAGACACTAGCCGTGTGTGTGTGTGTGTGTGTGTGTGTGTGGCACTCGATTCGAGTACCATAGCGACGGCTGTGCACTCTTCCGTCGGAATACCTCTAATGGCCTTGGAAGCAAACAGACCAGGAGATACGACTCCCTCCTCCACTAGTTCTTCGCCCCCCCCCCCCCTAGCAACTCGCCCCCCCCCCCCCCCGTGCTAAGTTATCTGTCTCTATTTCGGCGGAATTCGATTTATTTGTAAAGTTGTCTGTTCCTGTCTCCCTTCCGCCCCTTCTCCTCCTCCTCCTCCTCCTCCTCCTCCTCCTCCTCCTCCTCCTCCTCCTCCTCCTCCTCCTCCTCCTCCTCCTCCTCCTCCTCCTCCTCCTCCTCCGAGCTGACCGTTTGGCAGGTGGCGCACAAGGAACCTCTGTCCCTACCTCCACCGCCCTCTCCAATCCTCTCTCCGATCTTCAGAACGCGACCAGACCTGCCCGGCAGGTCCTCCGTACTCCTTACATCACCTGAAGTATTGAGGCGTGAGCGCGGGAGTGAGAGAGAGAGAGAGAGAGAGAGAGAGAGAGAGAGAGAGAGGGAGAATGGGAGAGAGAAACACACACAGCGCCTGCGGTGCAGCGGGTAGGCTGCACTGCAAAACACGTTCGTTCGTTCGGCGGGCCGGCCTACCTCACAGGCGACCGATAGCGTGAGAGAGAGAGAGAGACAGAGAGAGAGAGCGAGCGAGTGAGACGGACGGGAAAAGCCTCATTATGCAAATCGTCGAAAGTCAAGCAGCCGCGTGAAACACGGCTGCGATTGGCGAATTCTTCTTTTCCTTCTTCTTTTCCCTTTTTTTTTCCTTTCTAGTCTTCGATGGCCCGTGTTGACTAGTGGCCTCATTCCTTCCGTTTGTTTTCAAACCTACGGACTTTCCCGCGTATTCGGATCTCTCTCTTCCCCCCCCTCTCTCTCTCTCTCTCTCTCTCTCTCTCTCTCTCCTCTGAAACTTTGGCGCCCAAATGGCTGTCGTTACGGGAGGTGGGTTGTCAATATAAAGACCCCCTTTTTATGTATGCATACAAATACAAAATGTTAAAGCGGCATGGTAACCAAGGGCTGCGAAAAAAAAAACCCTGGATCCGGCTGTAGTATTTGAACCCGGAATATAGTCGCAGCAAGACAACAAAAATAAAATTAAAAAATTAAAATAATTGAAAACGACGTCTATTTTTTTTCTTTTTTGATGAGGTATTGCCAGCATTGCAATGTCCTGTAAAAATGGACGAGCTATGCGTCATGTTCGCGAGCATCGGCATGCAGGTCGCGGCAGACAGAGAGAGAGAGAGAGAGAGAGAGAGAGAGAGAGGGAGGGAGAGAGAGAGAGAGAGTGACTGTCACGAGGGTGTTCTCTCACTCCGACTCTCACCCCCTGCGGCGGCAGCGGCGGCAAAACTTGCGAAATAATTTTTATCGCATAGGGCCGCGGCCTGCCGCCCCTCGGTGGGCCCGGCTGGCACGCCGCCGCCGCCCTCCGCGAGATGCGATTTGGATGTAAGTTGGTCCGTCGGCGTCGCTGAGGGGGCGGAGGGGGAGACCTTAAGTGGTGCCGCGGCCCGGGGACCCAAGTTCTAATCCATTACTCATTTATGGTCAGGCGGCAGCCAGCCAGCCAGCCAGCCTCCCACGGTGCTGGGCAGACCGAGCTGGCGACAGCCGTACCAGACGCGCGCGACACGATACGCAGAGATATGCGAACGTGTCCCGCGAAAGTGCGGCGGCGGAGGGCGTGCGAGGGAGAGAGGATGCGAGAGAAAGAGAGGACCTCCAGTTCTAAAAGGTGCCGTCATCCGTCCTCGTCTGGGGGTGCGACAAGGACAGGAGCGTCGGCGGTGCTCACGTCCCCTGAGAGAGAGAGAGAGAGAGAGAGAGAGAGAGAGAGAGAGAGAGAGAGAGAGAGAGAGAGAGAGCGTCTGCCTGTACGTGTGGCGGGGCGTGGCGTGGCGGGCCATCTCCAGAGACGCGGAGCGACACGGCAGCAAGGCGTCTCGATTTTCACGGCGTGAGATGCAACATTTTACGTTCTGTACGCTAGAGGGAGGGAGAGGGAGAGGGGGGGGGGAGAGAGAGAGGCGGCCGTTACGAGCTCGCGGCGCTAGCAGCGCCAGCTCAGCGATAGTGGTAACGGCCCCCGTTTTTACGGCCCGCCCCCCCCCCCCCCCTGAAGAGTCACATTCGCACCGCCGCCGCCTCCTCGATTTCTCATACCGGAATTCCCTGCTGTCGGAAATGACGTGTGTATGTGCGGTGTGTGTGTTTTTTTTTTTCGAAAGGAATAATAGTTAGCGGTAGTGGGGTGGAATTATGAAAATTCCAGCGATAGAGTATATCCGAGGGTAGTGAGGGAGGGGTGATGGTTACTAGGGTGGGAGCGGGGGGCGTGGAGGGGGTAGGGTGCTGATTGAGTCATTTCATTGGTTAATCTGTCGGATAATTAAGTGGTTGCTGCGGGATTGGCCGCCCTGTCAGGTCCTGGTGGAGGGGGAGGGGGGACTTGGAGCAGCAGCTCTCACCGGGGGCAGGTAGTGTAGGGGGGGGGGGGGGGGGTGCTGTGAACTTGCTCTTGCCTCTGACCTCACCCATGTCGACGGCAAGCAAGTTTGATGCCTCTCCTCTCTCCTCCTTGTGCGAGTTGTCGTGTTGAAGAGTTTTAAGCTCGCTTAAGCGCTGACATGGGAGGAGGTGTGGGTGAGACACGCACACACACACACACACACACACACACACACACACACACACACACGTAGGATCCCACAAAGAGGATTCCTGAGGAGCGCTAACCAGCTGCGGGGCACCGCCCCGATGCGGCCTGTGTGTGGCCCCAAACCCTGGCCGCACTAGGGGACCACAGGCCAACATCGTGTCATCGATAGAGAATACATTCGTGTACACCTTTTTATTCAAATACACTCTTTAATTACTACATTTAAATAATTCCAAAACAGCAACAAACTCACTTGTAAAATAAATACACATAAATCCTATAGTAGAACAGCCGGTTTAGGAAAGGTGGTATAGGAGAGTCACTCCAGTCAGGGTCAGCTAGAGCCACGAAACAGAGGTGGAATGCCTCCACCAATTTCAGATGCATCAAAGTAATCAAGATTGAATAAACACTACGCACCGAGATCGACAAAAAACAAAAACCCACAGAAACAAACGACAACAAAAAACACATCCGACGGATCAGCAGCAATTTCAAGTCTTTCTGTGAATCGGTTTGAGCTCACATCCACCTGAAGATGTCTGCGCAGATGGAGCAGCGGCTGGCGGGCAACAGCGTGAATGGCCAGGGCTCGCTTGCCATGCGGGGTGCGTCCGCGTAGCGCAGCTGCACAAACACCTGGACCGGCTCGCTGGTCTGGCAGGGGCGGCAACATCCAAATTAATCATCAGTTTTCTCTGTTTTTTTTTTTTTTACGGTGTTGGTATGACGGACGGCGCTCTCTCACCTGGACCGTCCTGAACGCCGGCGTCAGGATGGCGATGGCGGTGTTGTTGTGCACGGCGAGGACGTCCGCGCGCGCCGACCAGGTGTGCACGCCGTCGGCCTCCTCGTAGAACCAGACCTCGGGCACCTCTGGCAGGGGCACGCGTATGAGAAACTCGGCGGCCGGGTCGGGCTCGCCGCCGCCGGGGACTACCGTACCTCTCTCCCGCACCCTGCCGCACAGCAGCATCATGTGGTGGTGGCCGGCCACGGAGGCGCCGGGCTGGCTCAGGGCGTGGATCCGCAGCGGCGGGCGCGCTGGGGGACAACAACAAGGCGGTGAAGGCGGGGGCGGCGCGGGCGCTGCGCGCGGCGCGGCGCGGCGCGGGGCCTCTCACCGCCGTCGAAGATGGGCTGCGACACCACCGGCGGCAGGGGCTCGTTGTGGTCGCCGAGGAACACCTGGAAGCAGAGCCGCACCACGTCCACGTCGATGTCCTCCACGTGATCCTGGTGGCCAAAACCGGCTGAAACAGATTTTTTTTTAAATTAAAAAAGAAATTATAATGAAAAATTGAAAAGAAAATGTGACATTTTCACTTTCTGCCGGGAACCACGCGCCGAGACTCACTCATGAACGGGTCCACGTTGTAGGTGCTGCGGAGGCGCAGCTTGTCGGCGAGCTGCCGCCGCTTGGTGCGGATCACGCGCAGCCCGGGGAACTCCAGGACGCCGTCGTCGCCACACACGAGCCTCCGGCGGTAGACGCCGTCCTCGCAGCCGGCCCCGACGAGGGAGTGCGGGTGCGGGCGGTGGGGCGCGTACCGGGTCACGCACGAGATGACCACGACGACGGCGCCGCGGTGCTCGCTCACCTGCCCGTCAACGGGTCACGGTCACCGACGGCGTCCTCGCGGCCACCGACGGCGTCCTCACGGCTTACCCACCTGTATCTTGGGGAAGGTCTTGGTGTACGCCGTGGCGCGGGCGCCCTTGATGGTGGGGCCCAGCAACTCGGCCTCGTACCGGAACTTGGCCCGCGGGAACGGCTCCTCCAGGATCCGGACGCGGCCGACGGCGCCGACGACGGCGACCTCGGGGCCGCCGGTGGACGAAGACGCCGACGTGCGCTGCGGGGACGGACAAGACGGTCATGTTGGCATTTCGTGATGCTGGCACCACTGCCGGGCCGCAGAAGATGTGTTCAAACTCGGCAACCTCCTAATCGAGAAGCTAAATCTACGGTCCAAATCTAGAACCGGAGCCGGATCTAAATTTGAATCCCATGTCTCTCATGTAAGACTGAAGTCTGAACCAATTTAGGCGGGGGCGGTCCGCACAGTACACGCACCTGCGCAACCATATCCGAACACGGCGCCTTCTCACAGCTGAGCGAACTCACGCGGTGATCCTGTTCCATGTGACGAACAACAACGACTGACACGCAAGGACCGACTGGCAGCAGACGACGGGCTCGTGCCGCCGAGGCCGAGCGGGAAAACCTCTGCCCCCCGCGGCCCCCCGCCGCCGCCGGCACACAGCCACCCGACTGCCGCTGGCAGCCTGGGGAAGCCCGGCGGTCGTGACGTCATGCGAACGGTGTTCGCGGCGCGCGGGTTCGGCGCGCACTGCCCGCCCGGGTTCGAATCCTGTCGGAGCTTAAGACCATTTTCGGAAGCGAAAACGAAAGAAGCGAACGCGGGGAACTATCGTAGAATTATTAATCCATCGTCGTAGCTGCGCGGCAGCAGTGGCCGGGCAGTCGCCGCGGTTTTTCATACTTCGCGGGGAACGGTGTATTGTCGTAGCCGTTAGCCGTGTTATTGTTTCGAAGTTAATTGATTGTGAGTGAATAACAGTGCGGAGTGTTGTGAAATTTGCAATGGTTCTGCCGAAGGATGTGACCCATGGATACCTGCACGGATACCACGACAAGGTAAGTCGATCTCCCACATTGAGCTGCACAGTTCCCGCGGCACCTGTCCGTTTGCGTGTCGGGTTGCAGAGTCGTTTCTCCTATTCGAAATCTCAGCAACCGGCACTTATTAAAAAGCGAATGATCCCAGTCGATAGAGAACGAATAGTAGTGTGTATGAGGATGCCTCGTTTGTCGGGAAAGATCACCGCGGGAACACAAATAACGTAGAAGTACACGCACGCATTTTGAGGTTAGTTTTGCGTCCCACATATTTCGCTGCTATTTCGCGCAGGGTCGTTGTCAAAAGGCGATACTGGGTGCAGTGCGCAGCTAAAAGGATGGGGTACAAATGGCTCGCATCATGTTTCGGTGTAAAGTGAACAGAAGTAGTAAAATTAATGTAAACAAATGTGAAACTATCGCGTGCGCGTAAATTCACCGGATTCGGACACACTTTAAACGTGCAAATCTACATCGGACGTCTTCGGCAGCTATGTTTTCTGAGAAATTTCATTTAGAGTTTAAGAATACCCCCGTCGTCCCGTTTTAGTGCAGTTTCCGCGACCCCCTGATGTTTTGCGACAGTCGGTGCCAGCGGCCGCCGCGACTCGCGGCGAACTGACCGGCGGGAGCCGGCAGAGCTGCACTAGCCGCCCCGGCAGGGAGTACAGAACTTCGATACTCCCCGCGTCCCGGACACTGCCGCCGTCCGCCGTCGTCCCCCACTGGCCAAACCGGCTCGTGTCGGCCGGGAATCGAACCCACGATGTTTCGTTCGCCGGCTCGCCTTCTTAACCGCGCGGCCAGCAAGCCACAGTGACGTTGGCAGCGGG
>CM049607.1:2957138-2969638 GCA_026979955.1 Megalurothrips usitatus
TTCGTAAACACTTAATACTCTTGCTGCAGTGTCGCGACGTTGAGGAGCGGGCGACGCCCGGAAAGCGACCTGCGACTGCGAGGAGCGACTGCGAGGAGCGACTGCGACGGGTCCGGGCTAGTTGAGCGGCGGCGCCGGAAATGGAGAGTAGTTTGACCGGATGGAGCCGGGGGCCGGAGGGGCGCGCGCAAATTCGAAATGAGAAGGCGCAGCGACCCGGACGGAGCGCGGAGATTGACGCGGCGAAAACAGGATCGTAAATCAGAGTCTCGGCTCAGGGCTACACGGCAGGACTATTTCAGGAAAGACTTTTTTAAAAAATTCAGACAGCTTTAAAATTTTTGAAATTATTGCATACGTTTAAGTTAAAAGAAGGTATTTTAAAAGCATTTCAGATAACGTCTGAATTTTAACAACTTCCCGACTCCGGAAATTTCTTTGAGCTCATATACTGTGGAAGCACTAACAGTGGCGCCCTTATTGGCAGCCCCTTGAGTTTGGCGCACAAACCGTCTGAAAGCGCGCGGCGCCCGGGCCCCCGCCTCATCCTATTGGAGGCCCTTAGCGGCCCGAGGCCCGCGTGCCGGGGACCCGAGCTCTGCTGAAACTATATATATGAGAGATTCGTCGGCCATTGTCGCGGGAGAGGCCCCAGTGCCGCTGGGGGTCGCGGAGTAAGTTGGAGCCGGTCGGCCCCCACACACACACGTTCGCGGGCCCCACCACCACGCCGTCGTATTCATCGGGCCAACTCCGACCCTGAGGAGCGGAGCGCGCGAGATAGCCGAAAGCCACGGTCACAAACGGGCCGGCCAAAGCATTTAAATTAAATGAATTAATCTATTAAGCGTTGCTATATTAAATTTGTTGAAATAATTCTCCCCCCCCCTGATTAAATTGTTGGTTTATTTCGAAATGGGGCTTCGAAATTTTACTTGTGTGCCGGTCCCCGTACAACTCTCTCTCTCTCTCTCTCTCTCTCTCTCTCTCTCTCTCCCGCCCTCCCCCCTTCTCTCTCTCTCTCTCTCTCTCTCTCTCTCTCTCTCGCTCGGTGGTTATAAAGTCGATGCTCATTAACTGGGACGCAGCTTAAGCCCCCACTCCTTATCCCTACGCGCGCTGTTTGCCATCTCGGATTAACTCCTTTTCGGCTTAAGCGCGGCAATCGGGTGGTCTCGCTCGCACTCGTGATCAACCCTATGGCCAGAAAGAGACGCAGCAACTTTTTTTCGCTCTCTCTCTCTCTCTCTCTCTCTTTCTTCATAGCACGTCTGACAAGCCATTCATGGCCGACGACGGAGGACTCTTCTAGGACTCTTGCTGTCATTTTCAACTTTATAACGAACACGGCACACAGAAGGAGGAGGAGGAGGAGGCAGAGAACGATGTCGAAGGAGGCCTAGTCAACTCGGTACACTCCGCTATTGAATTAAAAAAAAAATAATATTGCAGGCATAAGAGATCCCTGATTCTCGAAGTCGGAACACCACAGTCAGTTTTGGAGAAGAAGAGGGCGAGAGAGAGAGAGAGAGAGAGAGAGAGAGAGAGAGAGAGAGAGAGAGAGGGGGGGGGGGAAAGGGGAAATCCTGCACCCGAAGGACAAGGGACGGCCCTCCTGCCAGTCTGCACTGACAATGCGACTCTCTCCCTCTCTCTCTCTCTCTCTCTCTCTCTCTCTGTCCCTCTCTGTCCCTCTCTCTCGCACACACGTGGGCCGACGCCTCTCGAGTCACGTGACCGCTCCGAACTCGCGACTGGCTGTGCTGGGAAATTGGATTGGGAAATACAAAGGCTTTCAATGCGAGACATTGTCTCAGAGGGAAGTTTAGGGAACACAGGGAAGGACAGGGGCGGCACCCAGGGGCGGCCCAGGGTGCGGCTGGGGGGGGGGGGGGGGGGGCAGTCTCGGAGACTCGCGGGGAGGGCCGGCTTGGCGGTGCAGATGCGCATACCAACCGTACAGAAATATCTCTATTTTGAACAGTGCACTCGTTAAGAACTCTTGTTAAGAGAAAAATACCGGTTTGAACTTGAACTTTAAAGTCTTGCACAGTTATTTATTGATTTTTAGAACTGGGTCGATAGGCCTGCTTCGATGTCATACTTATATCGCACACGGCGGTTTTGCAGCGAAATTTCTTATCCAAGTACCAATACATGCGGGAGAGCGCTTAATTAATACCGACTCTAGAGCCTTTTCTCGCCCCTCCAATGACTCTTGAAAGCCTTCAATCACACTCCGGTGAGCTCTTTATACCGCCCCAATCTCTCAACCCCCCCCCCTTTCTTCCTCACCCCCTCACTGTCTTGCCGTTTCATTCGCACTAGCTCGCCCACAACACACAGGGTGAGCGGAGAGAGAGAGAGAGAGGGACAGAAAGAGACTCGTAATGATTGAAAATTTGATTGAATTCCACAGCACTTCCCTCTTCCCACCCCCGCCCCCCGTCTCTCTCCCTTTCTCTCTCTCTCTCTCTCTCTCTCTCTCTCTCTCTCTCTCTCTCTCTCTCTCTCGCTTCCGACCGGGAGAGCGTCGTTTGCCCGCACCCCGTTGTGACGTTACTTGGGCATTCCGATTTTGGAAATGCTCTGGCGCGTTGTTCTTGGCGTCGAGCGGCCCGCTTTGACACCGCCACCGCCACCCCTCCTCCTCCATTCTCTCTCCTCCTCCATTCTCTCTCTCTCTCTCTCTCTCTCTCTCTCTCTGCCGCTCGCCTCTATCCATCCCCACAGCGTCTATCACCCTCGCACACCCGGATTGCATATTTGAAGCCTGCTCCGCGTGTATTACTGCTCACTCGCCTACACTTGAATTGGAAAGTCATTCTACCATACGTTTTAGAAAATTGTCTTGCGAACGGACAAAAAAAAAAGGCTAAAGTTTTGCCATCCGGAGCCTCTATTGAGGCCCTAGACTGGTCGCTGATCACGAACTTTTCATCCCCAGTGCACACACACACACACACACACACACACACACACACACATTCGTCCTGCAGGACCCGGCCTCCACCCCGTTGCCGCGCTGCCGCCGCCCCGTCCCCCTCGCCGCCTCCTCCTCCTCCTCCTCCTCCTCCTCCTCCTCCTCCTCCTCCTCCTCCTCCTCCTCCTCCTCCTCCTCCTCCGCGCCGCGGGTAACTGCCTGCAAAGTGCTTGAGTTGACAGTTTGGATCCCTCCGGTGACTTGGTCAAGCCGAACCTGCTGGGTCCTTCGGCTGCTTGCGTTCGGGTCCGACCGACCGCTCGGACCGGCCTGTCGCCCGGCACCGTTCCGGCAGCGCCCCGCCCCGCCCCGCCCCGCCCCGCCCCGCCCCGCCCCGCCCCGCCCCGCCCCGCCCCGCCCCGCCCCGCCCCGAGTCCAATGTTGCCGACCGAGGCAGTTACTCAAAGCCCTTCGTGCAGCCCGCCTGCCTGGACCGTTTGCTGCGGACTCGGCAAGCCGCGCTTCCGTTCCGAGACGGCCCAGGGGGTCCCGCTTTCGTGATGCCAAACTGCTCCATATTGAAAAAAAAGAATCCCTCTTAAAAAAATCGAAAGAGAGAGAGAGAGAGAGAGAGAGAGAGAGAGAGAGAGAGAGAGAGAGAGAGAGAGAGAGGGGGGGGGGTCGTAATTGAATGCAGACTATAATCTAAATTCAGAGATATTTTGTTTTGATTTTTTTTAAAAAAATATTTTGTCGGGTGGGTGCGGTATCTTTTTCTATATTTTCCCCCTATGGTTTGTAGTCGTATGTAAGAAGCGCAAGACGCGGGCGGAAATTGGACTTATCCGTCTCTCATACATATAACGCTTACAAATATTTACAATTATCTCGCGTGCAAAATGACGTTATCCGAGAGTCGGTTCAGCGCCTGTACTCACAACTACTCGCTGCGCGCGGGGTGGTGGTACGCAATGCGCAAGTGCTGCGGTGCCCCCCCCCCCTCCCCTCCTCCGAGTTGTGGAAACAGTTATCAGACAGTGGGAGAAGGAGGGGGGAGGGGAGGGGGGAGGGGGGGAGGGGGGAGGGGGGGAGGGAGTCAGGGGGGAGGGAGTCAGAACCCATTACCCGTAATCCTCCGGTCGGATTTGCGTTTTGACGTCCTCTAATCCTTGCGCGCCTCATCCCTTGTCAGCAGCCAGAGGCCCTCGCGGACACCCGCCCCCCCCCCCCTCCTCTTCGTCCCCTCGTCCCGCCCCTGCCACCACCGCGTCCCTCGAGGACGATGAGGACGTCAAGAAGGAGAGTTGGGGGGGGGGGGGAGGGGGGGGGGGGGCAATTAACTTGTTGTGTGGGCCGGCATGCAGGCGCTCGGCTGCGGCGGGCGCCGGGGAGGTAGGCAACGCGGGGACACGGCGGCACGGCGGGACTGCCTACCCGCAGGGCGCTCCGCGAGACAGCCTCTCTCTCTCTCTCTCTCTCTCTCTCTCTCTCTCTCTCTCTCTCTCTCCCTCTCTCTCTCTCTCCTCTCTCTCTCCCTCTCTCTCTCCCTCTCTCTCTCTCTCTCTCTCTCTCTCTCTCTCCCATTGTCCTTCCCGTATGCGAGAGGCGGCCACCGAAACCATTCTCTCTCGCTCTCTCTCTCACACACACATAGGGGAAGTGGAGTTCGTGCGTGTGTGTGTGTGTGTGTGTGTGTGTGAGCAGTCTGGTCGGTAACGAATCACCACATATTTTTACTCGCGTGGAACCAATTTTCAGGCTCGCTGGGGGGTGAAGGTGCAACGACCGTGCGCGCGCGCGCGCGTGCGATATGTTTTGGTGTGGAGAGCGTGTGTGTGTGAGAGAGAGAGACGGAGAGGGACGGAGACAGAGATAGAGGTAGGGGCGGTGGGGGGTAGCGACGAAAAGCCACGTGACCTATCTCTCAGCCAATCCCAAGCAATTACACACACGGCTGGGGAAGGAGGAGGGGGGTGGGGGTGGGAGAGGGTTATAAGGGAAAAGTGGGGGGGGGGGGGCTCCAGAACCAGCCATAGCAGCTGATCTGCGAGGCAGTTGGACAGCTGATGGAGTTATATATAGGACCGCGTGGAAACGTCTCCACACAGCGCAGAGCCCCACCAAGAGTGCGACGGAGAGAGAGAGATAGGCATTCAGAGAGAGAGAGAGAGAGAGAGAGAGAGAGAGAGAGAGAGAGAGAGAGAGAGAGAGAGAGAGAGCGGACGGCGGCCGCAGCTGCGCTCCGACACACAGCTCCGCTCTAACTGTCGGTAGGCCCGCAGCACGCACCGCTCTCGTAACATCGCCTCGGGAACACCCCGAACACCGCCGTTGGTGTGACAGCAACTCTACCGAACCTCTCTCTCTCTCTCTCTCTCTCTCTCTCTCTCTCTCTCTCTCTCTCTCTCTCTCTCTCTCTCTCCCTCTCCCCCTCTCTCTGTCGTCCTTCTGAGCGATTGTAGGGGGGGGGGGGGGGGGGGGGGCGGAGGGCTTCTATCGCATAGCGAGCACTCCTTTTCTAAATTCTATCGCCGGTTCTATGGGTTCTATGTAGTTGCGGTAGCAGCAGCAGTGGAGGGGGTGGTCGGCGGGCAGCAGCGCTGCCGCGGGGCCATTCGGTCCATTGTGAGAGCGATAAATAGTGTCTCGACAGGTGAGAGGGGCGGGACGGGGGGGGGGGGGGGGGCTGAGCTACCCGCCGCGAGGGGTAGACCGGCAGGCACGGGCGGCAGAGGGCGACCACCGTCAGAAAAATCCGACAGTGAAATCGGACGAAACATAAAGGGGAAAGTTATGGCCGATACTAAAAGGGAATGAAAGAAGACCTCCCCGCCCCCTCCCTCCCTCCTCTTCCCCTCCCGAGACAGCAGGGACAGGGAGGGGGGCGGGCTCGGACAGGGGGCCTGGCAGCAGGGCGGACTAGAGGTGCGCCGGCACGGGGGAAGATGTAGTGGCACGGGAATAAATTATGCTTGCCCACTTCTATGATTCTCTTGACGGGGGGGCCTCTATGGATCTGGCGGCAGGGAGGCGGGGGGGGGGGTGAATGGGTGTGAGTGAGTGAGAGAGAGAGCGAGGGAGAGGGAGAGAGAGAGAGAGAGAGAGAGAGAGAGAGAGAGGCGGGTGGGCATCTCGGAAGGGAAAAACGGCAAGGTAGCTGACCGCCGGCGATCGAGCGACCAGTCAAAGGCTGACGCGTGTACGGTCGAGGACTCCGCCGACGCTCGTATCAAACATTTCCTCCCCTTCTCTCCTCCTCTCCCTACACTCTTCGTGCGTGTGGACGCTTGCCGTGTGCTTGCTCGTGTGCGGGCCTCTAGGCACGCGGGGATGGAGCGTGGGGCCGACGTGTCCGCCGGGCCGAAGTTGGCTTTACCTGATTCACTCACATATCGCAGGGGAGGGGTGTGCCACGCCCACCGCGGCCGCGGCAGCGGCGGCGCGTGAGTGACCCACAAGTGGCCATTAGCGCCGTGGGAGGGAGCGAGACGGAGAAATGAGAGAGAGAGAGAGAGAGACGTTTCGAGAAAGAGAGAGAGAGAAAGAGAGAGAGAGAGACGTTTCGAGAAAGAGAGAGAGAGAGAAACGTTGCAGAGTCACGTGATGCGAGTGGCTTCCGTGCGCAGTACTAGTAAAAAGAGCATCGACGGTTGTGAAACTGCGAGGTGTATGCCGCCGCCGCCGCCGCCGCCGCCGCCGCCGCCGCCGCCCCGTCGGTTCCCCGGCTCCCCCAAGGAGGGCTCAACAAAACACGAAGTGATCGCCACCAAAAGGCTTTCCGTGTCGGGGGTAATTTGGATCGAGTCAGCCGGGAGGCTTCCCCCACTCCTCCTCCTCCTCCTCCTCCTCCTCCTCCTCCTCCTCCTCCTCCTCCTCCTCCTCCCCTCCTCCCCCTCCCCTCCTCTACCCCCTCCTCACTCCCTCCTCGAAGGGCCGTACAGAAAACACGCAGCACCGCGTGGACCCCGCGTGGTTTCCAAGTCACTTTTCCCGCGAAAGCCCTTGCGCCCGCAGCTTTTAATATGCGTCTCGCGAGAGAGACAGAGAGAGAGACAGAGAGAGAGAGAAAGATGGAGACCAAGTTGGTCGTCGCCGCCTCCTCCTCCTCGTCTCGGACCGGCATCAGATGGCTCTTCGAAATGAGCGAGCAGCGGGCCCAAGGCCCTCTGTCTGTGTGTCTGTCTGCGCGTCCGTTTGACCCAAACTTGCCTCTTAATTAGAGGGGGGCCCACATTAATAAAGATGCCAACAGGTCCGGCGGGCTTCGGGGAGGGTAGCGAAGCCCGAGCGGCATCTGGCGATCCCGCAAGCGGCAGCAGCAGTCGCCGGGGGGCGCTGAGGGCGGCGATCGGGGTTCCGGGAGGGCCAGCTCTTAGCACTTAACTCAGCTTAACGCAGCGTAACTCGCTAATTTATAGTTTGAAAAATAAGAAAAGAAAAGCATTTCTTTTGAAAATGCGACCGCATGTTTTAATTGGAGTGATTTTGTTGTTTTTTTTTCTGCGACGGGCTTGATGGCTATCGCTGTGTCCTTGGTCTCAGCGTCGACTCCTGCGCCCTTCCTCTTCTTGTCCTGAAAAATAAAAATAATTAAAAAACCACGAGTGAGGACTCCTTGAAAGCGCGGCACTGTAAAAAGGCACTTCTCGTGGACTTCGGAGATTAAAAAAGAAAAGATTGGTCGGGGCAAAATAAAAAGGGAGAACGAGAAACATTGTCGTACTCAATCATCCCTGAGGAATGACTAATATTTCAGGCCGATGTGAGGACGGGGACGCGGCGGTCGGGCGGGGCCGCCCGCGTCGCAGATGGCGTCCTGAGCGGTCCTCGGGGTCCTCGGGAGGTCCTGGGGAGGTCCTGGGGAGGTCCTCGGGAGGTCCTGGGGAGGTCCTGGCAGGTCCTCGGACGGGCCCGCCAGACCCCGCCGCGCGTCCCCAACTCAAAATTCATATTCCATATCGGATAGACATTAGGGGGTGGACGACGGTGGGGTCCTTGCGGTCCTTACGAAGGGAGAAGAGGGGGGAGGGGGGCCTTAAACGCGGGTGGCACAAGTTTGCGTGGACGACGAGGGTCGCGGGTTCGAATACCGCGACTTCAAAGTCGCGCACTTTTCGTGGGGCCAGAACCGCGGCGGTCTCGGGCGATGACAAGGCCACGGGGCTTTGAGCGTCGGGCGCTTTGAGATGGTCATTATTAAAGGCGCGACCCCCCGGGCCGACTCCGTGGGGGGTCCTGTCTGAGCGGCGCGTGGCGGCGCGTGGCGGCGCGTGGCGGCGTGGCGGCGCGTGGCGGGGCGGCGTGGCACCGGCCGGCACGGCAACGGCCCGCCAGCACCGCCGGCACCGCAGCCAATGCCACAACATTAAATTATGTTGAGTCCGAGGGGAGCCCGCCGGCCGCCGACCAGAGGGTAGCGGCCTTCTGCCGGACGTTAGGGGTGAACCTCGGAGGGGGAGGGAGGGAGGGAGGGGGGCCGGGGGGGAGGGGGGGGGGGGGGGGAGGTCGTAGCTGGCCGCAACGACTCCCAGAGAGAGAGAGGGGGCGAGGCAGCCGCTGCCCCGGAACGTCCGGGAGGTAAGGAAGAGGCATCGAAGCGTGCAAGCGGTGGTGGGCGGTGGCCATCGACGTCGAGAGGCTGCAGCCCCGGAGGGAGGGAGAGAGGGAGGGGAGGGAGGGAGGGAGGAAGAGTGGGAGGGAGGGGAGGGAGGGAGGGAGGGAGGGGTCCGGGACCGTCCACGCATCCCGCCCGACCCCACAGCAGCAGCAGCAGCAGCAGCGGCGGCGCCAATGTGTTTTCTTATTCAGCTGTTGTTTTGTCCCCTCCGCCTAATATTTTTATGAAATTCGCACCGGGAAATTATGAGTGCTTTTTTTAAAAAAAAAAATGCACACACACACACTCGCGCGTTTGGAATTTTCTCTCTGTTTTTCAGTGTGTGTGGCGTGGGGGGGGGGGGGGGTGAATGTCGTTTGTTTGGTGTCGATCCCTCTCCCTCCCCCTCCCTCCCTCCCTCCCTCCCTCCCTCCCTCCCTTCCTCCCTTCCCTCCCTCCCTCCCTCCCCTCCCCTCGCACGGTGCTAAGCGTTGCGCCTGGCTCGGGAGCGCGTGAGCGCGACGACCGCCCGGCTGCCGGCCAATGGGGCGGAAACGCAAGAGCGATTGTTATTGGTTGTGCTCGAAAGGAGTTGTGCCTTACGCGGCTCCACCATATACCGCCTTCTCTCTCTCTCTCTCTCTCTCTCTCTCTCTCTCTCTCTCTCGCGGACCGCGCGCTGTCTTTTGCCATTCAAACGCCCCCCCCCCCCCCCGCGCGCGCGCTTGGAATGGGCGCCACTTCCCCAAGATTATGACGTCACTTAAATCCCCTGGCCGTGTGGCGTGGCGCGTTCCCGCGGCCAGTGCACGGCGCGGAGGAGGTGGTGGGCGGCGCGCGCGGCTCCTTGTCTGTCGGCGCGCAATACGCGTCAGTTGGTGATGGATCATCTGCCTCTCTCTCTGCCTCTCTGCCTCTCTCTCTGTCCGTCTCTGTTCCTCCGCCCTTCTGGCAGGAGCAGCAGCACAGATGCCTCACAGCGATACTCCTTCGAATGTCGCCCCTTCTCTCTCTCTCCCTCTGTCGTTGCGGGGGGTGCAAGGGGTGTTGCCGGGCGCTTTGGCAAACCACGTGTGTCGGGGAGATAGGCCGGGACGGATTCGGTTCTTTTGTATGCATGCGGTGGGGGGTGGCGGACACGTGTGTGTGTGTGTGTGTGTGTGTGTGTGTGTAGAATAGAATATTTTTCTATTTTCCAAAATTTTCCAAGTTCCCCTAAGACCTAAGAAAAGGCATCAAAAGCGCAACAAACAAAAATATTTATTTATTATTTTTAATATTTTTTTTAAAAAAAGGTTAGCCAGCAGAGTTGTCTCCAGTTGTGATTCGGGACATCTGTGTTCCTGAGGGTGTGAGCGGGGCCCCCTGACGCATCCCCCCCTCCTCTCTCCCCCTCTCCCATATTGTATGCATAGGTCTCGCGCGGCGTCTCATCTCATCCTCGACCGTTCTCCCTTTTTTTCCTTTTGTCCTCTATTCGCGTGCTTTAGTTTGTCTTTTTTCCCCTTGCGCATTTTTTGCCCCCCCCCCCTTCTTTTCTCTGAACGATCTGCGATCTTCTTTGCGTCTCTGTTTTGTCTTTTTTTCCCCCCTGTTTTCGTTTATTTTTGCCACGCGTCTTGTGTGGTTTGATGCGCTCAGTCCTCACGGGGACGCGAAGGACGGCGCGACACGGCGCATATGTGGTTCTGGAGGAGGGCCTGGAGGAGGGCCTGGAGGAGGACCTGGAGGAGGGCCTGGAGGAGGGCCTGGAGGAGGGCCTGGAGGAGGGCCTGGAGGAGGGCCTGGAGGAGGGCCTGGAGGAGGGCCTGGAGGAGGGCCTGGAGGAGGGCCTGGAGGAGGGCCTGGAGGAGGGCCTGGAGGAGGGCCTGGAGGAGGGCCTGGAGGAGGGCCTGGAGGAGGGCCTGGAGGAGGGCCTGGAGGAGGGCCTGGAGGAGGGCCTGGAGGAGGGCCTGGAGGAGGGCCTGGAGGAGGGCCTGGAGGAGGGCCTGGAGGAGGGCCTGGAGGAGGGCCTGGAGGAGGGCCTGGAGGAGGACCTGGAGGAGGGCCTGGAGGAGGGCCTGGAGGAGGGCCTGGAGGAGGGCCTGGAGGAGGGCCTGGAGGAACTGCCGTCCTCACCTGGACGGATCGCTGCTCCAGATCCTGGAGGGCTGCTTAAAAGCGGCCCGGAGGCCCTAACACTTAACGAGATATGGCCGGCCGAACGACTGAAATAAAGCGAAGATTTTACGCTGCAGTAGCGCTGTGGCGAGAGGGGGGAGGCATCTGGGGAGAGAGAGAGAGAGAGAGAGAGAGAGAGAGAGAGAGGGAGGGAGGGAGGGAGGGAGGGAGGGAGGGAGGGAGGGAGGGAGAAGGGGGTTGGCTGTGCCAGTGATGGCCCGCCGGGGAGAAACTTTGTAGCGTCGTGAAACGGTCTCGCGGTCACGGTGCTAGATGCGGCGCCGCCGCTGCTGTCGCCGCGGACGTTCGTGGGTTCGAGCCCCGCCAGAGACAACGCCTTTTTCCCTTTTTTTTTCTTTTTTCCTCTTGCGGCTGTCTCTCGTGGACATTTGATGCGGATGTCAGCATCCATATTAATGGCATGATGTGTGGCTTTTGTCTCTATTTACCATCTCGCTCTAGATGCAGTGAACTGGACGAGTGCGAGTGCGAGAGAGAGAGAGAAAGAGAAAGAGAGAGGGAGGGGGGGGGGGAGGTAGAGAGAGAGAGAGCAACCAGAGAAAGAGAGGAAACCTCTTTTGTCCATTTCCATAACGAGGCCCTAATTATTGTGGCCGAGGCAGGCCGTACCGCTCAGCAACGCGAACACGTGGCTGCAGTTGCGTCCTCCAGACCGCAAGAGAGATAGATAGATAGATAGAGAGAGAGCAGAGATGTAGGGTTAACGACTTTATATTATTTTCTGGTTTCATGAGGGCTGCTGGCGAAACTAACGTGAAGCACGTCTATCCTTCGACTCTCTTCTTGAACACCACCCACCTACACAAACACACACACACACACACATGCTCTCTCTCTCTCTCTCTCTCCCTCTCTGTCCTGGCGGTGAAACGAAAGCCTTCAAAAGGTGTACGGAGCACGATCTAGTTTACGTTGCACTACGATGCATCTCATGTGAGTATGTATGTAGTGTATCCGTGTGTGTGTGTGTGTGTGTGTGTGTGTGTGCTGCACCGATGCGCGCTGGAGATAGCCTTCTTCGTCCTGATGATGTGGACACAACGATTTCTCTTACGCGCCGCCGGACAACGAGGAGGTACAGCGTTTATCGTCATGTTTGCTGCTGTTTGTTATGAATAGAAAGATCGGCCCGGCAGAAAGGACAAAAAAAAAACATGAAAAATTTTAGGACAGGTGGTGTGGTGGAGCTTCGGGCAGGAGAAATCCGGAGCGAGCAGCCGGTTGGCATTTCTTTTACTAAGCAGCCTTCCTCTCTCTCTCTCTCTCTCTCTCTCTGTCTCTCGCACTACTTTTTGACAGGCCCTGCCGCTGTACACGTGTTGTGGCCGCATTCAGAGCAGGCCGAGGGAGGGGGGCTACGAACGGGCCACATTTTCCTCTTTCCCTTTCTTTTCTTTTCCCCCCTTTTTTCCCCTCCTCCCTGACTGGACTCTCTGCATGCTAAGGCCGCAGCAGCACTGCCGCCTTCCCTTGACTCTTCAGGTGGGCGCCACCGGCGTTCCGGGGCCCTGAGCAAAAACACGCCAAGACTCTCCCTCTCTTTCTCTTTCTCCTTCTCTCTCTCTCTCACACACACACACCCACACCCACCCACGCACTCTCTCCCTCTCCCTAACTCTCTCCCTCTCCCTAACTCTCTCCCTCTCTCTCTGGAAATTGCTGATAAAAAAAATTGCCAGGCCTCTCTGACCTCCGACAGATCTGATTCCCTTCAAATTTTTTCGTATTTTCCCGCTCTGATTGTGTGCGTCTGTGAGTATACACGTGCCCTCATACGATAGGGGAATGGGCCCCAAAGGG
>CM049607.1:2974638-2997138 GCA_026979955.1 Megalurothrips usitatus
TGGCTGCTCCATAGGGTTAGGAGGGGGGGGGGGGGGGGTGTCCTGAGCCAGCCGAAGGCAACGACGTAGCTGCTGGGCCGTGCCGTGTCGGTAACGAGTGGGGGGCCGAGGCGGACTGCAGCGCGGCTATACGGCCTGTTGCTGTTATCTCAATGAGGAGGAAATATGCGACCGTATTTTAGCGCTTTTCCAGCGCGCTGTCTTCCCCCGCCCCGCCCCTACTGGAGCCCCGGCTGGAGCCCCGGCTGGAGCCCCGGCTGGAGCCACGACCAGACAGTGCGAGCGGGCCCTTGTTCTTGGGTCCAGCGGCAGCCGCCCCGTTTCTTGCACCCCACCAGGCCGCCCCCCGGCACCATCCAACCCTTCTCTCTGCAAGCTAAATAGATTGTTTCCTCTGCCCCGGGGGCAGGCGGGGACCCCACGTATACCGCTTGGGGCTGGAGGAGAGAGAGAGAGAGAGAGAGAGAGAGAGAGAGAGAGAGAGAGAGAGAGAGAGAGAGAGAGAGAGAGAGAGAGAGGGGGGGGGGGGGAGAGGGTGTAGCAGCGACGCGTCGAAGACGTGCCAAAGGGGCTCGCAGTGTTAATGACCCAGCAGCCCTGAGGATTACGCACGCAAATGGCTCGTAAGGCGATAGCCCGGAACAGGGAGAGGCGACCGGGAATCCGTGCTCTCTGAGGACGAACCGAAGCCCGCACCGCCCCCTATCTCTCTCTCTCTCTCTCTCTCTCTCTCTCTCTCTCTCTCCTGCTCCTCTCTCTCTCCCCCTTCTCTCTCCTCGGTATCGCCTTATGGAATAAGAAACCTCCAGATGGAAGTCTTCGATCGGTAGCCAACTTCTGAAGATATGTGATACGACTACAACGACCGCGGTCCCGCATTCCTTTTGCTTTTTTTTTAAAATTTGAAATATTTTGAAAATGGCGCCATAGGGATGCGCGTCATCATTTCCGGTGGCGGCCGCGCTGACCGCCAAAGCCGCTGCCAAACACTCCACGCACCGCGAGCCGGCTCGGCGGCACACTTGTTGAGCACCCGCTGCTGCCGCCGCTGCCGGCCGCGAGAGCGGGATGGAAAGAGAAAAATAATAATGAAACAGCGGCGCAGTGAGAGAGACAGACAAACACGGAAAATTTTACAGAAAATTGGGAAAAAAATTATTTAAAAACATATTTTCAAGCGCGCGTTTTTGCGGTGGTGCTTTTGCCCACCCTCGTCGCGCGGCCGTCGTGGTGCTCTCAGAGAGGTGGAGGTCCTCTCTCTCTCTCTCTCTCTCTCTCTCTCTCTCTCTCTCTCTCTCTCTCTCTCTCTCTCTCTCTCTCTCTCTCTCTCGCTCTCTCTCTCTCTCTCTCTCTCTCTCTCTCTCTGTCACCCCGCCGCACAAGCGAAGTGTCAGGACACATCATACGCCACCTGCAGTTTCGGACCACTTTGCCCCCGCCCCCTCCCCACCAGTTTTAAACATTTTCACCGCAGCCCCCCCCCCCTCCCTCCCCTTCCCCTACTCTCTCTCTCTCTCTCTCGCCCTGCATCCGCCGTCACTTCTCGAGTACTTCCAACAAAATGTCGGTGCCTCGCTCTTCCCCAAGACGCCCACGGGCCCCGGGTCCGATCCTTTGGCCAGGGGGTCCGGCTCGCCCCGTCTGGGCGATGGCGCCCCCCCCCCCCCCCGCGTGAAAGTTGTAACCGGGGAGCGGCGGAAGAGCGAGCGAGAGATAGAGAGAGAGAGAGAGAGAGAGAGAGAGAGGGGGGGGGGGGGGGGGGAGCAAAAGACTACTCGTCTTGCAGCACAAACTTTCATGACTAATGAACACGTGAAAGTATAACGAAGGCAAACAAAAATAATAAATATGCATGGAGAAGAAGGGAGTTTTTTCCCTATTTTACTTTTGCAAAAAATTAATTCTGTAGAGAACTCTCTCCGAGTGGTATTTGAACCCGCGACGTGGCGCGAGTGTGTCGAAGGGACGTCGACTTCCCCTCGTCGTCGGGGCTACTCTCTCTCTCTCTCTCTCTCTCTCTCTCTCTCTCTCTCTCTCTTTCTGGCTCCTTCCCCCTACTCCACACTGTCGTTCTCAATGTCCTCCCTGATCGTTTCATTTTTTTTGTATCAATTTATTTCTTCTCGCGTCTCCAACATATAATTGTAGCCCGAAGCTATGACCAGGACCATGGTGTGGGTCGCTGTTAGCCCCTTGCTCACTAAGGGCGCGCGTGTGTGTGTGTGCGAGTGTATGTGAGTGTGTGTGTATGTGTGTTAGTTATCAGTTTGTGTGTAATCCACTCCTCCCGAAAAAAAAAGGCTCTTCTCAAAAAATACACTTTTTTTTCGCTTCTGCGCTTTCGGCTACACGGCGGCTTCATTTTCTCAGGATGAAGAGAGAAAGGAGATCACGAGACGAGACTGTCTCGGTATCGATGCCCTTTCACCACCCGTCCTTGTCTCTCCCCTCTCCTCTCCGCATACCTCCTTCTCCGTCTTGATCTCGGCGGGGGGTCTCCGGGGTCGTGGGGGGGGGGGGGGGGCTGGTGGTGCTCTCAAACTGTTGACTCAAGATGGTGTGATGGCACCGCGCCCCGCCGCCGCGCCACGCCGCGCCACGCCCATGTCGACACGACCTGGGGGTGAACGGCCAACCGCCCCTCGGGGCCGGATTTATCGCCGGTCAATTAAATAGATTGATCACCAATTATATCTGATTAATTGATTTATTCCTCCGTCCGCTCCCACACAGAAGGTCCTTTTTGTCGGGGTGAGATACCAAGTCGCCTCATTGGCCCCTCTCTCTCTCTCCCTCCTTCCCTCTCTCTGTCCCTCTCTTTTGTCTCTCTCACTCTCGCCCTTCGTCCCTCTCTCTCTCTCTCTCTCTCTCTCTCTCTCTCACCGCGTGACGGTCTCCCTCGCACGCACATCTGTCATACGGCAACGCTGCTCGGCGGCCGTCGCTTCGTACGTTTTCAAATCCCGCGGGCACTTCACGGCTGGAAACTGTTTCCGGCGGCGGCGACCCGCCGGCGAGATCCACCGCCGCCCGGCGGATTCCTTTCGCTAGTATTGCCAACGTGATGTATCGCGTCATTTGTTCCGGCTGTTATTGTGGAGGGCGCCGCCGGACCTGCCGGCCGCGTTGGCAGCCCTGCGGGCCCCGGGGACGCTCACCGCCGCCTGCCATAACTCGAAACAGCTTTGACGCGAAAATGTATCGCTTATGGGACGGACAAACGGGGGACACCGCCGCCTTCACGAGGAACGTCCGCCGCGCGGAAAGTTTCGAAGAGAGGGCGGTGACTCAAACAAAAATGAAGAAGAAGAAAAAAAAACGACAGGAGAATGAGACAGTTTTCGAACACCCGGCGAATTATTTGCAAAATTAGCGAGGCCGATTTGGTAAACAGCCGTCAGGCTCTCGGGAGAGGGATTTTGAATTCCCCGCGCCGGTTTCGCGCGGGGTGAGTCGGGGTCGGTTCTCGGCCGGCGATCTTGGTCGTCGCAGCCAGCCAGCCAGCCGACCCTCACGTCGTTAAATCTTTGCCCGCACATGAGGAGGGATCCGGCCTTGGAAACTCTCTGTCTCTCGCTCTCGTTATCTCTCTCTCTCTCTCTCTCTCTCTCTCTCTCTCTCTCTCTCTCATAACCTTGAAACCCCTTTTGCTCCGGGTCGGACCCCCCGCCCGAAACTAATTGGAAGAGCGAAGTCGCCGGCTGCGAGGCCGCCGTGTCGGATTCCGAACAGTACCGTCAGAGAGGGTGTGTCTGCCGAGGTCGGCAGACCAGGCGGGTACCTTCTCTCCTTCTGGTCTGCTCAATTTTTTTAAAAGTATTTTTTTTTTGGGTGGTTTTGCGCACCCGTTTATTGGGTTCTTCTTGCAGCGCAAGGAGCAGAGACTTGGGTCCGGACGGGGGCTGCCCTTGCGGGGGGTCGGCAGGGCGGTCTGGTGATTGGTTGGGAGGGGTTGGGAGGGGTAAGGGTGCACATTTCGGAGCCGGCGACGACCGGGGCCCAGTGCGGTACGCCTTGCGCCCTTATTCCCTCCCCCCCCCCCCTCCATGTTCGTGAACCACAAACTTGGGGCATTCGTGGAGCCCCCCGCACGCGGCCCTCGGTCCACTGTAGGAGATAATTTCGACCCAAAACTGTGTCGAGTCTGAATTTCCAGTGCCCAAGAATGTTCTTCAATTTTTATTCGGCTCGATAAAATTTCATTTTTTTCGCAATTAAATTTTTTTGCGAGCAAAATTCAGAGTACTTTCGCAGTTTTAGGACCATTTATATTTTTTGATCATGTCTAGGAAATTCCGATTGGGCTGAGGGTGCTGGAAAAATCACCGAAAACAAAATATAATCTGTTCGGTGCGTTTGTGTCCAGTAGTCAACGGGGTATCGACGGAGGCGTCCGGGGTGTCGGGGATCGCAGGGGGGAGTGGATGCCGACCCGCTCTGAGGAGATCTCCGGTCGGTGTGTGTCTGTGTGTATGTTTGTTGCGGCCGGCTGACAGACCGACGGCACGGCCACCTTTGATGTGGTCATCCCAAGGTAGCAGCCAGAAACTAGCCAGGCGGGAGAACGCGCTGCCGTCGCCGCCACCGCCGCCGCCGCCGCCGCCGCTGCTGGCCACGCCCTCCGCTCTCCCAGCCGGGTGCGGTGCGGCCAGAAGGCACCGGCGGCAGCGGCAGCAGAAGGCAGACCGCCGAGCACCGACCCGCCGCCCAATTAGAACTCGAAGAGGATCCCGCTCCCCAGGACTCAACCAAAATACACAATCATTAAGAGCCCGTATGTAGCCTACTGATCGTCGCTGAGGACGGCACCACACAATCATCATCATCATCATCATCATCATCATCATCATCATCATCATCATCATCATCATCACACATCATCATCATCATCAACAACAACATCATCATCAGCATCAACATCATCATCATCATCATCAGCAACAACATCATCATCATCAGCATCAACATCAAATCATCATCATCGCCTGACCTACACGTCTGAGAACGCGCCCGGGGCGCCTGCGAAGTCCCGGGTAGGCCAGCCCGCACGACATGTACGCGCTGGCAGACCGGTGGCTGCCTACCGCGCACGGCGCCGTCAGCGCTCGGGGGGAGGTTAGGACCAGAAAAGGAAAATGAACATGAAGAAAATAATTTAAAAACATTTGCCCCGGCATTCGACCCCGCGGGCGCTACAGGTCCTGCGGGAGCCGCCGAACACGGCCCTCCTAGCCCTACCATACCAGGAGCAGGCACTTGTTCGCGACGGCCGGCGACGGCCCGTTTGGGACGGCGCGGGGCGGTGGTACAACGGGGAGGGCACGCGGCCCGGGGGGGTCCCGGGGGCTGGTTCAGTTGCCGAGGCGGCGGTACAAGGCGTGTTCAGTTGTCTGCACCGCCTTGCTTGCTGCGATATGAGTCAAGTTTTGACGCCCCCGTGCGTCTGTTGCTCCGCACCCCACCGGGCCCCGCAGCTTCGCTAGTTTCTCCTGTACGCGCCGCGCGTTGCACGCTCCCTCGGCGTTGCTTTGCGTGTGTGTGTGTGTGTGTGTGTGTGTGTGTGTGTGTGATGGCCGCCCGGGCGAGCCCCTGTTACGCTCTCTCTCTCACTCACACACACAGCGGACGAACTCTTGCATCCAGCTGTATCTGCCGGTGCGGACCACTGCCCCTCACGCCGCTGCAGCAGGGGGGGGGGAGGGGGGTGGTTTAAATAGCGCACGTCACGTCAGCGAGGCTCCTCCGGCACCGCGGTAGAGAGGGATTAGAGAGGCTAGAGAGGCGCGTCGCGGCCCCCCCCCCCTGGAGAGTACTGGCGCACCCTCTGAGCACTGCCTCTCAACGCCTTTTGATTTTAATCAGCCCGCCATTGACCGGGCTGGTGTTTCGCAGCACAGCCACTGCTTCTCGTTAGTGTGTGTGTGTGTGTGAGGGTGCGTGTGTGTATGTGTGAGGGTGCACTCCCTAAGCCTTGTACTTCCTCTTGACCTGCGAAGTCAGCGTCTCTCTCTCTCTCTCTCTCTCTCTCTCTGCCCACCCCGCTCGCTAAGGATGCACCCCTGAAATACCGGAACCACGTGTGTTGGCGTTTGCTTGTGTGTGTGTGTGTGTGTGTGTGTGTGATGGACCAAGGGACTGTCCGAGTTAAGGCGGAGAGGGAGGCCGAGAGAGAGAGAGAGAGAGACGGCGGCGAAGGGAGGGAGAGAGAGTTTGGCGGGATGTTCCCCTTTCACCGAAGTTTGGACGTACTTATCCCGCTCTAATCTGCTGACCACAGCACCCCTTCTCCCAACCTCTCCCTCCCTCCGTGTCTCCCTCTCTCTCCCTCTCACACAAACCGGCTCTATTACGACTGCCTCCCCGAGTCCTTCCACTCTAGTTTATTCTACATTGTGGTCCCTCAGTTCGTCCTCAGGTTGGCGACTCTCTCTCTCTCCCTCCTCTCTCTCTCTCTCTCTCTCTCTCCCTCTCTCTCTCTCTCTCTCTCTCTCCCTTCTAGCACTTCTGGTGATCGCGATTGTACTTTCTGCGCCCTGTGGCCGAAGTGGAGTCCCGGGGAATCCTTCTATTCCGAGCTCGCTGGAATAAAAGCCCTGAGAAAATGACCGAAATTTTCCGAATCGCAATGTTTTTTTTTGCTTCCCCTTCCCCCTCCTTTTTTTGCACTTTAGTTCTCCCCTCTCTTTCCACCCGGCCCTCTCTTTCTCTCTCTGTCCACGTTCGACGGGTGACATCAAAGAGCTTGACGCCCGCCGGAATTCAACTTTGACGTAAGACAATTATGCCGTGGCTGCCATTAAATTGCGAACCACGTTCTTAGCAGAGAGGGAGAGAGAGGGACATAGGGTCCTTCTACCCCCCCCCCCCCCTTTCCCCCGCTAGCACCCGGCCGGACTGGACGGTCAAGATAAGTGCATTACGCAAGGAGGTGCGACAAGGACACGCCACCTCTCCCTCTCCACCATCCAATCTCTTTTCATTTCCATCCGCTGCTCACAATTTCCCCCTCCCCCGCCTTTCTTTCTCTTTTCGGCCCACGGTGCTGTTATAATTTTCGTTTTTTCGCAAGAGGCAGACACTTCAAATGACTTTGCAGTGACGTTTTGGGTGACCTGTCTCGGTGACCACTGTCATGATGATGATGATGACCTATCTCAGTGATGATGATGACCTCTGTCATGATGATGATGATGATGATGATGACCACTGTCATGATGATGATGATGATGATGACCTCTGTCATGATGATGGTGACCTCTTTCAGTCTGAGTGAAACGGATTCCGTCCGCCCGCCCCCAATAAGCCCGGCCCCTCCTCCTCACTCGACTGAGCTGCGATATTCAGAGAGGCAGCGAGACGTGTGCCGCTGGTGCCGCCGCCGCCCCCATCAGCCAGTCAAGTGCGGCATTTACATATTTGCACAAAGTCTCCCGCTCTGAAATGGAAATGTGTAATTAGTGGTGAACGGGTCCGCGATGTTCTGCAGTGTCTCCTCGTTTCCTTTGCCGCGGGACCACTTTACTTTTTACTTCTTCTCCTTTTAACTTTCTTAGTGTCTGCAAAAGTGTGTGAGAGAGGCAAAGAAAAGAGAGAGAGAGAAAAAAAAGAAAAAAAATGCATTTATTTTCCTGTGGAAGGGTACGACGCGAATGTGGGTTCACCGAAATCATTCCAGTGATATTGAGTCGGGGGCCACCAAGCCACAGCCGCCTGGCCTTCCGCGCCGTCGTCGGCCAGATTCCCTTTCATGAAGACTTCCGAGACTTCATTGTAGATTATTGCTCGCATATTCTACCCCCCCCCCCCCTTCTCTCTTTTGACAGAGGAGGCCTTTTCGCATCTTCAATCAGCGTCTTGTCATCCGTCGCTCCATTTCTTTACATCGCACCGCCCATTTTCCCCTGGGCTGCGCCGCCCCCCCCCCTCTTCCCCCGGCGCTGACTCCGACTTGCCTATCAACTTATATTTCTTTCCGCCTCAATGCGCTCGACTGGAATGAGACGAATGTCATCACCCTCACCACGGCGTTTTCAACCTCCCCCGCTGACTCTGTCACCTCCACCAAAAATACTCCTCGAGAAAAAAAATGAAAATTTTGGCGATTTCCATTTAAAAAAAACTGTCGAAAAATCCTTTTTTTAAGGTGTGAAAAATCCTTTACCAAAGTATGTCGAAAAATCCCTGCCAGTCCCCCCCCCCCGACCAAAAAAAATCTGAAAAAATAGTTGCATAAATGGAGGTATGTGAGGTTGGTGTAATAACTGGAAGGGCGTTGCGTTGAATAAAAGATGGTTTTAAATTAATTGGTCCTGCAATTACCGGGGCCGGCACGGCGACACCCCCGGCCCTTGACATTCATTTCAAAGGTAAATGGGCACCGTCCTCTGGATCGGCCCGGTCGGGAGCCTTCGCGACGTGCCTCTGCCAGAACACATCCACCACCTCCATATTTTCTTTTGTTTTCCGAGTCGAAATGTCGAGAAGCACGAGAGAAATAATAATGGTATATCTCGAGACCGGTCTTTGAAGTTTCGCGCACCGAGCCTTTCCGGACTCTCGAGAACGGTGCGCATAGGCGCGTTTCGGGTGCGGCGTCGTGATTTCCCTAAAGGACCGACTCTGGAGGAAAAGAGGGAGTCGGGGGGTCCGTGTCCTGAAACGAAAAGAAATGCTCCTACTGGTGGATGGAAGGTGACGGATGGGAAGAGACTAGATGAATGCAGGGTCTCTCTGGGAGCCATCGGCGGCATCGGACGAGAGTAATCATACCTCTCTCTCTCTCACTCACTGCTCATCTCTCTCTTTCCTTTTTTCATTTTTAAACATTTTTTTTTTGGGGGGGGGGGGCAACAGTAAGACGCGGACCGGACACCTGTCCTGCACACGGAAGTGGACAGATATCTTTGCGCGAGGGTGGGCGCAACACCCTGTCGCGAAGAGTCGGTATTTGAACCCGCGTCCGTCGAGGGCCGTGGGTATTTAAACCCGGGGAGGCGGCGGTATTTGAACCCGCGGCCGCGCCGCGCTCACACCGCGGGCCCCTAATGGCACTCATCTCCTCGCGCCGACAGCCGCCGCTGTCGCCCCGTTTTGCTGCTCTCGAGGAAAATGATTAAAAGCGTTTATGTCTGCCATAAAGAGGAAAACCTGCTCCGTTGACATTCCCCGGGCGAACGGCCGCTGCTGCCGCTGCTGCTGCTGCTGCCGCCGCTGCATGGAGATCCCGTTGTTCTTTCCCGGCGGAAATGACACGCTCCGCCCCGCCGAAAGACATTTCCCTCCCATTAAAATATCCTTTTTTCTCGAAAGTGGAGACCTTCCATAAATGAATACGGTTGGCGCGCCTTGTGACGACATTTTGCATTTTGTTGCCTTAAAAAAAATACCGTCACCGCGTTTCTATTTAGTATGGCAGTGTTTGACACAAAAAAGATTTATTTCCTGTTTGGTTGGTATTTTTTTTTTTGGTGGGGCATAATGTTAGTGAAAATCATGTGGTTTCGGGGCGGATGCATTAGGGGTCGTCTTTCAGGGTGAGTGAGCGATCCACTATTATGCTTCCCCTCTCTCTCCCACTCACCCCGTCTCGCCCTCCCCCTCTTTCTCTCTCTCTCCAAAAGATCGAATGTGTCAGATTCCTGGGTGCAAGAATCCATTACTGACTCTAAAGGTGGGAAAGAATACCCCTTAGCTTCGATTCGAAATGCACCCACCCTCGCTCCCTGTCTCTCTCTCTCTCCTTTTGCCCGCCGTGTGCGCGGTACGTTGGCATGAGCAAGAGAGAGAGAGAGAGGCAGAGGGAGGAGGGCTGACTTTGGAGGCAGCCGCTCGGCAGCTCGCCCCTGTCTCATCAATCACCCACGCCAAACACGGGGGAGGGGCATTGTATGGTCATTCTTTGGGTCAGCGTGCGTGGGCCGTGAAAAACAGGTCCACCCGGATAAGCAGGGAAAGAGGAAGGCGCGGCCCGGCGGCAGGCAGCTTCTGGTGGCCGCCAACGGGATCGCGTTTTTTTTTTCCCGGTGCGCTCGCGCTGAAAAAGTGATTCTCACCCGGCAAGGCAGGGCCGCGCGCGGGTTCGAATACCCGGCACACCTAGTAAGCTCCCTTTCCCCCCCCCCCCGCGAGGGAAGAGTTTCGGAAGCAAAGAAGTGCGCTTAGGCAAATGCCGTACTCATTTTTAAAACCAAAAGAGGGAGAGAAAGAGAGAGAGGGAGAGAGAGAGAGAGAGAGAGAGGGAGGAAGAAGAGGGGGGGGGGGCAACTGTCTACAATAAATATCTCTTGTTTAATTATCAAAGCTGCAACATTTTTTTTATTTAAAAAAAAATACGTATGTGACGAAAAACAAAAAGAAGAAGAAAGAGAAAAAAAAAAAAAATGGTAGGCTGTGTTCGGCGGGGCGCAGGGGGGCGGACTGTCCGGCAGCGGCGGCGGCGGCGGCGTATTCGAGCTCAATTCTGCATAAGTGACTGCTCATTTTTCACGACACGCTGACATGACCGTATCCCTGCTCATGCAGATTAATGGAGGCCCTATCGCCAGCAGTGTGCAACCGCCAGAGTCCAGCGGCATGTGTGTGTGTGTGTGTGTGTGTGTGTGTGCGTGCGTGTGTGTGTGAGAGAGAGAGAGAGAGAGAGACAGGGAGGGCCTCGCACGTCCGTAAGCATAAGAGCGTAGCACAGCATGGGGGTTGGTGTGGACCCGTCTGGGCTATAAAAAAAAAACCACAAACAACGAAAAGAAACGCAAAAAAAAAACAACATACACTTAATGAGATAATGTTCGGGGCCGATCCTGACGCGCTCGGAGCAGCAGGTGCCTCGCGTGCTTGTCATCACGTTACGTCACGTTCCCCCCGTGTTTTTTTTTTTTAAAGATAAACTGTTCATACCAGTGGGGCGGAGTCTGGGTGAGTGCGAGAGAGACGGGATGCATCATCTGACTATGGCAGTGCGAGGGAGAGAGACGACCAGATCTCTCTAGAGCTGCTGCAGTCAAGTGCGGCGCCCCGTCTCTCCCCTGCACTCTGTCCTATGGAGGTTTACATCTGTACATAGTTATGTACAAAATTGTACATGAACATTCAGCGTGCCAAGTCCCCCCCCCCCCCCCCCCCCTCTCTCTCTCTCTCTTGCTCTACCCTCATTCTAACCGTCTCTCTCGCTCTAATAACCCGCACGCGGAACCATCGGCCCGTATGGACTCGCCACTAAGGCCTTCCTAATCCGTAACCAGACCCCGGAGAATCAAATCAATTTGAGAACACCTCCCGCCGCCACTGCCGCCACACCCTCTCCGCAATAACTTCCCCCTCCCCCCCCCTCCCTCCCTCCCTCCCTCCCTCCCTCCCTCCCTCCCGAACAAGATTTAGATCATTTGCATTTGTCGCCCGATAGAAGCGGCCGCTTCCCCATTCGCCGCAACGACTCTGCGGGACTTCTCCGGGCTGCGGGCCCCCAGAGCCACAATTATGACGCCACCAGTGAAAAATCAAAGGGGTAGTGAGAAAATGTGTGAAAATTATATATATATTCATTTTTTTGGCAGCTGTGTATATTGCTGTATTCTTCGGCGGTAGCTGCTGTCCGCTGGGTGCTCGCTAGGGACGGACTCTAGAGCCAATTTACAAGAAAAACTAAGAGCGCCTGTCAAGGACCGAACCTACGACCTCTCGCACGCTGAGCGAACGACTTACCCGTGTGGCTACCAGACCACGACGGCGGTGTAGCCGTTCGCTCTGGTTATTCTTCAGGGACCGCCGCGTTTTCAGCGCTCTCCGCCCCCCAGCACTGTGGACTTGAGAGCACTTCGCCGAGGCCTCGCTCTAGTTGTTTACTTCTGTTGTTCCTTTCGCCCTCGCCGAGTGGATTGTGTGACCACCTCCGGACCACGCCGCCGCCAACGCCACCGCCACCGCAGCTGCACCGCCGAGGCCCCTCTCTCTATTGTCCAGCCCGCAGGACCCCTTCCGAGTTTGACCCACCACCACCACCACCACCACCCACCCACCGTCCCCACCATGCCTACCACCACCACCACCACCACCACCACCACCACCACCACCACCACCACCACCACCACCACCACCACCACCACAACCACCACCACAACCACCACCACCACCACCACCACAACCACACCACCACCACCACCACCACCACCACAACCACCACCACCACCACAACCACCGTCCCCACCATGCATACCAACACCAACACCACCACCAATCTCACAGCCACCCACCATGCAGGAACAGCAGGGGACTCCACCACTTTCAGGCAAACCGATTCAATTATCATTTCCCAAGGAAGCTACCCGCGTTATCGTGGGCAGAAACGGGCAGAGGGGAGGGCGACGGCGTTCTGTCCACCCCTGTCCTGTCGGAGCCGGTGAATGACGTCACCAGGAGCATGAAAAATAAGAGTCCTCCGGACATGACGGCGTCGTCGGCGTCCTCGGTGGTTTATCCTTTCCCCGGTCCGCTAATGCTCCCCTCGTCTCCAAGACCCCCCCGCCGCTTCCGTCGTCGGCCACGTGACAAATCGTCCGCAGCGCCCCCTCCCCTTTCCCGGCGTCGGGCCGGCGCCGCGGGTTCGAATACCGGCCAGCCGACGCCGCAGTTCGGTTCGGCTTATGCTTACATGCCGCCACCTTTGGGAATGGCCTCGCCCCCCGCACACACCACAAACACGGCGGGGTCCCGGGCGCTTGCTGGCCCTCTGTGTGCGGCGCGCCGCCGCCGTTCGCTGCTGCCGCCGCCGCCGCCGCCGTTCGCTGCCGCCGCCGCCGCGCCCATGCCCATCGGGCCCCGGCTCGGCCCGCCTAACTACCAACTATAACTACCCCGGCCAACTCGTGGGGAACAACTGGAATGGGTGCTCGGGCCGGCGGCGTCGTGGCGCCGGGGCGGCGGCTGTGTTCGAAGGGTCCCGCGCCCCCTGCCATCGCCGTTTGCCATGGCAATGGTACACCTGCTAACGCGACAACTTTCGGCACGCTGCGACGCAGGGATGGGGGGGGGGGGCGGTCCGTGAGGGTCCGCGGGGGGTCCGCGGGGGGTCCGCGGGGGGTCCGCGGGGGGTCCGCGGGGGGTCCGCGGGGGGTGTAAGGGTTATGTGAGCGGACGCACAGCGCGGGATGAGGCCGCGGCGGTGCAGCAGCCAGCAAAGCCAACACACAAAAGTGCACGAGAGCCAAACAGTCGTCTCGCTTCCGATGACGAATTTCAAACCGCGCGCCTCTCCGCCGCCCGCCGCCTGCCGGACCTTCGTGTGAAGGAAGAGAACGACGTCTGCAATGTCTATAAAACGCCTCGTTATACGGCACATGCAGAGGTTTTACAAATGTAGCCATGAGTGAATTTTTTTTAAAAACGTCTGAGGATGGTATTCACATGGAATACTGTCAATGTAATTTTTTTAACAGGACAAAAAAAAATAATCCCTAAATGCACGCTGAAAAAAAAATTCAAAAAGACATTGTCAATGGGAATTTTCTGAAAAAAAAAAAACAACTTAAGGATTTTTTTGGTAAATGTATGTGGTTGTTGTGTGGCCAACGGCAAAATGCAGATGGCGCTGGGTGTCCGCGTGGGGGGGGGGGGGGGGGGGGCCCCCGCGGGTTCGGCCCCGCATCGCCCCGCATCGCCAGTCCCAGCACGTCCGGCCTCTCCCGCCCCGCACCTTGGAAAACAGGAAGCCCAAGTTGCACGCGCGGCAGCCGCACGGACCGACCGGGGCAGCTGAGCTGGCCGCAAATTGGTGTGTGTGTGTGTGTGTGTGTGTGAGGGGTCGAAATGCTGCCGGGGGGGGGGGGGGGGTTACAAAATAGGAAGAAGGGAGGGGGGCGAGCAGGCCCCCACCCCCCACCCCTCCCGCGGAGAAGCCGATGCAACAACGGGCCGGCTGGCCGGTATTTGAACCCGCGCGGGTAATCGGAGATGTGCTTGGGCTGGGCTCGCCGCCGGGGCCGCGGACGCGCCGGGCTCCGGCCGGCTTACTTAAGCCCCGCCGAGTTCACTCTCTTTCACTTTCTCTCTCACTCTCACCCCCAGCCCGACCGCCCGGTCCGGACACCTGGCTAGAAGAGGCGGCGCGCACACGCGCGGGGCCCGCGGCCCTTCGCTTCCCTTCACTTCCTTCCCTTTCTTTTCCTGCACCTCTCTCTCTCTCTCTTTTGCTCTCTCTCTCTCTCTTCTCCTTCGCACTCTTTCTCTCTCACTCGCGCTCTCTCTCTCTTTCATTTCAGAGGGAAAATAAACAAAACTTTTCCAATTATAAGTTGGCGTTTGCGTGTGTGTGTGTGTGTGTGTGTGTGTGTGCGAGTGCCAGTGTGTTGTGACCATCACACCTCCACCTGGCAACCTCTGCGCCCCGCAACGGCCTGCCGATGCGACGTGTGTGTGCGTGTGTGTATGTGAGCACGTGTGCGTGAGTGTGTGCGTGAGTGCACGCTTGCCACCTTCCTAATGGCTGATAGCGTTGGGCGAGAGCCACAGATTCACACAGTGTACCGGTGCACCGCAAAAAAAAATATCAAAAAACTCCTCACACTTTTGCGTACTTTAGAAAGAGATTTAAGATGAACTGTCAGGGGAAGTAACAGTAAAATCAAATAACGAGATATGGTTTTTCGGGCACGTTTTGTTTTATCGATTTCTTTCGGACGTTTTCGGTTTTCTGTCTGTGGCGGCAGATCGGCGCGGAGTGTTTTAGAGTCGGGAGCGACAAGACTAGGAAAGGGGGGAGAGACATTGTCAGTCTGACAGAGAGGGAGTGAGAGAGAGAGAGAGAGAGAGAGAGAGAGAGAGAGAGAGAGAGAGAGAGAGAGAGAGCAGAAGGGGAGATGGACCGGAAATCTAACGTGGCCCGGCAGGGTCCCGCGCCCCAAAAGTGTCAATTCGCACGACAGCTGTCCCCGTCCGCAACACGCCTCAATTCGGGGACCGTTTTTTTTTCGCTCCTGTTTTCTATTTTATTTCCACGGCAGGCAGGCAGGCGGGCGGGCGGAGGCGGCGATGGCGCGGGGGTGTGTCACTTTTTGGTACCCCCCCGTCGCGGATGCGTCTCTGTCCACACTCGGCGGAGGACTGAAAAGGGAGAGAGAGAGAGAGAGAGAGAGAGAGAGAGAGAGAGAGAGAGAGAGAGAGAGAGAGAGAGAGAGAGAGAGAATAGGGAAGAGTTCTTTTCCGTACGCGAGTATGGAGTACTGCTGTGATGAATATTTTGTCACCTGAATAATGTCGTCCCTGTCTGCCCCTCCCTCTCTCTCTCTCTCTCTCTCTCTCTCTCTCTCTCTGTCTCGTCTGTAGCGAACATCGCGCGCATCTCCTTTGTGGACGAATGCCTTGCACGCTGTGGCAGCGGCAGCAACAGCAGCTTGCGTGTAACGAACAAGGCTTTCAACTTTTTTTTAAAAACGGCTGCGTGGCGGCCGCCAGCTCCGGAGGAGGGGAGGAGGGGGAGGTGAAAGGGGGGGGGGGAGGAGGGGGTATAACCAAACAGGGATTAGCCTCGGCGGCGGCGGCGGCGGCGGCGACGACGCGGGCCTCGGAAGACCCCCGCAGCTCTCGGACGGCGGCGTGCTCCTGCAGGGGGGACGGCCGACGGGGGCCTCCCGCCTGCCCGGGAGCCTCCGGCTACGGAATACTTCATTCCACGGCCGCCCTCGTTAAAAATAGCGGACGGGATGCGGCGCGCGGAGAGAAGGCGGTGGCGGGGGGGGGGGGGGGGGGGGGGGGGGGCGCCCACCGAGGGCCGTACCTGCCCACGCAGGATTAGGGTACATTATATTTTTAGAGAGTTTTCATGAAGTCCCTCCCTCCCCACCCCCTCCTGCTCCCCCTCAGGAGGGGTTGGCACGCCGGGGGATGGGGGGGGGGGGGGGGGGGGGGTTGGTGGGCCAAACATGAGTGGCGCACCGTAGCAAGGGGGTTTTCGGGAGAAGAGGCCGCGGGGGGGGGGGGGGGGGGTTACAGGAGGGTAGCGGGTAATAAAACCAAGAGGATGAGACGGCTGATGAGAAAGGGGAGATCCGAGCCGCCCCCGAGCCGCCCCCCAGACCTCCGGTCGTTTGTGGAGGACCTCTGGTCGTGCACTTCCAGGTCGTGTAAGCTGTCAGGGTGGCGGCAGCAGCAGCAGCAGCAGCAGCCCCGGGGACGCGGCAGAGCCGTGGCGCGAAACAGCTTGGCAGCAAACCTGCTGCAGGGCGATGCGCGTACCCAGTGCGGCGGCTCGCGGCCATAAGTGCGAGAGAGAAAGACGGCGGTGCGAGAGAGACGCCCTGCCGTTTAGTGGACGCGGCGGTGTATGGCGTTATCGACCGGGACGTCTGACGCGTATTCACAGGTGCCGTCCTTGTCCCACACCTCGTGGACCGAGTGTGTGGGTGAGAGAGAGAAAGAGAGACATCTCGTGCGTTACGCAGTTTGTGGACGGCCCCTTGTGTGTGTCCGCACGTGGTTAATGCGCGGTCCCCGGCTGCGCGCTCTTGGAGTCCCTCTGCGTCCGGTATGGTAATTAAATAAGCGCCTTCACAAGCAGAGGAGGGGAGGGGGAGCTGTCTAATTATACCGGGCATGTGAGATTTCTGTTGGTCGTCCCGCCCGGTTGCCTACCTGCGGCCTGCGGGGCCCCTGTCGGGGCGCTCTGCGGGGGGTGTGTCGGCCCCCGGTGTGGCCCCCAGTGGGGTCCGCGGCGCGGCCCGCGGTGGGGCCCCCGGGGGGGTGACGTAACGTGACGTAGCGAGGGGCGCAAGGCACAAAATGCGACGCGGGCCGCAGAGCGGCCAGGAGGTGGCCCCGCGGACGCGGCGTCGCCGGCGGCGCCACCCACACCCGGCCGTGCCGCCGCCGGTCCGTGCCGCGGGTCTGGCGCCGGCGCCAGCAGGAGGCGCCACCGGCGCCACCCACAGCCACGCCGAGACACATGTGTGTGCGCTTCCCTGCCGGAGGAACTCCATCGCGGAACAATGTACTACAAGACAACGTTAAAAAAAAATACCGCCCTGAAACACACGAGGCACAGTAGAAGGGTTTTCCGCGCTAAACCAATGACCGCGGAAGCTAGCCGGACATTATTATAATTCGTGACGAAAGAAATTGCCCCGGCGCCGGTCCTCTCGCACAGCGATCAAAAAGAAGAGCAACAAAAAATTCGAATATAAATTTATAAATTGGGTGTAAATTTCGGCATAAACAGGTTTCAGCATTGTGAAATTGAGCGACTGCTGGAGGTGGCCCAAAACAAGCGTGGGCTGGAGCTGCAGGCAGCAGGGTCCTCCCCAGCTGTGGCCGGCGGCGGGTCCGGCGGCGCGGGTCCGGGTTCGAGTCCCCGCCGCTCCTCCCCACTTTCCCACTATCTCGTCGCGCCGCTGTCGACGGCATGACGGTAGCTTCCGGCCCGTCTGCGTGCTGTTAATTTCCGGTTGTCACGTGACAAAGTGAGGGAAAGAGGAGGAGGAGGAGGGGGGGGGGAGGGTGCGGGCGGCGGATGTTTGACACCTCCCGGGCAGAGAGAGAGAGAGAGAGAGAGAGAGAGAGAGAGAGAGATGGGGGGGGGGGGTGGTATGGAGACAGGGAGGGTGGGAGAGGGTTGCCAGAGCACAAACAAGAAGGCCGTGAGGAAGATCGAGAGATGGAAAGGAGGGGAGGAGGAGGGGGGGGGGGGGGGTGTCTTGTGCCGGAATGCCTTGAAGGAAAATCTTCAGGATGAGAGCATTTCCAATCTCCCCGCGCCGCTCGCACGCGCTGCCTGTGCTTTGTGTGTAGTTTGGAGGGCTCCGGGTGGGCGGTCGTGAGAGCACCCGAGGTGGCCGTGCGTCACCAGACACTCCGCGCCGGTTCGTTCAAAACTGATATATTTTGAAAAATATTAATAATGTTTTTTTTTTTTTTGGTGTGTGTTTAGGTAAAAGTGAGGCGCTGTCGCGGTTCCATCGCGGCTCACCTGCCGGCGCCGCCCCCAGGTAACGATGATTGGCAGGTGCCTGGCAACGCTATTAGCACCGACGACACACCCCCCGCCGCCGTGCACACCGTACACCCACCCATAAATAAATAATCGGGCACCGAAAAAAAAAAGAAAAAAAGACATATATTCAAAGTCGGGCACGCTTCTTAACGGGACATGAATGACGTGCCATGCAAATACGTTTTTTTAAAATTCTGTTTCGTTCAATTTTTTTCCCGAGAGTTGATGAGTTTGAATGTGGGCTGCAGGCCCGGGGAGCGCCTGCGGTCGGGTGGGTAGGCAGCCCGCAGCACGGGCGTGCGTGGAGGAGGCGGGCATGGCCTACCCGGCAGGCGCCATATCGCACTGCGGGGGTCTGGATATTCTGGATCTTGGCGTCAGGATCTGGATGGGGCTCTGGGTCTGGAGAGGGGTTTGGATCTGGAGTGGGTTCTGGATCTGGAGTGGGGTCTAGATCTGGAGTGAGGTTTTGGTGGGGTTTGGATCTGAAGGACGGTTTGCTTGGGGTCTGCGGGGGATCCGTGGTGGGAGGGTGGGGTACACGGGCCTGACATGCCACGCGACATGCCACGCGACACGCCACGCGACACGCAGCCACGCAGCCACGCAGCCACGCGCCCGAACCATTACTGTGATGAGCCCCAGCGCCGCGTCCCATCTCTCCCGAAGGTGACGTCACTCATTCTCTGCCTTCTGCCTCCAACGTCGTTTGTGAGGCGGTGCGTCAGGTGGGAGAGACCGGGGGAGGCGCGCGTGTGCCGCGGCGCGGCCCCGCGACTCGCCTCTTCCATCTCTTATTTTCACATTACTTCCTTTACCGCGCGGCTCAAACGACATGATCTCAGGGCCGCAAACAATAAAATTCAAGACGTTTTCATAATTTATTTATTTATTTTTGGCATGAGAATTGTACGCGTAGAATATGATAAAGTAAAAATACGTAATGTGAGTTATGCGGGAGGAACTAAAATTTGTAGGGCGACTCCACAATAAAACCACGATCACCTCTCGCAACGCAGCCGCTAGGGGGAAACTGTGAGACTATATGGAGTGTATGATGCTGTGTGAGTTTGCATGTGCGTGTGTGTTGTGTGTGTGTGAGTGCAGTTGTCGCATACCGAGTCATAAAGACCAAGTGTGTGTGTGTGTGTGTGTGTGTGTGTGTGTGTGCGGACGGCGCATGTCCCTTCTCCTTTTTTTTTGTAATTTTTATTATTCGCCAAGGAATTTTTACGAGAGCGCTTGGAGTAGGAGGACACCTCCGCACAGCGCCCTGGACGCCCTCGACGTGATGAAAAAATGAAGAGCACTTGTTATTGTTGTTTGTTGTGTTCCCTTTGTTCCTTTTTTTTTTGTGCGGGCGACATTATACTGTTGTACCGCACACTGCCCGACGGAGCAGCACGTCACACGACACACTCATGGTGTTCAGGTTAGGTTAGGCTATATTGGTGTTTGCACAGCAGGTATACGTCGACACCCGCACCGCCACACAGGGGTCAAGTACACAAAATTATTGGCATCATAAACGCTTCGAATCAAGCTGTCTTTGTTGGGCGTGCAGCCGCGCCCGACTCGATCATCATTATTGGTTTCGACGCAGCTTCCCGTTTCGGCCAGCGGATCTTCGGAGGGGAAAGCAGCAAAACGAGACTAGAAAAAGGAAACATGAGAACAGAAATAAAATCGAGTTTAATTAAGTTGACTGACTAGGGCGTCTCGCGCCCACCGGAACCAGCGACAGTCAACCCTGATCCGTAATTATCATCTTCCGACACAAAAAAAAAGAAAAAAAGGGAAAAAAGTGGAGTAGAGGAGGGAAAAGAAGCAATCTTCAGAGCAGATCCCTTTTGGCGGCGAGTCCTCGATTTTTACCCACGGCACCACCATGCGCAAACAGACCGAATAATGTAACGGGAGCGAGAGAGAAGGGAGAGAGAGAGAGAGGAGCACGGAGGAAAAGGGAGTGGGAGAGAGAGAGAGAGAGAGAGAGAGAGAGAGAAAACAACCCAGGGAAGGGACGAGTTGGGAGAAGGGTGAGAGGGGTGTGGGTGGGGGGAAAAGGGAGGGGAATGGAAGACTTATAAGAAACCACTCCATTCCTGTCGCGTTGTATGTCAAACAAAAGAATGTTCATTAAGCCCGCCACTCTTCATAAAGGGAGGACGTCACAGAGCCAAAAGGAGAAGGGGGGGGGGGAGTGGATGGAATGCCAGAGATACGCCTCGCTGCTGCCGTACTCGGCAGCCAGGTGCGAAGGCAGTGCGGGGCCCGCGGGCTGGCGGGCGCCGAGCAGACAGACAGACAGACCCTGATAACGACAGGCGCACATCGCTGATAAGCGAGACGCGGGTCAAAAACGACGCCCAAAGATGGTGAGGCCCCAAATGTATTGGGTCAAAAACCGCCGGCTTCGACACGCGTTTTCCTTGTGGCGAAAAATAAAATGGAATAAAATCGGGGGTCGAAACTGTTACACTCTTGGTGAAAAGGCCGGTGTTGTAGGGTGCCAGGCCTCGTGCACCTCCGTGCACCGTGGATACCCCGCGCGACAGGTGACCGGGCCGGTGTTGTAGGGTGCCAGGCCTTGTGCACCTCCGTGCACCGTGGATACCCCGCGCGACAGGTGACCGGGCCGGTGGGGTGGGCCGGCCCGCCGTGCAGCGGTGTACGCTGGGCGGCCCACCCGCCGGGCTGGCCCTCCGAGCGCCGCGGCGGCCGGGTACACGGCGGGGATAATTCATGAGAAATTGCGAGGAGCCGAACAGGAAGAAAAGCACACGACGTTGAGCGTGGAGCCTTGTGCGAAAACGTACACAACGCGAGGAGCCGCACAATGTAGAAAAAAAGTGGCGTTAAAAAGGAAACGGGATTGAAAATAATAATGATAATAATAATAATAATAATTGGAGAGAAATATATACTAGAATGTTTTGTGGCGGTGTTCCGCCGCCTGCCGCGGGGGAGGAAAAGGTGTCGTAATGCAGGGCCGGGCCCCGCTGATAGAAAAGGAGGGTCGGGTCTGTCACGGTGAGATATAGGGACAACCGGCGGCCCCGCCGCCGCGCCACGCCACGCCACGCCACGCCACGCCACGCCACGGCGACGAGGCGGTACAGCGGCGGCGGCGGGGCTCGCCGGCTGTCGGGGGGGTTTGCTTTGGCGTTGCCTGTCCCCGGCAGACTGGGCCGCGGGGCCTGCTGGCTGCCTGCTGGCTGCCTCCGTCACTGCTAGGCGGCGAGGGAAGACAAGAGCCCCACCCGGAAGGAACCGGGGGGGCCTCCGAGCCGCCGCCGTGCCGCTCCGGTGTACAAGACCTGAACGACCCCCCCCCCCCCCCATATATATATATATATATATATACATACACACACATACACACACAGACACAGACACACGCGTGCCCTTCCTCCTCGAGACCACAATCACATCGGCGCTTCACCTTTTGTAGCCGACTGACTTGCCTACGACTGGGTCCCGCATAATTCCGTTTATTCACAATTTTTTTTCAAAAAAAATCAGAGCAGAGCGTTTTCCTCCGGAAAACTGCCCCTGCTCCTGCAGCGAGAGTTGATTTTCGTTAACGGGCTGTGTGTGTGTGTGTGTGTGTGTGTGAGAGAGGGGGGAGGGGGGTTTCGGTCCTTGTGCTAGGCGCCACAGGGGACTCTGTGGTCGCCGTGGCGGACCCTCCACGGCTTGGCGTCCGTCCGGGCGGGTGCAGTCAGGCGGCCGCGCACCGGCGTCTGCGCGGAAGCAGGAAGGGAGGGATAGGAGGAGGAGGAGGAGGGAGGAGGGGAGAGGGGAGGGGAGGAGGAGAGGAGGGGAGGGGGGAGGGAAGACGCTTTGCGACCGCAAAACGTGTCACGGTCCGGCATACGTTAGGATGACTGTACCGAGCGCCTGCCACTCTCTCTCTCTCTCTCTCTCTCTCTCTCTCTCTCTCTCTCTCTCTCTCTCTCTCTCTCTCTCCCCCCCCTCTCTCTCTCTCTCTCCGTCTATCCCCCTCTCACTCGCTCACTCTCGCTTGCGCGCGTGTCCGTCTGAATACCATACGCCGCTCTTGCCTTACGGGTTTACGATCGTTCTCAAAGGAGATATGGCAGCGAGGGGCACACCGACCTGCATTCAGTCTGTGTGTGTGTGTGTGTGTGTGTGTGTGTGTGTGTGTGTGTGCGTGAATGGTATTGCGATCGGAGAATCAAGGCAGGCACATGACGGCCCGTAGCAAAAACACGAAGGAGGTCAAAAATAATTTCCGAAGCTCTTAACTGAAACTGCCCCACCGGCCCTGATCTGGGCGCAGAGATTTTGACGTAAAAGACACGTCAAAATTGTTACAATAAAATGACTCACTGTGCATTTACTTAAAAAAATGATGTGATGAAAAGTTGCCTCCGGGCCCGCCGAGGCTCCTGCACTTTTACTCCCTCACTTGGAGTCCGTCTGCTCGTATTGTCCAGCTTACGCCTCCCTCCCTCCCTCCCTCCCCCCCTCCCTCTCCCCCTCCCGCCCCCTGAACGCAGAGAAGC
>CM049607.1:3002138-3027138 GCA_026979955.1 Megalurothrips usitatus
CCGCCCGCGTCCTCTGTGTGCGTGTGCGTGCGTGCGTGCCCGTGCGCGCGTGCGTGCGTGTGTGTGTGTGGTGCCCGAGTGAAAAGTGCAGTGCGTGGGTCGGTAGCGGCGCCGCCCGCTCAGATACCGAGGGAATAAAATAAAGAAATCAAAGTCCGGAGAGGCTTGAAGGTGCGAGGAGGATGGAGATGGTGACAGTGTCGGGTGACGCCGCAGTGGCCGCCGCTGCGTGCGACAAGGATAGCGCCAGCGGCCGCGGCAGCGCGTGCGAGTGAGACAGGTGAGTGCGGCACAGCAACCAGTGCGCCTCGGTGTAGGGCCGCTGCGGGAGCGCGGATGGCTTCCCTGCCCCCCCCCCCTCTCTCTCTCTCTCTCTCTCTCTCTCTCTCTCTCTCTCTCTCTCTCTCTCCCCTCTCCCTCACACACACGCGAGATAGCGCGCATTCACTGCGTGATAAGCATTCAGGCAGTGCTGTGTGATAAGGTATGCCCTTGTACCTGAGAGAGAGAGAGACGGAGAGAGAAAGAGAGAGAGATCCAACTGCAGCTGCCCTCAAGCCGTTCAAGGAACAACCGGTTAACCGGCTACCGACGGTTTAAAAAACACGCGCTTAAAAAAAAAAGCTCGAAGAAAATGGCAAAACCTTACCACCTCTGGTTTTACCCAGAGGGCCTGCCGCTTAACTTCGGTGTACGTGGGAACCGGTGTTTTCAGCGATGATCGCCCCTTGCGGGACACCACCGTGGGCTTCAGGTTAGGCCCCCTAATGTGTCCGACCCGAAGGCCTGGACCACCGTAATCCGAACTGAATCAGACCGGGTCATGCTTGTCCTCGTCCCAGATTCATAGGCCTTATGCTAAGGCAACGCACTACCGACCCAACGGCTCCCGTGCGCTACCTGGCTGCCGAGTCTCTCCAGACACTCTCCCCGGGGCGGGAGTCGAACCTCGGATCCCAAGATCCCAGTGGTTCGACCTCCGAGGAGAGCCGTGGCCCGGGACGCTAGGCGCCTCTGTCCACGGTTACTCAGACAAGCACACCGAGGGCTCGTTCTTCCGGTATATTTTACCCACCCTGCCCGAGCGGCAGTCAGGCAGAAAAATGTGGGCGGGAGCAAAGAGCCGAACCTAGGCCGCCCGCTTCGAAGGCGACCGCGCTAACCACTGCGCTGCCACACCACATTAGTGGAGACGACGTGCTCCGTCTACTCCAGAGTTGCTGCCCCCCGAGGGCCAGTCAGCGGTACAAGCGCTGGATATTTTTTTTCGCTCGCGGGCCGCCGCAGCCACCGCCTCCGGCCCTGCGTTATTTTTTCGTGCCGCCCGCGGTGGGGTGGAGCGGCAGGGGCGTTCGACGTCTGTCATTCACGCCATGGTAGGCGCTCGCTGACAGAATGGAAATAGAGTTGCGACAGGTCGGGGGGGAAAAAAAAGCATCCGTTGTTGCCTACCGTTTCTATGCTTTTTTATATTTTTATATATATATTTTTTATTTTAAATCCGTGGCATAGGCCTTTTGCGTGCTCTCTCTCTCTCTCTCTCTCTCTCTTTCTCTCTCTTTCTCTCTCTCTCTCTCTCTCTCTCTCTCTCTCTCGTCCCTCTAGCGATGCGTCTGTCTCTAAGTTGGCAGAAGAATGACCCAACGTCGCATGTCGCACCGGCACCGCTCCCTGCATCGGATTTGAAAGTTGTGTGACGTTTGACTCGTGAGGGCCGGGGCGGTGGCGTCTGGCAGCCTGCGAGTGGCGTCTGCTACTCCCCCTACTCCCCATACTCCCCCTACTCCCCCTACTCCCCATACTCCCCCCCCCGCCCCGCCGCCACTGCTATTGACAACCGACGTCCTCTCCGGAGAGCGAAAAGGATTTTGAAGTCAGTGAACCCACGCAAATCCCTAGGCTGTTTCATCCCCTCCTTTTCCCTGTGGAATTCTTATTCATTCAAAATAATTTCCCTGCACATTTTTTTTTCCATTTCCTAGTGCACCTTGCATTTGGATATGAGGCGTCTGGATCCCCCCCCCCCCCCCCCCCCTTAATCTTTGAATTATCCGCCCCAAGGTTTAAATACCCGACCGTGGCGCTGCGGTCCTCGTGCATCACATAATTAGATCTCGCTCTAGTAATGGATTCTAGTGCTCCTCCAAAAAAAAAATCGTGTTTTTTTTTGAGTAGACAGCGTACTTGTCGAGCGGTTAATTCGACCCCGTCACCACCGAGGCACATCCTCGAGCCGGGTGTCCCTGGCAGGCTGGCAGCCCTTGCGGGGGGTCCGAACACGCCCCGGCCGCGGTCCTGGAGGCCCCCGCCGCCCCCCCCCCCGCCGCCCCCCCCGCCCCCGCCCCCGCCGCCCCCGCCGCCCCGATCATTCTTATTTTCCTTCCTGATCGCCTGCCTTAAGCTCCGAAACACGGCCCCGCTCTTAGTCTGCTGCCCGCCGAATTGAATAGGATAATTGGGCGTAGGAGGAGTGCCCCTTGGGGATAGAGGAGAAGGAGAGAGATAGAGAGAGAGAGAGAACAACTTTTTTTCACTTAACGTTTTTTCCTTGTCTACCTTGTGCTTGCTATCCGCGCCTGACCTCCAGACCCCCCGCGGCGCACGCAGCCCCTTGCGCAGCCGCAGTTATAGGCTGATCCCGAGCTCATGCTTGCTGCCCTCGTGTTGCACTGTCTCTCTCGCACTTGTGGCGTGCCCCATAAGAGAGAGAGAGAGAGAGAGAGAGAGAGAGAGAGAGAGTGAGAGAGTCGACCGATAACGCGCAAGGAAGCAATTTAAGACAAAGCGGCAGGCGCTTGTGCTACAGATGAAGCGGAAGCGCCAAAAAAACAACGATCTGGTAACACGAGGATTATTTAATTGTTCGATGCGAATGTATAAAATGTGTGAAAAAAAAAACACGGCGGGCGCAATTGGGGATTCGAACCCGGTCGTCCCCGACCGTTTGTTAGCCGCGATGACCGTTCGGCCACCAGACGCTGGCGGCGGGGTGCCGGTCGGTGGACTCGCGCAATGCTCTTCCATTACTTCGTACATGGCTCGGGCGTGTCCGTACCCCATCGCACTTCGCCCCCCCCTGGGGTGTCGGCAGTCACTTTCGTCTCTCTCTCTCTCTCTCTCTCTCTCTCTCTCTCTCTCTCTCCGTCTCTCTCTCTCTCTCTCTCTCCGATCAGCAGTAGGCGTGTCGGGCCCATACATACATTCATGGCCCCCGCAGCCGGCGCACGCCAGCACGAGGGGCGTTAAATGCACCGCTGCCGACTCCCGGCATGTTCGCACACTGCGGCGCCCGGAACGGTATCCCCACTACTTCCGGTGTGCGAAACCGGAAATACGCGAATCCGAAATGCCCACCGCAGTTTCCGGTTTAGGTCCGTGTCGAGGCTGGCGCATTTCGTGTTTTTATTTCTCGTCCCAGTCGGTGTCTGTAAATGGTCAGGTCCCGCCAGGGGGTTGCAGAACGGGGCCGGCTCGGCGCAGCAGGGCTCCGCGGCCCCCGCGGCCCCCGCGGCCCCGGCCGAAACAAGCCAGCAGGTGGAGTCCGCCTCCGTCAAGATCGATAAGGCCCTGTAAATGCCGCGCGCGGATCATCCGGGAGGCGAGCGGGGGCGCCGACGGCGGAGGTAGGACGGCGGCGACCTCCGGCGGAGCCTGACAACGGCAACCTCCGGCGGAGGCAGACGGACGGGGTAGTGCATGACGACGGCGACCTGGTGGCGGCTGCGGGAGAGGGGGGACGACGTCGGCGACCTCAGGCGGCCACCTGGCGGCCTGATAAGGACACGCGGGGACGCACGCTGTTGTGTGAGCCGTGACGCTATCGCGAGGCCGCCGTCGGCGGTGCCGGCCTCCTTGTTCAACGCCCGGCGCAGCGCATCAAAACGGGAACGCAATCTGGAACAGCGTCGCAGAGGCGTACACAAGGAACAACGGAACAGGGCCCCGGACGCGGCGGGCAGGCGGGCAGGCAGGCACGGAGGCGGGCCGCCCGCAGCCAGCCGCACCCCCCGGAACCCGAGCGCGCCCACGTCCCGTCCCGACCCCACTGTCGCACCTTCCCTCCTCGCGTGCCGCCCCCGAACCGCCCCCGCCGCCCCCGAGGCCGCCCCCGCCGCCCCCGAGGCCGCCCCCGGGGCCATGGCGTGATGGCGTCCCTGCCCGCCCCGAATCCATTTCGAGTGTAGACATGACGGCTGTATAACCCGATTGTCCCGCCGTCCCTGTCCGTGTCCCGGGACATCTGTCTACACCGACTTACAGGCCGCTGCATGCTAAGGACCCGTGCCTCAGCGCCCCCCTCCCCCTCCCCTCCTCTCCCCCTCCCCCTCCCCTCCCCTCCCCTCCCTCCCCCTCCCCTCCCCCTCCCCTCCCCTCCCCCCTCCCCCCCCCCCTTCTCTCACCACCCCTCCCGGTCAGCCTTAACCCGCAAAGGTTGCCCTTCTTATTCTCGTAACGTGCGCATCCTTTTAACGCTAGGCTGCTGTCCTGGTCCCCTTTCTCTCTCTCTCTCTCTCTCTCTCTGTCTCTCTGTCTCTCTGTCTCTCTCGCGCAGACCCGGAACGCGCGCGTGCGCGGGCTCTCAGGAACCCTTTTCTGCCTTGCCCAGGGCCATGCACAGATTGGGTTAGTCCCTCGGCTTTCGGAGGTGCGGGGCGGGGGGCTGAAGAGAGGGGAAGGAGGGGGGGGGGGGCGGCGGTGACGGGGAGAAGAGAAAGGGTGAGGGGGGGGGGAGGGGAGGCTTGCATGTGCGGGTCGTGTAAGAAGGCGATGGCTCTGGGATCGCGTCGGCATGTAAGAAAGTAAACCAGGTGCCACGCCCCGCCACGCCCCGCCACGCCCCGCCACGCCCCGCCACGCCCCCTCCGGGGGGGTTGGCTTGGCTTGGCTTTGGCCGTTCGCTCTGCGGCCCGCCGGGGTTGGGGGTTTCGGCGGGACGTCGCCTGGTTCTTGGTTTTGCCGCAGCGCCGCGAGCGGTCTCGTGGGAAAGTCGTTTTGCGGGGCCGTACCGTCACCACGCGGGCGGTGGAAGAGAGAGAGCGAGAGAGACAGAGACAGAGAGAGAGGGGAAGGGGGTGAAATGTAACGTGAAATAGGGGACGGATCGCTAGCTGCACATTATTTGGCGGGTGACCAGTGAGGGCGAGCGAGAAAGAGAGAGAGAGAGAAGCAGGGAGAGTGGGAGGGAGAGAGGGAGGGAGAGAGGGAGGGAGGGGCCGCAGCTGAGGACGGCTTGGCCGGCCGTCGCCCTGACATCTCGGCAGCGAGCGTGGCTCCACGTTTGTCCGTCGGGCCGGCCTACCCTGCCAGGCGCTCTGCGGAGAAAGACGGAGAGAGACAGAGAGAGAGAGATGTATATATAAAGGGGAGAGAGAGAGAGAGAGAGAGAGAGAGAGAGAGAGAGAGAGAGAGAGAGAGAGAGAGAGAGAGAGAGTAAAGGAAGGACGAGAAGGCGAAGATCGTGCGGGCGGGAAGGGCAACCCGAAGGAAACCGAAAGGGATAACGTTGGAGGAAGTGGCAAGTGAGACTTCCGCTTCGGCCACCGGTTGCATCTCTCTGTCTCTCTTTCTCTCTGCGGAAGGGGTAAACACACACACACACACACACACACACGATTCCGATCTTTTCATAGGGGAGAAACACACACGTAATTGAGTTTGGTGCACTTGGCCGTGTGGGCGTGTCTGCAGGGGGGCTCGGCCTGCCCGTCTGTCTTCCTGTGCGACTGTCTGTCTCTCTGATTGAAGTGGAAAAAAAAAGCGAAATGGTATCAGCTGCAGCAGCATCGATACGTCTCAGCAGAACTTGAGGAGAACTGCAATATGGTATAGAGGTGGCGGGGAGGGGGCTGCTGCGCCAACTCATTGCGGTTCGCGGGCGACGCGCGCATGCTCTGAATGTGAACGTGAATGACGCGGCGCGCGGTGCAGGCCCGCGGGGGCGGAGAGGTGCACCGGGGCGTGCGCGCGGGGGAGAGAGAGAGAGGGGTTGATAAAATGAGGCGGATTAACTGGGAACACACGTGGCCCCACTCTCACTTTCTCACATTCACATCCACATTCGCACTCACACACACTCACACACACGCGCGCACATACTGCGGCGCTTATAAAGGGGGTCTTTTGCAGATTGCCTTATTTTATGCAGCTCGCGTAAAAAAAAGGAGAGAGAGAGAGGAAGTGGGGGAGGAGGTGGAGACGAGGAGACTTCGGTCCTTTCTTTTTCGACTCTATCTCCTCTTTGTTTTTTTCCCTCCTCCGTAAATAATTCGATTTTACTATTTTCCTGTTTTGGAATCCGTGTGCATCTCCCTCCTTTTCTCTCTCTCTCTCTCTCTCTCTCTCTCTCTCTCTCTCTCTCTCTCTCTCTCTCTCTCTCTCGTGTGAGTCGTGCGAGTCTGAGGAAGGCGTCGCCATGCCTCGGAATACGGTGCTCCGACGGCCTTAGACATACGCGGCTAGAAAACCTGGTGTCGTCGCGGGTTCAAATACTTTTCGGGCGCTACCGTTTCTGTTTTTTTGTTCTATTTTGGCTGTTTTTTTCGCACGGTTTCTGAGCGAACGTGACACGCACTGTTAGAGGGCGTTATCATTCCGGTCTGTTACGTGGTTCTGTGAACGGCGATCGAGGAAGGCGGTGGGCGGCGCGCCTCTGCGGCTATAGCAAGCGCGGTGAAGGCCGGGTTGGGGATTGAAAACGGCTCAGCAGATGTCCCGTGTCCCCAGACGGCGACATAGGAGGGAAGGGGGTGAGAGAGAGAGAGAGAGAGAGAGAGAGAGAGGGCAGAGAATGCCTTATCTCAATCCCCGGAGACTGCCTCTGCGTCGGAACGCCACTCCGCAGCTCGACACGGCCTAACCAAACGGCGCAACAGACTAGCGCGGTGGGGAGAGAGAGAGAGGGAGAGAGAGAGAGAGAGAGAGAGAGAGAGGGGGGGGGGGGGAAGGGCGGGAGGTTCAAATATGACGTAACGCGTCTCACGGCCCAGTGGTACCATAACCATCGTAATGGCATGGACGAATTCTCTCTCTCTCTCTCTCTCTCTCTCTCTCTCTCTCTCTCTCCCTCTCTCTGCCTCTCTCTGTGACGACTGCGCTGTTGTATATGCAGCACGGCCCCTCTGTCTTTCTCTCTCTTTATCTGCCTCGCTCCGTCTCTCTTGCACACACACACACACACACAGTGCAACGCCCCCTCCGACGCGACGCAAAGAGACAAAAAACAACAACAACTGTGGACACGTCCGCATAAAAATAATTTAAAAAACGGAAAAAAATGAGAAAATAAAAGGTCACTAGCAACTAAATAGGGTGGACGTGCCGAAAAGCCGTTCGTTTCCTTTTGACCAAAAAGTTGCCTTCCGTCAAATTTCATTCAAAGCTTCTTAAAAAAAAAAAGCAATTCTACTGCATTGCAGGGTGCTCTTTAGTTTTTGTTTCTTTTCACCGAAAAAATAAATAAATATTTTACGTCACGTTGGTTGGCGGGTGGCGCGGCTAAAAGGCGCAGGGATATTTCTCATAAAACGCACCGCCACGCTCCCATTTCGCGTGTCAACTCTGCATGAATGGCATTCATACCCCCGGCCCCGCCATCTATGCCATTTTCCTTCTTTTCAATTCCATACCGGAGCCCGCGTGCGTGTGTGTGTGTGTGTGTGTGTGTGTGTGTGTGCAAGGGTACATGCTTTTAACAGTTCATCCTCGTTTTTATTTTTTCATCTTTTAATATATTTGTCGCTCCATCCGAGCCGAGCAGGATTTTATTTCCAACGACAAGAAGATAAATAAAAAAAAGGGTTCTTTTCAGCGCTTGCGTTTCGCGTGGAGCAGGCGGCGGTGGTGGTTGTGGTGGTGGCGGTGGATATGCGATTGCTTAATTGGAGCGGAGCTCTGCGGGACGGCGGGCCGAGCTAGCGGGGAGCAGCCCGGACCCGGTGAGAGCGGCTGCCAGAATAAACACATTAAACGGCCGTCAGTCTATGAATCGGCGACACGGCCGCGTAAAGTTTTTAATTGTGATTTTATTTGCATGCGGCCGCGCTCGGCGACGTCCGCCGCCATCGTGTACAAAACAAACGAAATCAAATTGTCGGGGAGAGTGAGAAGGGGAGAGGGAGAGAGAGAGAGAGAGAGAGAGAGAGAGAGAGAGAGAGAGAGAGAGAGAGGGAGCACTCGAGGACAGCCACTCTCTGGTGCCAAGATGTCGGCCATTGTCAATGCACCCCGCATTTTCACCTGCTGGCTTCCATTATAATTTTTTTTTATCCTTGTCGCTCGTTATGCTCTTCCTATTCTTCCTGCCTCTCTCTCTCTCTCTCTCTCTCTCTCTCTCTCCCTCTCTCTATCTCCCGCCTCTTTCTGCAAACAAAACTGTTTCGGTACACAATCACTTACGTGGGGACAAAAGCCGACGGCGGACACACAATTAACAAAGTAAATTAACCGAGGGAATTTCGGAAAACTGACGCACTAACTCGATAAAGAAATCATGAGCGTCGTCGCGAGACGGAGAGAGAGAGAGAGACAGAGTGAGAGAGAGAGAGAGAAGAGAGAGAGAGAGAGAGAGAGACGCGTGCGCGCTCTGCGCGACAAAATACGTTGCAAAGTAGATTCCGACACGGCAGTGGAGGAAGCAGGAGGGATGCTTCCTCAGAAAGTGGAAAAGCCCGAGAGAGACAGAGAGAGAGAGAGAGAGGGAGAGAGACGGGGTAGAGGGAGAGAGGGAGAGAGGGGGTAGAGGAGAGAGAGGGGGGGGGGGAGTCGCTTAGGCAGCCTGCGACACCGGCTGCGCTGGTTTCGCTGGCACCCTTCATCCTTGCTGGGTCCCCTTCTAGCTCCTCCTCCCCGTCCCTCCTCCTCCTCCTGTCTAAACAGCCAGACTGTTGGGGCCAAAATAAACAACAGGAAAAAAAAACAACGACAAAAACACAATAAAAATAGGAACAATCGTATCGAGTAGAAAGAATTAAATTTTCGAATGGTATATGCCGTTGAACAGTCTGGTGCTGTGCTTTGGCGTATTTTCAGGCCTTGCCAATCATGCAGTTGCCTCACTCTCTTTCTATATATATATATATATATATATATATATATATATATATATATATATATATATATATATATATATATAATTTTATATCTTCACAGTTGTGCTGCACTCTTCCCTGCTCTCCGTTTGGGCTAATGCTGCCATGTGCCGTCCCTCCCCCCCCCCACCTCCCCCACGCGACGAGTTCCCTTCGAAAAATATCGGTAAACTGCTTTGCTCAGTGGTCTGTCTCCCGCCCGGCTGTGGCGTCCCCCAGGCCCGTGCTTAGCGGGGTGTCTCCGGTGTTCGGCGCCACCGGAGCTGAGGCCGTTACCATACCTGCAGCCCCCCCGCCGTCCGCCCCCCGGAGTCGTATTTCCGGCAGGTTTGCTTCTCCCGGATTCGCGCCGGAGCACCTCGCCGCCGGTCGGGATGTATTTCGGCGCGTCCCGGAGTCGTATTGCCTCCAGGACGTGTCCACCGCGGGCCCCCCGGAGACACCCCCGGAGACACACGCTCGTAAACGACTATGCAGCCCGCAAAAAGCTATAACACAGAAAAAAAATATGTTTTTTTAAATAAATGCTTAGGAAACACTATTCGCACACTTGTTACTCTTATTTTCTTCTCCTCATAAACGGTGTAAATCGGTGAAAATTATGGTAATGAAATCATCAAACAAAGCAACAAAAAAAAAATGGTGTGGTGAAAATGTCAGCAGAACAGTGTTGGCAGTCTCTGCCCGTCCCGTGTCGACGTGCGCCGCCCCTATGCTTACCCACGTTTTCGAATTTGGCGCCACCACCCGACGCCGCGTCACTCTCTCTCTCTCTCTCTCTCTCTCTCTCTCTCTCTCTCCGCGGTACGTGGCAGCTTTGACGGACGCCAGTCTACACAGTCACGGCCCGTTGAATCAGGGACGTGGCAGCGGCGGCGTCGTCGTCTAGCGGTGCGTGCCCCGCATACATTTCATTTTCTCACCGCCCCCCTTCTTTCTCCGCCGACACACGGCCGCACCGTCGCGCCTCGCAGAAGGCGCCGACTTGGCGGGTCCGCGTGGCTGCTGCGCCTCCCCCGTCCCCTCCCGTTGCGTCCCTTGCCACCGCGTGAGCAGAGGGGAGAGAGATTCGTAATTTGGCGGCAAGTTTAAATCAGCCTCGAGTGTGGCGCGCGGCGCGGGCGGCCGGCTGGGCAGGCGGCGCCCCCCCCCCCCCCCGCCAATCCCGAGGATGGCGGTGGAGGCCGCCGTCGAAGCCAGGTAACCGGCGGCCGTCGGCGCACCCCTCACGCCCCCTGAAGCAGGGCCCGGAGGAGGAGGAGGAGGAGGAGGAGGGCCGACCACCGGGGCCGCCTTGTGTTGTGTAATGGAAACAAGCGGAAGATAATATCACCGCCTTTCGACACCCACCCCCACCTCCCCCCCCCCTCTCTCTCTCTCTCTCTCTCTCTCTCTCTCTCTCTCTCGCTCCCCCACGACGCTTCATCACCGGCCTTGTGCATAATTTACATTTGATGCTTGAGGTGGTCACGGGTCGAAGGGGGAAGGATAAGGGTGGGAGGGTTCGACACGGGAGGGGGGGGGGACAGTAGAGTTCTGCAGTGCATCACAAGGCAGGGCGGAGCGCTGCCAACGTGACAACACAGAAGCGAAAAGCTTTGCGGCCGCGCCGCGCCGCTGGGATTCGAACCCGCGCGCGTGCGATCGTCTTGTGGGCGGGAACTTTCGCTCTCCTCCTAATTTCTTAATCACCGAGGACACGAAACAACCCCCCGCCGTCGTCACATCAACCACACGGCCCGTCGTTAAAAACATCCATCAGCCCTGCGCACACACACACACCCCTCCGAACACACACACACACACACACACACACACGCACACACACACACATATGCTGTCACCCGGGGCGAAGTCATGCGATGCCCCGTCCGTCGTCTTACTAAACGGCATCCCCCACCCTAAACCGCCCAAAGCGTAGTACGCTAATAAAGCCCACATGGCGCCCGCAGCGGCTCTGGCCTTTCTTATGGCGCGTCACCGCAGAGGGCAGCAGGGGCGGCGCAAACCCCCCTCCCTTCCCTGTTCCTGCCTCCCTCCGCCTCCACCCCCGCGGCCCCCTTCATACACCACTACCAATCTCACTTCTTGCCCTTGCTGTCGTATACGCACATCGGCTCGCCTCCAACGCGCGCGCGCGCGCACACACACACCCTCTTTTAAAAGAAAAAATACCAAAAGAAACAAAAAAAAATACACATGCCCCCCCCCCCTTTTTGTGACACTAACGTCTTCTTAATTAATCATAAAATCTTAAAAAAATAATCATTAAATGCTGAAATTGACTTTTTAAAGTATTTTTGGAAAATTTTCGAAAGCAAGAAACGGCCGGTTTCTCATCATAATCATCACCCCCGCCATTGGCGATTTTAATCTTCCCTCTCTGTTTCTCTCTCTCTCTCTCTTTCTCTCTCGCTCGCTCGCTCACTCCTGCGAGTCCGCCAGTTGCTTCACAGTCATCTGGGCGGAGGGAGCGGCATTGGCTATAGGGGCTGCGGGGGTTGCCGCCGCCGCCGCTGCAGCCGCTGCCGCTGCGGTGGCGGTGGCGGTGGAGACGGCAGAGCGCGGCCCGGCAGGGCCCCTGCACCCGCCGCCCTTCCCTTTGTTCTCCTGGCGACGCCGCTGCCGTCGGGCACAACTTGTGCGAGAGAGAGAGAGAAAGAGAGAGAGAGAGAGAGAGAGAGAGAGGGGGCGAGATAAAGAGGGGGATGCTGCTTACGTCGCCGCGCCGCGCTGCCCGCAAAATTAACGCCACCGAGTACAAGTTGCCGTGTTGTTGATGATTATAATAAAAGTTGGCTATCTCTCTCGCACACACGGCCTCCCTAAGCCCCCTCTCAGCCCACCATACACCTCGCTCTCTCGCTCCCTCGGTCTTTCTGTCTCTGTCTCTGCCTGCGGGCCACGAAGGGGTAGGCCAGCCCGCACCGCGGCACGACGCTGCAGTGCTCGACCGCGCGTGCTGCCTACCCATCAGGCGCGCGTGCGAGTGAGAGAGGGCGAGAAGAGAGAAAGAGAGAGAACGACGCGACGGTTTGTACCTGTCAGCGGCACCGTGCAATTATATTCCGATTCCGCGCGGGCGGCGGCGGCACAGGTACATTCGGCGTCAAAAGTGTTCCCCGTGTCCCCGCTGCGGCGCGTACAGTCCCGGCCGCTGCCCCGCGTCGGCAATAGTATTGCCCCTGCAGCGGGGCCGGAGTAATTTATGGGCCACCGTCGTCGGCGCGTCCCAGGCAGCATGCGGACGAGTGGCGGCGGCGGCGGCGGCGGCGGCGGCGGCGGCGGCGGCGGCGGCGGCGCGCGCGAAGAGCTTCCTGGATTACTATGCGACCTCCATCGTGGCCTGTCATGTTGCCTAACCTCCGACCCGGGCGGTTCCGTGCGGTTCTACCCGTCTCTCTCTCTCTCTCTGTACCTCTCTCTCTCTCTCTCTCTCTCTCTCTCTCTCTCTCTCTCTCTGTCCCGCACCTCTCTCGACGGCAGCGGCAGGCTGCGCGCAGGCAGAGGCCGCACACCCTGCATAACAATACTCTCTCTCTCTCTCTCTCCCCCGCAGAGGCCCCGCACAGGTTTGCGGGGGGTGTGGCAGAGAGAGAGAGAGAGGCAGGCCACACAGCTGTCTCTCTCGCACCCGCACGGCGGCGCTGAGACGCGCTGCGGCCGCCGCGGCCGCTGCCCCTGCGGCGCGGACCGGGGGCTGCCACTACTGTATGGCGCGGTGCCTCCCCTATTTTTGGACCCCCTTTGACGGCGTGCTCCGCGGAGGCCGTGGGCGCCCGTCGCCGGAGGGCGTCCCCGGACCACCCGGCGGCCGCCCAGCCAGATGCCCCCGTCCTGCTCTAGCCTGGTCAACTTGTCCCTGTGACGTCATCGGAGGCGGAGGGGTTGCAGGGGGGGGGGGCATCGCCGCTGACTGGCAGCTCTTCTTCTTGCGGGAGCAACAGGGCTCTTGGGGGAGGGGGGGGGGGCAGGACCCTCAATAGGCATTGAGAACCTCCCACGTAAATCACTCTCTAGCCGGTTGCTATCAGTCTCCTGCCCTCCCCACCTCTCTCTCACTCTCCCACCATCCCCGCTTTCTCTCTCTCACTCTCCCCTCCCCCCCTCTCTCGGTGAAGATCCTTTCCCTTCCTCGCAACCATTTAACTTCACCCCTCCCCTCCTCTTCCCTGCTCTCCTTCCGACTCTGACTGCATGAATGCCTCCCACGTTTGCTGACAAGCCCGCGTGGTTGGCTTCTCTCTCCGTCTCTCTCCAACCCCCCTCTCTCTCTCCCTCGCTCACACCGCCCCCGCCGACGCGCCCGCGCCACGAGCCACGAGTTGTACTGAAGAATAAAAAATTGCCTACTTTGCATTATTCCGCCATTGCTCGATTCTCTCTTTCTTTCTCCCCCCCCCCCCCCCCTCCTCTCTTTCCCGCTTGCTGGCTGCAGCACGTTTGCAGGGGTTGGCGGATTTTTTTTTCAACCTTTTTTTTTTTGGAAATTTATTTAACCTTTGCCGCGAGCTCGGCTTGGCGGGGGCGCTGGCCCTGCCGCGGTTGCCTACCCTGCCCCCCACCCCACCCCCCTTGTTGTTTGCCGCCTGCTCTGAACAGTATACACACCACACATTTCTGTTATTGTCGATTTTGTTTTTGTGGTAGCGGTGGTGGTGTTGTCGCTGCTGAGGAGCAGTCAGTCAGTGCGGTACGGGGGGGGGGGGGGGGGGGGGGGGGGGGGGGGGGGGGCTGCTGACGCCACGCGGTCATCCGTCTGAGACCGGCCTCCGTGCCTCCCTGCGAATAACACTCTCGAGGAGCCCGACCTCGCGCTTGCTCTTGTCGCTGCCGCTGTCTGAAAATAAGAAACCCTCATCTCCTCCCCTTCCCTCCCTCCCTCCCTCCCCTCCCTTACCGAGGTTAATGGTCTGCCGGACACGAGCTGACACGCGCGCGCTCGGGCCCCGCCGCCCACCGCCCTCCTGGCACAACGAAAACGACCCTCCAACACCACCGCCACCATCGGTCACGGCTTCACGTGCGCGGGTTCGAATACCGCCCCCGTTTCCCCATCCACAACACTTCCCGCTACTTTTTCAAAAACGACGTACGTCAGAGTACACCCTGTACTTCCCCGATGACAAACCCGCGCCGCACCTCCGCGTCCTCCGACCTGCGAGCCTAACCTAACCTCACCTCGAGGCCCCGGTTCGTGACTCTGGGGCGGCCGGCAGCGGGGCCCCTGTGTGTTTTTGTGCACGCCGCCGGCCCCTAGGGGAGCTCCCGCACGCGAGGTGTATATTTCCCTCGGCCCTTCGCAGCGATGCTGATTTTTTTCTCCCCTCCGTAGTATTCTAAAGCTTGCGTTTGCTTCGTTCGCGCGCCGTGCTACGTCAGGGCTTAGACGCCCCCCCCCCCCCTACCTCTCTCTCTCTCTCTCTCTCTCTCTCTCTCTCTCAATCACAGAATTCTACAGCAGGTAATTATTTATTATTTTTTCCAGTTGTGGTCGTTAAGTCTCCGTCGCTTTCTCTGCCTCTCTCTAATAGTGGTGGTGCGTGTCTTACAGTTCGTACACACACACACACACACACCTAGAACAGGGACAAGATGATGATACGGACTTTTTTCAGCACCAGTCCTTCACTGACTCTCCCTCTCTCTCTCTCTCTCTCTCTCTCTCTCTCTCTCTCTCTCTCTCTCTCTCTCTCTCTCTCTTTCTCTCTCTCTCTTCAGAATCCGTGCAGTGACGATTACAATGGGTCCGTCCGTCGCGAACGACTGATCAAAAAGATAAAGTGAAGCATGGAGGGGCGGGGTAAGAAAGGGAAGGGGGGGGGGGGGGGGTGGCAAGCGAGGGCGTGTCTTTTTATTGGTACCAGCGCCAGAACTTATGAGACCGTGGTACGAGAGGGAGAGAGAGTTTCAGAGAGAGAGAGAGAGAGAGAGAAAGAGAGAGAGAGGGAGGGTTTGATTTGCCCGGCGAGTCGATAACAATATGGCAGGGGCACGACCAAACATTTGCATTACCTCCGACCGTCTCTCTCTCTCTCTCCTCGATCCGCCCGCAGGGTCCCGGGTTCGACTCCCGCCCGCCGCCCCGCCCACAAAACGCGAACCGTGTTTTTTATGCGTCCACTATCGCCGGGCCGCGTTTGGTGGTATTGCTTTCGCGGGACGTGCAGCAGCAAGCAGGGAGTGCGGCAGAGATAGAGAGCGAGAGATACAGAGAGAAAGAGAGAGAGAGAGTGAGAGAGAGAGAGGGGGGGGGGGGGGTAAGAGAGAGAGAGAGAGAGAGAGAGAGAGAGAGAGAGAGTTCTCGAGTTGTAGCGATGTGCCCGACGGTGTGCGATATTTGCATGCCCTGGACGGTTAGCGTCTGTATGCTCTCTGTGTGTCCAAGAGAGTGCCTCCGGCTATTGGAGAGAGAGAGAGGGAGGGGGGAAAGGTAGATGCAGAGAGAGGGGGAAGATAGATAGAGAGAGAGAGAGAGAGAGAGAGAGAGAGAGAGAGAGAGAGAGACGTGCGATAGTAGTCGTAGCGCTACCTCAAAGGGCCGAGGCTTCCTGCCCCTCCTGGTGGGATAAGAGGGGGTTTGAATCCTTTTCCGGGATTTATGATATGCAACAGCAGTGCAGCGGCTGGGGCTGGGCTGCCATGCGCTTCCCGCCGAGGCAAATGAATTCAGCGCGCAGAGGGGAGTCATCCGAGGTTCAAATACCAAGCATTTCAATTTTTTTTGTGTAATTAGTTTTTTAATTTTTTTTTTGTGTTTGGTTTTAGCCATGATCATGTGTCACGGATCCACATGGCAGCCCAGGCAGGGGGCACTCTCTCTCTATCTCTCTCTCACACACATACAATTTCACACACGCTCACTCTCGCCAAGCGTGCCTTGCTGTCAGAAAGAGAGAGACGACCCAGCGAGTCCACTCATTCCCTCTCCCTCCCACCCCTTATGACCCCTCCACCCGAGCGCTGTGATGACCGGCATACGCATCACAAAGTCACCCTTCGCACACACACACACGCACTCACGTACACATACACACACGCACTCACACACACACGCACATCCAGAGTGCTACGTTGCCTGCCTCCTTTGTTAATTGAGCCACTTGTCACACCACGACGAGACTGGGGCAGTCACTTTACCGGCCGCTTCAAGTGAGTGACATTTCGCTGCCCTCTCTCTCTCTCTCTTACTCCCACCCCTGTCCGTCTCTCACTTTCTCCTTCTCTGTCTCTCTAATGGCGGGTGGCGAGGGGACGGGATCGCCGGCAAACCCCTTTCACGAGCGACATAAGTGATTTCTTGTTTGCACGGAGAGGCTTCTGGAAAGGGACACACATTGTCACTGCGCGCATGGACGGGGTGGCGGACCCAGCGAGAGGGACGGAGACGGAGACAGAGAGAGAGAGAGAGAGAGAGACAGCGGTGGAGTACAAGAAGAAGGAACCAAGACATTTCCGAATCGTTTCACAAATCAAACATGGCGTGCCCCCCCACACACGCACACACATACACGCACGCACACACACAGCGTATTGATGATTTCTGGCAGGCGTACAGTGGCAAACGTCGTAAGAATGTGATTTCCTGTTTTCCCTTGCCTTCTTCTCTCTCTCCTTTTATCAGTCGTCTGCCTCTCTCTCTCTCCGTCTGTCTGTCTCTCTCCATTTTCTTTACCTGATTCGAACGTCGTCGTCCCCCCATTTCCCCTCAGTGTTTGCGAACGTGTTTGAATAACGTTGTGATTCTCTTCATCATTTCTCCCCGCTCCGCGCACGCACGCCCGGTCGTGCTGGAAGCCCCCCGTCTGTTGGCTTACGGACGCCCCCTCACGTGGCTGGGTTAACACTGCCTGCTGGAAGGGTGGCGGTGGCGGCGGGGACCCTGTCTGCTGCCCCGCGCGTCTTGCAAGTCGGGGTTTAATTGCTGTCACTTGTAAGACACCCGGGCGAGACAAACAGGCCGGAGAAGAGAGAGAGAGAGAGAGAGAGAGAGAGAGAGAGAGAGAGAGAGAGAGAGAGAGAGAGAGGAGAGATGCTGGGGATGCTGTCCCTCTTGCCCTCCAGTAGTATTCATTTTGTACACAGTTCCCCCCCTGGGCCTGGGCACGGGTTCCCAGGTAATTTGACGTTGTTCCCGCTCAGCCGGCTGATTCCACCTGTCTCTGTCGCTCTCGTGAGGTGCTCCGTAAGAGAGAGAGAGAGAGAGAGAGAGAGAGAGAGAGAGGGACAGAGAGAGAGAGGGAGGGGGGGGGGCGGCTGCGACGTGCAACAGTTTGAAGACGTTCAGCAAGCAAGTGAATCTGAATGTGAATCAGTCTTCGCGTCGACGTGTCGTCGCGTCGCCGCTCCAACGCGCCCGATTCAGATTGAGATAGTGATCAGTCATGTCGAAACAGGGGCGACACACCCGCACCGCCTTGACAGTCTGAGAGAGAGAGAGAGAGAGAGAGAGAGAGAGAGAGAGAGAGAGAGAGAGAGAGAGAGGACGAATGAAGCGGTGGTAGAATACAGCTCGAATCGCCGGGGTCGGTGAGGCCACTGCAGTCTCTCTCCACTGTGTCATTTAAAAAAAATCGTTGGCTTTCATACTTTTCCCTATTTGTGACAAACATCAACGTGAACCACAACCGAAAAAAAAAAAACGTTGACGTAACGTGAAATCGAGTTATTATTTCAGCCCAGAATATCGTTTTTTTCCCGCGCAGCCGAAACTAGCACAACGACGACCGCCGACGGACAAAATGGCTCCACGGTATATCTATATATATATATACGCGCCCTGACGACTTTCGCCCTTAAAAAAGGGTGGGGGGGGGGGGACCTTTGATTGAGGGAAATGTGAGACGGCGGCGCCGGTCCGCGCGGTTTCGAGACCCGCCAGCGCCACCAATCCGCGACAAAGTCTGCGCGCACACTTATTTTCCGTTTTATTTTGTAATTGCGTTTTATTTCTGGACGTAAAGTCCCGCACACACAGCAGAACGCGACTCCGCGGGGGGGGGGGGGGGGGGGGGGGGGGGGGGGGGGGAGGAGGGGGGGGGGGGGGGGAGGGGGGGGGGGGGGGGGGGGGGGGGGGGAGGGGGGGGAGGGGGGGAGGGCTCTAAAGCGGCGAATGGCCACAAAACCTTTCGAACGCGTAAGGCTTTGCTGTTTACATTGAGACGGCGGGCTTCAGCCCGAGAAGGGAGAAAGAGAGAGAGAGGGAGAGAGAGAGAGAGAGAGAGAGGGGGGGGGGGGGGGGGGGATGTCCCAAGGCTCCAACAGTGGCGCGGCCCGGGCATTTGGGGCCCTGGCGTGTCTCCCGTTTTCGCTCACAAAAGATGTTTCTCATTACTTAATTATCGCTTTCGCCTTAGCGAAAAAAAGAAAGAAAAATAAAAGAGGAAAAATTGTGAAAAAAAAAGAGCGAGAGAGACAGAGACAGAAATTCCAGCGCCAGTGCCGCTGATTGGCCGTTATGACGGTCCGGAAAAAAAAATTGGGTCTTTATAATGACGTGCGAGCATCTCTGTGGCGCTGCGCGCACGGAGTCAGCCCGAACTTGTTCGGAAACATATGTAAATAATAATCATAATATGTCTCTCCCTGCCCCTCTCTCTCTCTCTCTCTCTCTCTCTCTCTCTCTCTCTCTCTCTCTCTCTCTCTCTCTCTCTCTCTCCCTCTACGACCCCCACAAGTCCCATTGAGGACGTCATGCCTCTTTAGAGGACGTCTGTGCAGCAAGGTTCTCAGCTCCTGAAGCAGCGAGCAGTCGGCCGTCGCCGCCGCCTCCGCCGCATTTCGCATATTCCGCGCTGCCACTACTATCCCCTCCCCCCTCTACCTGTTTTTTTTTTTTTTTGTCCACTTGGCAAGCAAATCTGACGGAGGCTGCCGCTGCGCCGCGGGCGGCGAGGCTGCGGGGGTCAAGGGTCACCCGCGGCGGCACCCGGCCGCCCGGCCGCCGCGGAGCACGCCGTCGTGCCCGTCCCCCCCAAGACCTACTTTCGCATTTCAATAAAGATGCCGTCGAGGAGATTTGCGCCGAGTGGCCGAGAGGCGCAAAGGGTTGCGGCGCGCTCCCGTTGACGCTGCCTTTGCCTCCGACCCCCCCCCCCCCCCCCCTCCCCCCCCCCCCCCCCCCCCCCCCCCCCCGCCCTCCTCCCCTCCGACCCCAACTACCACCCGCGGCTAAAGGGGTGAAAGGCGCAGTTTTTCGCCGAAAGGAATGGGTTGAGAGGAAAAGAATAAAAGGTTTGGCCGAGTCGTTTTCGCGGTGCTTTAGCCGGTTCAAAAAAAAAATAAAAATAAACCGCCTTTTCTCTTGGACCTCTCGACTTGAGTTCGCTGTGTGATCCGGCTGTACAGAGTGTACTACTCGCTACGGAGTAGCACACACCGCCGCGTCACCCCGGCCTTTGAGAGGCCGCGCCGTGTGCTAGAGAGACACTCAGGTCTCTCCAATCTCTCCAACGGTCTCTCCAGCCAGCCCGGCCGTAAGGGTGCTAGGCGCCCCATATTGGATCATCCCGCCCGTATTCCTGCAGGGGGGATCCAGACGCGGTCCGAAAAGGGGGACGACGCCCGATCGCCGCGCAAATAAGTGAAAAATAAAACCGGAGCCCGTCCTCCTGCTCTCTCTCTCTCTCTCTCTCTCTCTCTCTCTCGCTCTCTGTCGCACCGCCGGGGCTGTCGCACTGCTGCGTCGTGAGAGAGAGAGACGGAGGTAGATCCCGTTGGCGCGCGGCCGGGCAGCAGACCAGCATCCGGCGCGCTGCTGAAGGCAAGATGAGAGGCTGCGGGCTGCGCTCCTCCGATATTTGGGGGATTGACAGTCCCGCGGCTCTCTGGATGGTGCTGTACGGAGTCCCCTCCCCCCCCTCTCTCTCTCTCTCTCTTACTCTCTCTCTCTCTCACTCTCTCTCACACACACAAACTCACTACACTCACTCTCTCACTTACTCTCTCACTCTCAGGTTGTTTGTGGGGCTTTACAGAAATAATGCCGTATGGGTTCACGACTTCGAAGAGGTGTGTGTGTGTGTGTGTGTGTGTGTGTGTGTGTGTTTTGATAAGGAACTGATAACGCAGACACACGGGCCCACAAGATAGCCAGGCCAGCAAACCAACCCCTCCCTTCCTCCGCCCCTTCACCTCCCCCTCCCCTTCCTCTATTCCCCTCTCCCTCCCTTTTCCTTTGAAAGTCCGTGGTGGTGGTGGTGGTGGTGGTGGTGGTGGTGGTGGTAGCATAGTGGACAGTTTCAGTAAGAAACCGAGTGTCTGAGTGGTGGTGGCCCCGCAGAGTGTGTGTGAGAGAGAGAGAGTATGAGTGTGTGTGAGAGAGACCGGTGCACACACGGGCCGTATCTCTCGGGTACCTACCCCGACCGGGTCCGGCGCGGCCTGCATGCAACACACACGGCCCATCGCCAGTCAGTTACTCTCCGTCTGTCCGCGGTGTTGGACGTCGCGCGTGCGTGTGCCGTGTCGCTGGTGTGTAGCGCGTGCGTGCGTGTGTGTCGCGAGCGTGTCATCATTGTGTGTGGAGGTGTGATATTCTCACCGTGAGTGGTACGACGCCCTGAGATCTCCGTCGTGTGTGTGCCGTGTGTGGAAGTCACGAGGTGTGTTTGCGTAGATCGCGTGTGTGTGTGTGTGTGTGCGTATGACTCATATGTGAGGAGCACCAGAGCGGAAGCGCGACCGACGCCCGCCCGACGAAAAAGGAAAAAAAAAAGTTACACGGGATATAGTCGTGCAAAAGGAAGGTCCGTTGCAACACACACACACACACATCGTTCTGCTTCAAAGAATAGAGGGAAAACGAGAGAATCCTTCAAGTTGTGAGCTCAAGGCGAGGCAGACGGTGCAAGGTTCAAGGATTTAAAAAAAAAGTTTAAAGGATTAAAAAAAATAAGGATTATAAAAAAAAAGTTTTTCCAAAAAGTTTTTCCAAAAAGTTTTTCCAAAAAGTTTTTTTTTTTTTTTGCTTTTTGCCGAGAACACACGTCGGTCACCTCCGCCTTGCGCCACCACCCGTCAGCCGCCTCCCTGGTTCCCTCGGTCTGTCGCGGGCGGCGCCGCCGTCGCCGTGCCTTATCGATCCCTTATCACCATGGCACCTTCACCGCCGCTAATATCGTATGGGAGGGACCATGTGGCTGATAGCTGCAGCACAGGGTGTGGCCCGCCGCCGCGGTGCCGCACGCTGCCCTATTTCCCCCCCCCCCCCCCCCCTCAGGACAGAGAAGGAAAATAACGAAAAATAGCGTTATTTGCACTCGCGCGGGTATTTGAATCCAAGACCAGTCCGTTCCTCGTTTTTTTTTTTGCGGCGGGAAAGGGTGCGGTGCGGAGACGCTGCGCCAGATCTCTCTCTCTCTCACTCTCTCTCTCTCTCTCTCTCTCTCTCCCCCCTGTCGCCGTTCGCCTCCGCTGGATTTAGTTGTGTTGTTTGGAGTCGGGCAGCTGCGTCTGTGTACGCAGCCTGCACTATAATGGTATACGCCCGGGCGCCGCCTGCGCGCGTGTGTGTGCGTGCGTGCGACTGTGTTTGGGGATGAAATAGAACTGAATCGAAATGTTGCACTTTGGTCCGGCCAGAGCGGAGTGTGGTCGTATACTTTTGGCCGTGGGGGAGGAGGAAGAGGAGGAGGGGGAGGGGGAGGAAGAGGGAGGGACACACACACACACACACACGCGCGCGCTGTGCGAGACACCAACTGCTGCAGCATCGCGGTGTAGGGGTGCGGGCGCGGCGGCGTGGGGCATGGACAGTAGAAAGTTACGCCGAAAGCCGCCGTGCCGCCGACCTCAGGGAGGGAGAGAGGGAGACAGAAACAGAGAGAGAGACAGACAGACAGACAGAGAGACAGAGAGAGACAGACAGAGAGAGAGAGAAAAAAATTCCGGCGCCAAAAACGTTATTCGGTTTGGTTGGGTTCGAACCAGCGTAAATTTATCCGGCGATTCGACCCCTTACACCGCGCGGCTACACCAACACTGTGGGAAGAAGCCGTGCGAATGAAGGGCTTCTTCGGATTAAAAAAACAAAAAAACAAAAACGGAGCGGCGACCAGCCACTCGCTGTTCGGTCTCGCTGACCAAAGGTCCACCGTACCCCACACCCCTAACCGCTGCGCTATTTCTATACTTGAGCCGCTAACTCATTAGCGGGAGCTTGGGTCTTATTCCCCATCGTTCTAGTCGTTGCAGATCGACCGTTTTCTGTCAGGTGACTGATATGGTCATGAACAATCTGTGGACAACTTTTCCTGAAGTTGCCATGACTTGGCAAGGTCTAAAATACACCCCGAAGATGAATTTTAAAAATTATGCAATAGATACGAAGGGTGAACTAAAAACAAAATAAAAACCTAGGTATAGTTAGAATGGGAAGCGAACTCATGGACTGGGAGTGGCAACAACGGTTGGAAGGAGGAGAGAGGAAGCGTAAAAGTCGCTGCAAAGGGCTCCTCTAGACCCTTCCCCCCCCCAAAAAAAAAATAATAATAATCAGCGTTGCCACCCACAGCATTTGGCTAAGTCACGGAAAGTTGGCTACATTATTCGCAGCACAATGACGTGTCTCTCCCCTCTGTGGAGGTAGAGGACGGAAACTTTGAGAGCGAGAGAGAGAGAGAGAGTGAGAGAGAGAGTGTTGTTCCAGAGCGATGAGCGGGGAGGCCTTCCACGCCCCTCCAACCAACCCCTTCTATTTTTTTATCCTTTTTTTCCCACGGGAGATTACCTGTGCGCGGGGGGAGTAGAGAAGAGGGCCTTGTCCACGTAGTGACGTAACACAGTGAGGGGGGTGCTAGCGCCAGCGTCACTGACCCCTCCCGCGGAGATACGGTCATAATTTCGCAATCGTACCCCTGAAGGCGCACAATGAGACTGGACCGGTTCCTTGACGCGAATATACGGCCGAGCGTCCTCGACGCCTCCGGGGGGGCGTGGCAGCAGGGGGCGGGCCGGGGCAGGGGCGGGCCTAGGAGGGGGTGGGGGAAGCACAACTCGGACAGGGTTTAAGAACTTACGACTTCCCTGCGCGGCCACCGACTCCACCGGCTCCACCGGAGACGACCGTTTGTTTTATATTCTATCTGGCGCGTGATAAAGGCTGCCTCTCCCTCTCCCTCCTCTCTCCCTCCCACACATGTCTCTCTCTCTCTCTCTCTGGCGCACCTTGGTGCGTCCCGACCATGCCTTTGTTCCCTGCAGGAGCAGCCTCTCTCTCTCTCTCCCTCCCTCCCTCTGCCTGTCACGCACTCACTCACACACACTGGGACACCGGGTACATTGACTTGATCCGGCATTGCTCTGCTTTTAGTCCGGCGGAACGAGGTCGCAAGGGAACTCGGGCGGTGAGAGCGTCCGAAGCCCGTAAACGTGTAGTGAGTGATTGGTTCTCCTTGTCGATGTGTGTGTGTGTATGAGAGAGAGAGAGAGAGAGAGAGAGAGAGAGAAAGAAGTCACTCACATTTGGGGTACGTCGCAGAGCTGTCTCGGTTCGCCAGGGGCTGAGTAAAAATCGGATTTAGTGCGAGGGCTTTACTATGTTGTTTTCAGTCGGCGCTCTCTTTCTCTCTCTCTCTCTCTCTCTCTCTCTCTCTCTCTCGCTCTCCTGGCCTGGCACCACCTTAACTCCGTTTTCTCTCTCTGTGTCTGCAGGTGGCTCCAGTTTCTTCCGACAGCTGTCACACGGACGTTGACGGCGCCGAGCCTCTCTGCCTCTACGGATACCGAGAGAGAGAAGAACAAGTTGTGAAGGAAAAAAAAAAGAAGAGAAAAAGTGTGCGAGAAAAAAAAGTTTCAAGTGCTTGTAGTAGTGCGAATCAGTGCAGCAGTCGGGACGGCTGCATTCGTCGAGAGTTGTAACTAGCGAAGTTGGACGGGCCGACGCGGCGATCGCAGCCGTGTGTGAATCCAACTCCTCGCCGCTCAATTTTTCATCCTTTGGCAACTCCCTCGTGTCGAACAAAAACAAAATAAGTAAAAAAAGAGATAGGACAACTTCTGGGAGGAGATAAACTTTTCCCGTCCCATTCGTGCCAGGTCGCGGGATTTTTCATACCCGTCACTTCCCCCCCCCCCCCCCGCCCCTCTTTTAATAAGGTAGATTTTCAAATTCGCCTTTTTCCTTCGTATACCCCACTTTTCCTTTCGCGTCGCCGGTCGTTGGAGGATCCCACCATCCTCCCACGGGTCGAGCGTCACCATACTCGTGCATCCTGGCTGCGAAGGCTCTGGGCGTGAAGGCGACCCTCAAGGGCTTGGCGCCGACGCTGACGGTCAAGCAGCACCAGCTGCAGCACCAGCTGCTGCTGTCGGCCAGCCTTAGCCTCTCCGCCACCATGCTGCACACCCTCAACGCCCTGGCCGGCAAGATCTCCCCGAACGGGGGCCTTCTGGCGCCGCCGGCCGCCTCCCCGACCGCGGCCGACGCCAAGGGGTACCACCCCTACAGCAAGCCCGCGCCCGCCAGCCCGCCGAGGAACAACAACAACAACAACAGCGTCAACAACAACAACATCACCAAGGACTGCGACAGCATGTCTGACAACAGGTGAGTCCGCACGTGATTTACAGACGGTCCCCCCCACGGTCTGCCTCGGCCCGGCAGATAATGTCGGGATGTTTACGGGTCATCTCGACGACAGTTTACTGCACGAAAGCACTCTCCCGACGAACAGCAGCACGCCTGGCCTCCGGGCCTCCGCGCACCGGGGCCCCGCCGGGGGCACTGCAGGGCTCGGAGGGCACGGGGCGCGGCCGTAAGCGTGTCATCTTAAGGCAATAATTTTGTGCGCCCGAAGGAAGCCTTCAGGAACCTTAAGACACCTTCAACCTGGAGGCACCTTAAGCAACCTTAAGACTCAACCTGGAGGCAACCTTAAGCCTTAAGCAACCTTAAGACACCTTAAGCAACCTTA
>CM049607.1:3037138-3039638 GCA_026979955.1 Megalurothrips usitatus
TAAGTGGGGCGTTTGCTCAGCGAGAGAGAGAGAGAGAGAGAGAGAGAGAGAGAGAGAGACCGCTGAATGGTTAGCACAAAGTTCGACGGGCCAGGGCGCGGTGGCAAGGCCGTATCTTGGCGATAGAGGTGAGGACGCCCCCCCCCCCATCCGGAGCCCCCCCCCCCCCTCCTTTCCTCCCCCTCTCCTCCCCTCCCCCTCCCCCCCTCCCCTCCTTGCCTCGCAGCGGAAGCGCTTGGCCGTGCTAAATATTTGCTTCCGACTAGCGGAAAGTATAGCGGGTCGTGGGAGGAGAGGTGGGGGGGGGGGGGGGGGGGGGGGAGGAGGGAGGAGGGAGGGGGTTATGGTATCGCAAATAGGCCCGACCAGATCGTCCCGCGCTCCACTAACCTGGGTATAGGCTGTATATACTGCACACACACACACACACACACGGGATGAGAGAGACCGCCTTTTTATTGTGTGTACAGAAATGAGTATACATCCGTTCTAACTTAATTTTTTTTTCAATGTAACGCGCACTGAAAAAAAAAATCTCAGCAATGTGATCAGGATTTTTTGATACAGTTTAAATTGGTTTTGCGTTAAAGTACATTAAACTACCAGAATTTTTTTTCTATATATTTGTATTTTTTTTTAGAAATGAGCTCTACATACTGTATAGTCGTGCTTTCCAAAGCGTACTACTCGGTATAGGCCCGCCGCTCCTCGCGTGTGCCTGCTTAATTCCACGTTCCGTATAAATCTGCGACCGCCCGTTATAAATCTAAGCGCGTCGCTTTACCTCTGCCTCCCCCCCCCCCCCACATCACTCCGCCCGCCGCCCCTTACGATTCTGCTTCGTTCCCTCTGCCTAACGCTTCTGCTGTTGTGCCCGTGTGTGTGTGTGTGTGCGCCACGCCTTTCATATGTCGATCCTTATATTGTTTCTGTTTTCGAGCTTCGTGTAATCACTAGCCTTTCTTCTCGGCCTGGTTTGTTTTTATTTGACGCGCGCGCGCGTGTGTGCGTATGCGTGTGTGTGTGTGGGGGGGGGGGGAGAGAGAGAGAGAGAGAGAGAGAGAGAGAGAGAGAGAGAGAGAGAGAGAACGTGTGCGCCTGCAGGAGGTTGGTGGTACCTCCGTGTCAAGTGTGCCGGCTGGCACCCCTGACGGAGGAATACGCTCGGCGGAGGTGACAATTGGGTGCGGGGCGGTTGGCGCGCCTGGCTCACTTATTCAAAAGGCGGCTGCGGCGGCGGAGGAGGAGGAGGAGGAGAAGGAGGAGGAGTGGTGCAGAGGTGGAAATCCTGACCCAGTACTGCAGGGATTACCGCTGCAGGGACAAAGGGAGAGAGAGAGAGAGAGAGAGAGAGAGAGAGAGAGAGAGAGAGAGAGAGAGAGACTGGAAGGGACAGAGATGGCAGTGAAAAGGGCGCGCGCGCGGGGGAAAGAGTGAAGGAGGGGGTCGACAATGCTCGAGGAGAGCGACAAAGAGAGAGAGAGAGAAGCAAAAGACGTGAGGGCTTCCGGCTGGTGGTGTGAGAGGGAGAAAGAGAATGCCGAAGCTCCATGCCACAAAAAAATTGACAAATTTTAATTGTAAATTTTTTTTATAGAGTCGTTTGACAAAATTTTAAAATCACAAAGTAGTTTATAATTAGTTTTAAAAAACGTAACTGATTTTTTTTGTTTTTACAAGGAAAACCGAAAAGTAGTGATTGGTTCGTGGAGGTGATGTGTGTCCGCCCCCGTCCGCGGCAGCCCCGCCCCCTCTCCCTCCCCCATTCATCACGAATGATGGCACCGCGCGTCAAAGACTAACGCATAAGTTAGACCCGCGTCCGGCAGGGGGCGCCGCCTCCGCCGCGCACCGCCTTCAATTTTTCTCCGGAACTGTCAGCAAAGTTAACCCGGTCGCGCGCGCGCGCACGCAGTGAGCGCAGTTTGGCGCGAAAACGGGACTGCGGGCCCGGAGGGGGGGGGGGGGGTCTCCCCCCCTCGCGCCCTTTTTGTGGCTGTTCGCCCCCGACGGCGACTTGCTGCCTCTGCGACAACTAACTTTGTTCCGACCCGAGTTCAAAGGTCGGCCCGCGCCGGGCAGCAACAGCGGCAGCCGTGACGTCACACGCTCGGCAGCTGCGGCGGCGGCGGCGCCCCCCTCGACAGATTTCTCATCCCCCTCTAATGAGGACGGCGACGCGATAGCGTTTAATACGAGAAGGCGGTGCCGTCGACGCCGCCGCCGCGCAGGTGGGGGCCGCTGAAGGCGGCGGTGCATCAGCCGGCAGACGACGCGGCAGATTGAAACACTCCCACCCTTCCCGCGCCGCCGCCGCCGGTCGCCTAGCAACCAGGCGCACTGGCGCGCTCATCTAGCGCCGCACGTGAGGAATACTAAACGCTTCACTCTCTCTCTCGCTCCGTCTCTCTCACATCGCTATGGATTCTCTCTCGCTCTCTCTTTGTCTCGCCCCTCTGCGGATTTTCTGTCTCTCTCCCTCCCCAGCCGCGCTGCGCGC
>CM049607.1:3042138-3044638 GCA_026979955.1 Megalurothrips usitatus
ATCCCCTGGGGGCGGCGAGGGCCTCAGCGAGGGCCGGCCGGCCCCCCTGCGGCGCCGCGGCACCGCTACCCGGCGGCCCCCCCGCGGCGTCCACTACTAAACCCCTCATTAGCAAGGCACCTCGCCGACGGCGACCCTTTCCCCGCCGCCGCCGTCGTCGTCGACGACCCGGACGGAGGCGCCGGGGTACGGACGGCGTCCGTCGTGGACGGCGTCGGCACAACGGAGGTTGCCCACCCCTTCTTGCCGCCCACGCCGAATGAAAGAGTCATGATTCTCGCAGTGGTAAGGGTCCCGGGTTCGAGTCCCGGCGCCGCCGTCGGGCCGTAGTGGCGTAGTGGCGAACGGGGTAGTTTCGGACGCCCCGGCACAGCACCCCCCCCCCCCCCCCCTCCCCAGGACAATCCCGTGAGAACTGGGTCAGTTTCCATTTGTCCCCGGCCCGAGCGGGGTACAGCACGCCCCCCCGCAGATTGGCAGTGCTTTCGGGCTCATGTTCCCCCGTGATTTCGTGAGGGAAGGAAGGGGTGGGAGGAAGAGGGAAGGAGCTTGCTACCGCCCCTCCCTCCCCCGCCGGTCCCTCACTACCCAGGTCAGCACGAGGTCAATACCCTCTCTCTCTCTCTCTCTCTCTCTCTCTCTCTCTCTCTCTCTCTCTCTCTCTCTCTCTCTCTCTCTCTCTCTCTCTCTCTCTCTCTCTCTCTCTCTCTCTCTCCCCCTCTGTGGAAGTACTTGAAGGGAAGAGGGCGTACGCCCCTTTTTGTCCGTCGCGCATGTTTTTTTCCCGTCCTGTCTTTCGTATTAGAATCAAATAGATCCCGTGTTTCTCCCACACGTAGTTGACGAGATGAGTCATGGCAGTGTCCTGACCACGACAAGGACGTTCTGGCCGTAGTCCGGACCAGGAACACCCGGGGGCCGGCTGCAGCGGCCAGGGTCCCGGGCCCCGCCGCCCGTCCCGTAGGCGATAAAAACTTTTGGAGCGGACTGTCCGCGGCGTCCGGGACTCCTCCGGTCCGGGGCCCCGGTCCGGGACCAGGCCGAGGAGTGCGGGTCGGAGGAGGCGCGCGGGCCGGGCTGCAGGCCGCCCTGGGAACACCCCGGCCAGCCCCTCGCGCTCTCTCACTCGCACGCCGCGCACGCTCGCTCCCCCACACACATTCCCTCTCGCTCGCTCCCGCACGCGGCCGCATCGTGCCGTCTCGCTCCCGCACACCGCATCCCCTCGCCACTGCCGCTTATCTTGCCGCGTCCGGGCTGCAGTGTCTGGGCCGCATTGAGGCGCGCAGCGCGCTGATTCCATACGCCGAAGAGCGGCCGTGGCTCGGTTGTTATCACGGAGTTGTGCGGTATCGCTGTCCTTTGCTGACCGGGGCGAGAGATAAAGAGAGAGAGAGAGAGAGAGAGAGAGAGAGAGAGGGAGAGAGGGAGTGAGAGGGAGAGAGACAGGGAGAGGGGAGAGAGAGAAAGAGAGGGGGAAGGGGGAGAGGAAGAGTGAGAGAGGAGGGGAGGAGGGAGTGAGAGGAAGAGGGAGAGAAGAGAGAGCGAGAGAGAGAGAGAGAGGAGAGAGAGAAAGGCGAAAGTGATCGCGATAAATTGGGGAGCCACGAGGCCGCTACGCCGCTGCTCCGCACGACCTGTGTGGGCTGTAAGAACCTGGATGATATCGATGGGGGGCCCCCCCGCAGCGCGTAACGAGAATAGACAGGTTTTGTGGGGAGGAAATAGTGGTGGTGGTGGGGGGAGAGGGAGAGAGAGGGAGAGATTGCAATGCCGTGTAGCCCCGTCCGTGCGGGCCCGATTCCGGGGGAAGAAGGACGTGCCGTGTGTGTGTGTGTGTGTGTGAGAGAGAGAGAGAGAGAGAGAGCCGGGATGTCGTCCGGACCCTCTCTCTGTCTCTCTCGCACTCGTGCGTGTGTGTCCTGGCTTTGCGATATTGCGGTGGGGGGGACGCCGGGCTGCCTCATTTCTTGCCCCGATGGTAATACTATAAAAAGATAAGTCTCTCGATATCGCAAGCGCGGCTGCGGCCTGCGTTTGGTATGGTGTTATAAGGGGAAGCCCCCCCCCCCCCCCCCCCCCCCCAACGCCGGTCCGAGTCAGCCCGCCTCTCTGCCGAGTGACTGAGGACCGGCGCATGTGCCGGCTTGTGAATGGCTGGGATGTGCGCGCGCAGAGAGGGAGAGAGAGAGAGGGGGAGGGTGGGAGAGAGAGGGAAGAGAGAGAGAGAGAGAAAGGGAGGGAGAGGGGGAGAGAGTGAGGGAGAGGGAGAGAGAGAGAGGAGGGGGAGAGAGAGAGAGAGAGAGAGAGAGAGAGAGAGAGAGAGGGAGAGAGAGAGAGAGGGGAGGGGGGGGGAGGGGGGGGGGAGGGAGAGAGAGAGAGAGAGAGAGAGAGAGAGAGAGAGAGAGAGAACGCTAACCACGCCGCCACGCGGATTTCTGCTAAGAAATATACAAGAGTTGCAGCGACGGCGACGAAGGTAAAAGCGGAAGTGTGTTTC
>CM049607.1:3054638-3122138 GCA_026979955.1 Megalurothrips usitatus
GGGTCGTGTGTATGTGTGTGTGCGATTTATGAATACTGTATGAACCGGACACGCTGAGCGCTTGCGGAGCGTGTGTGTGTGAGTGAGCATGTGTGTGTGTGTTGTGCCTGTGTGTTTATTCACCACCTTCTTTTTTTTCTCTGTTACAGGTGGGTGTGGCCTCAAAAATCGGCTACTGGATTATTTTTCCCAACGCCGCTCATCTTGGCAGAATATTTAGCGGCGTTCAGGTTAGAGTGCACATCCTACATAGCGAAGACACACGACAATTTCTTCTTATAAATCCCCATATAGCCCAACCACTAAAGAAAGGAAAAAAGAGGAGAACGAGGGGGTGGGTATCGAACCGGGAACGCACCGCTTGCCTTACCGGCGCCGCTACGCGCGCGGCTACCGCAACACACCGGCGCACGATAAAGTCGGCGAGGTGCTGCGTCGCTGGCTGCTCGCTGTCCCGCCAGGGCCCGCTCCCGCTACTTTGTAAGCCCCCGCCTAAAGCCTGTACCGTCCGCTGCGTGCAACACAGCAGAGCGGGCCGCGACCAGCCCTGCAAATAAGCCCTGTGACTGTGGGCGGAGGCTGTGGTGCGCTTATTCGCAGCACACGTCCCGCGTTAAACGCCAGGGCCGACGGCCGACGCGGGGGGGGGGGGGGGGGGGCAGAGATTTCTCTCGGCCGTCCCGTAAACTCGGTTTGCAGGCACGCAGCTTTGTCGCGGGGACAGTTACCACCGGCTACCCGGATCACGGAAGTGCGAGAGAGTGGGGGGAGGAAGGAGGAGAAAGAGAGAGAGAGAGACAGCCAGAGAGGGAGGGAGGAGATGTCCGCTCGTGCAGTCGGAGCCTCGGCTGCCACCGCTGCTGCAGCTGGCCCTAGAGCTGCCCCCAGCGCGGTGGACTTAGTGGACTGTGCGGGGGAGAGCTCTCTCTCTCTCTCTCTCTCTCTCCCACGGCGGAGTCGGCTGCCCTGCTGCTGCCTGTCACATCAGATGCTCTCCACACTGTTTGTGTGTGTCTGTGCGGTCAGAGACTACACTTCCGCACAGTTATCTGCGTCTCTCTCGCTCATCCTCCGAATTCTGTCGCTCGAGAGAGAGAGAGAGAGAGAGAAAGAGACGCCTGCCGGATAGGCAACAACTGATCTCTGCAATGCAGGCGGGTCGTGCGGGCTGGCCTACCCCGGCCCTCGCAGGCGCGTCGGGCGGGCGTGGTGCTGGTCGTGTTCATGGTGGGCGTGGCAAAGTTCGTGGCGGCGGTGGCGGTGGTGGTGGTGGTGGTGGTGGTGGTGGTGGTGGTGGTGGTGGTGGTGGCGGCGGCGGCGGCGGTGGTTGTGGGGTGGTGGTGGTGGTGGTGGTGGTGGTGGTGGTGGTGGTGGTGGTGGTGGTGGTGGTGGTGGTGGTGGTGGCGGCGGCGGCGGCGGCGTGGGGAGCAGAGAGGAGGCCGCCATAGCATGGTTGGGCGCGGCCGACCGGCCAGATGCTTGCGTTGCAGTCGAGGTGGCCGCACTCAAACCGCCCGACCGGCAGTTACCGGCGGAGAGAGCGAGAGAGAGAGAGAGAGAGAGAGAGAGACGAAATGAGTGAGAGAGAGAGAGAGGGGAGAGAGAGTGAGGGGAGGGTATATAGTATTTTTGACGGGCAGGGCATAATCATTTATCGGGCACTCGCTCTGCTGTGTCCGCCCCCGCCCCCTGTCCGTCACCCCCCCCCCCCCTCCTCCTCCTCCTCCTTACGACCCCCCGGGGGTGCGGCTAATGATGGGCCGCGCCCGCTATTTTTAACGTACCCGCTCACCGCCGCAGGTAGTTTCACGTGCATTTTATATACGCGCCTGGCTTCCCTTTAATAACTCCAGGGGGCGATTGTCATTTCGCGGTGACAAATAAAAAAAAAGCATAAATAACAAATAAAAAGTGGCCCCGGCGAGGCGGTAAATAATCTCTGCGAAAGCGGCTTTCTTTTATAGACCGGCGGCTGCAACCGGCTTGATTTGGAAAGGGGAAGGAGGGGGGGGGGGGGGGTTCGCTGACCCGCGGCCGTCGCCGTCGTATGGTACACCGCCCCGCCGCCGGGCCCCAGGTACCCCCCACAACTAACGCACTGACAGTCCGCCGCGGGAGTGCGAGAGAGAGAGAGAGAGAGAGAGAGAGAGCGCGTGTGAGAGAGATGCTCTGTACGTTACGGCGCACGGATCGACTCTCTCGGCTCGGCTGGGTGCTGCTGTGCCGGTTGCTGTCACTCCCATACTCTCTCCCTCTCCCCCCTTACTCTCTCACTCTACTCTCTCTCTATCTCTCTCTCTCTCTCTCTCTCTCTCACGACTCTCTCTCACTCTACTCTCTCTCTCTCCCTCTCGCGTGCGCTCGGCCCGCAGGGCACGTTCGTTAGTTCAATTCAAGCATGCGAAATGCCCGGGCCGTGCGACGAGTGACCACACACTGCGTGCGTGTGTGAGAGTGTGCGTGTGTGTGTGTGTGGGGGGGGGGGGGGGTTCGGGAAGGGGGTAGGGGGCAGGGGCTTGAGGGGGCTGTCTCGGTCGCGGGCGGCGCTTCTGTGCGTACCACATCCGGCGTTTCGCGTAGGGCGGGCGTGGCGGGGGGAGGGGGGGGGGGGCGTTGTGGAGGGCTCCCACTTCCGTGCCGGGGTAGTGTCGGCGGAACAGGGACACCGCTGGGACCGCGGGGGCCGGGGGGGGGGGGGGGGGGGGGGAGGAGGGGGGGTGTTGAAAAGGCCGTGCGCGAAGGGGGCGGGGGGTTCTGGACGGAGCAGCGAAAAGAAGGGCAGAGCTGCCCTTATACGGTACCCGCCCTTCGAGCGTGGGTTAGAGGGAGACCAACACACACACAAACAACATTATTTTTTGTTTCAAAAATGTGAATATTTTTTTTGTTTTCTGTACTGCGGGCCGGGTCGGTGGTGCCGGTCCATGAGCAGTGCTGTGTTGTCCGTCGTGGAGGCCGTGATTCTCATGGCCCAGCTGGACTCCGGCCAGAGCGGCCGGCCGCGCGGGGGGCGGGTGCGAGAGAGACATGGTGCGACGCCCCATTTGACTGCGGCAGTGCGAGGGAGACGCTGGACCTGGCATCTCTCTCGCACTGCCACGGTCAAACGGGGCGTCTCGTCTCTCTCGGACACGCCCGGTGTCCGGCCATGCCGCATTAATAGAAATAAACAGATTTTATTCCCTTGCGTTTTTCGGTGTGCATCGCATCACTGGTCCAACATTTTTACAATTTTATTTTTCTATTTTTTTTTTGCCTCATCCACTAGGCGTGGCCAGATGCTTTCAATTACCCCCCCGCTTCTGGTGTACTGCATGTATGGAGTTCGCCTGCCAGAACGCCCGCGACGGCGTGCCAATTTTTCTCTATCCCTGTCCTGCTCGGGCCCATATCGGAGAACCGCATCGAGAGTGAGAGAGAGAGCGACAGCGAGGGGCTTAAGGGACTTAATACCGTATGTGCCCTGCGTGCTCGTGCGGTGCGGGATTTGGACGTAAACGTTCTACGTATCCGCGTTCTGTGCCCCCCCCTTCTCTATCCATCCCCCTCATAACCCCCCACCCCACCCAACGTCTCTCTCTCTCTCTCTCTCTCTCTCTCTCTCTCTATCCAGCGTCACCGTTCTGTTGCAGCACTGAACTGCCCCCCCCCCCCCTCCCCTTTCCACCCCTGATGACCTGCGTCGATTTCCCCGCCAGAGAAAATCATTCTGCCATTACGCATCTGGCTGCAGCGGAGGTTGGGAGAGAGGGAGGGGGGGGGGGGGGGGGGGTAGGTAGCACAGCCACGTGTGTGTGTGTGTGTGTGTGTGTGTGTGTGTGTGTAGGGGGGCTTTAAACTTTGGCGGTCCCGCTGCCGCGTGTAGAGCAATGCAGGGCGCACTGTAAAAATATTTCGTCCCGTTAAGGCATTTCGCCACATTTCAATTTTGTCTGTCGTCCGTCGATCCCAAATTTTTCGACGAAATTTTTCGCCGGCCAGAACGCCGAAAAAACTCGATTCTCTTCCCGCTGTGTGTGCGGGACGTCGTTGTATGATGGGGGTGGTATTTTCCAGTCGATGAGCCATCTCTCTCCCTCCCTTCGTCCCCCCCCCCCCTCTCTCTCTCTCTCTCTGACACTGACAGACCGCCCCTTTCCCGTATTGTGGGCCGTTTTGTCAGGTGCTTGAATGCCACATGAGATGGAATGGACCCCGCGCGCGTGTTGCAGGGGTTGGGTGCGAGAGAGACAGAGAGAGAAGGTGCTGTCTGCCATGGGGTGCGACAGAGACGGCACGTGCTGTCCAGCCGAGGCCATTTGGCTGCGCGATTTTGGCCCGCACACCAGGCGGCAAGCGTGCCGTGCAATCCGATAAATTAGAGCGTCACTTTGTTTTGAGCCTCCCCTCCCGCCGGGAGGGGAGGGAGGGAGAGAGGGAGGGAGAGAGGGAGAGAGGAGAGGAGGGGGTGCCTTGTAATGAGCCCCAATTGTCTGCGAGCCCTGACCCTTGCTAGCGCGGCAGGACCCCGACCCCCACGCACACCCTCGGTGCCAGACGCCACACACGCACGCACCCACACACACACACACAGAGTCACAGACACATGCACATACGTGCGTCGGGCTCGAGAGCCTACAACGAAGTGTCTTTGCTCTCGAGACCGGCAGAGGCTCGTCCACCACCACCACCACCACGGCGCACTCTACTGTCATCCCTCAACGCGGCTGCCCCACTGGGTACCCCTCCACCGATGGTACGGTATGCGTCGCGCCGCACAGCAGAGAGAGAGAGAGAGAGAGAGAGAGAGAGAGTGAGTGTGTGTGTGTGTGTGTGTGTGTGTGTGGTGAGTGCCCGGCCCGTGGAATGTAAGCCCCCGGGGACGTGCGGGGAATGACGGCCCCCGCGTCACCACCCGCTCACTCTCTCTCTCTCTCTCTCTCTACGTCTCTCACCCTCTCTCTATCTCTCTCTCTCTCTTACTCGTGACGAGGATGAGAAATTCGCCGCGCACACGGCGCCGCCCCGGGATTGCCCTGCACCGCCACTGTTTCGGTGATTCTATGTTTTCTGATAGCAGTACAGCAGCGCCGCGGGTCGCGGAGGTTTACCGGGTGGGAAAAGGAAACCCGAATCTCGTTTCTTTTTCTTTTTCTACCCTACTAGAAATATTTTTCTTGTGGGCAGGAGGGTAACACTAGTGTTTCACGATTAGCATCAAATATTGATGGAATTTTTTAAAAATATTTTCGTTGGATTTTATTTTTGCTTTCGTTGTGACTAGTCTCGGGTCGGTGCAGCGTGTATAGGTGTGAGTGTGTGTCGCTGAGGCACACACACACAAGCACACACACACACGCACACGTACGGAGGGGGCGCTGAGAGACGAACGCAGGCGTGGATTTTGAAAGGTTTATGCCGACCCCGCTGCCCACGGGGTCCCCGCCGCCGTGGTACATCTGGCTTATATTTAGCAGGCCGCCGTTCCGCCCGCTCGTCCCAAGTGCATCCCGCCCGGCGAGAACGTTGCTGTGGGACAGGAAGCCGCGCGGCGGCGCAGCGGCGGCGCACAGTCAAATGCCCGGCGCAGCGGCGGGCAGTCAAATGCCCGCGGACGGCCACCGGTCCCTCAGACACGCGTCTCTCCTCTACGTAACGATCCTTGTTTTTTTTTAACTTATTAGTATTACTATTGTTATCGCACCGAAGCACATTGCCAGAGAGAGAGAGAGAGAGAGAGAGAGGCGTCCTCCTACAGTACTCCCTCTCTCTTTCTCCCTGCTCCCCCCCCCTTCGCAGCAGTATAGCCAAGTCAAATGCCCATCGCCTAACATCTCCTCCCCCTCCCCACTGTACATTACACCTCCAAGAGGCACTAACACGGACCTCCATACGTGCTGCACACACACACACACACACACATGAGTATCGATGATGCAAGGGGCGGATCAGGAGGGGGAAAAAGGTGTCGAGTAGGGGGAAGGAAAAAGCAATCGTAGACGCGGAACATCACGTCTCCGTCCCGTACTTAGAGGTGAAGGGCAGAGGGAGGGGAGGGCGGGGGAATTGGAGGAAGGGGGGAGGGGGAGATGGCTGTCCTTACGTTGTCATCGTCACCCAAAATGCATCGGGTGGAGATAAAAGGGAGGGAGGCGAGATAGTCAGAGAGAGAGAGAGAGAGAGAGAGACGCACGTCGTACGCATTCCATCGCCTAGTCTCGTGACACAATGATATCCGTATGCAAAGCTCGTGAGTGAATGGGCTGGGATGCATGCGTGTGCGTGTGTGTGAGGGGGCGCTGGATGTGTGTGTGTGTGTGTGTGTGTGTGTGTGGTTGTCTTCACGCTGCGGCCATGCCGGCCGGGTGCGGAGCAGTAGACGCCCCCAAGTGTAATGGTTAGGGGGCGTTGCCGGCCGAAGCCCCCTGAGGGGTCCGCGGGGGTCCGTGGGGGGTCCGTGGGGGGTCCATGGGGGTCTCCCGTATAGTGCAGAGGGCTCTCTCTCTCTCTCACACACACACACACACGCAGACATACGGCGTGTAAACGGGCAGGGCTGCTCTGCTACCGGGCTGCGCACGCCCAGGGCCCTTTGCAAGGTAAATGGTCGTATTAAGCCTTCGCCTAGTTTGAATGAGTTACGGGGGGAATTTTACGACACGGATCCGCGCCCACGACGTGTGTGTGTGTGAGAGAGAGAGAGAGAGAGAGAGAGAGAGAGCGACTGCACCACCCCCACCACGTCGTTGGGTACCGTCTTGTCCCCAGTTTTACGCCCTCAGGGATCGCGAGGAACGCACCCCGCCGCAAATAAACCCTGCAAAAAAGAAAACAACAGCAACATCGCGCACGCCTGCTTCATTTTCTTGCGGTAAACAAAAACGAGGACAAAAATCTGTGAATGTTGTGGCGGTATTTGAACCCGAGCGGTGGCTGGCTTTTCACCCTGGCTGACCCCTCCACCGGCCGGAGCAGACGCCACCGTGCTCTGCCGTCAGCCGGGCCAGCCAGCCAGACCGGCCGCGCGCCCCGTCTGCGGCCAAATGTTTCGCCTTTGATAACATAAATGTTGTCCTTTAATTTCATCTTGCCTTGGCGGTGCTTCTGTTATTCTTCTTCTCGGATAGTTTTCCCGAAACCCCTTTTGCCTCCTCCTTCCTTCTTGTTTTTCTTCCGCCGAGTCGCCCCTCTGTTTATTAGTCTCTACGATGAAGACGCTGCTTTCTCTCTCTCTCTCTATCTTTCTCCCTCGCTCTCCCCCTCCTCTTTTTCTTGAACGCGATTGGTTTTTTGAGGGGGTGGGCGCGCGTGGGCGGGGGATTTCCCTTGTGTTGGAGAGAGAGAGAGAGAGAGAGGGAGGGGGGGGGGGGGGGTGAGATGGAGGGATAGAGAGATGGAGTGAGAGAGATAGAGAGAGAGGCCTTCCCCGACTGGCTGCCGCCTCTTTGATCGGGCAAACGTTTGCAAAAGGGATGTTTCCCAGCTACAGCATGGTAAGGCCTGGCCGGAAGCGCCGACAAGAAAACAGGGGAAGTAAAAAAAAAGCGAGACGCGCGCGAAGCTGCCGGGATTCGAACCCGCGAACACGCCAAACTTTATTCTTTCTTTTCCGCTCGTGTGAGGCGGGGGCCGGCCGCAGGACAACGTACAGAGCGGGTCGACTGATCGGGATGAAGAAAAGTTGGACATACGAGTGGGAAGATGAGGGGAGGGGTGGGGGGAGAGCGAGGAGAGGGGGGGGGGGTCAAAGTCTGCCCATAGGGAAATCAGACCCGAAGGGAAGGGGTGAATTGGACAACGGCGGTGGTGACGGGGGTGGCGGGGGCGGCAAATGACCGTGGGGGGTGGCGCGGCCGGCCGGCCGGGCGGCGCGCCGCCGCCGCCGCCGCCTCCGCGGCCCCGCTGCCCTCCGGCCCATCCACACACGTTTCTTTCTTATTGAAATCGCCCCTTTTTTATGCCCCCGCACTCGCGGGGTCTCGAACCCGGCGCCCCCGGGCGCCGCCGCCGTACGTTGCGGGCCGGACCTCATACAGATGCGGGGGTTTTGTAGAGCCGCTGCGGGTGCGGCGGGGGCGGCGGGGGCGGCGGGGGGGCGGCGGGGGCGGCGGGGGCGGCTCCACGAGGACCGCCGGAGGCCGTCGGCCCGGAATTTCTGCGTGCAGCACTCACATGTAGGCTCACTGGGGTGATGTGTAAATTCTTCAGGACCGCCAGGCACGTTCGCACCCCGGCCGCCCGGCCAGCACGGCCCGACGCGCCGCCCGGGCTTCTCCGCGCCTCCCCGGCTTTCTCCCTTCTTCTTTTGACTCGGTCGCGTTCGCTCGCAAAAACAAATTCGTTTTTCCCCCCTTTCTCGGCGCGTTGCCTCGCCCGGCGGGGCCCTTGTCTTCGGGCAGAGGCCTCACCTGACCTCGTCGACGGCGACCTCGTATTACACTTGACACACCACCCCTTGAGCCGCCCCGCCAGACCCGTACGTGTGTTACTCAACAATTATTGCGCTACTTAACGTCTCTCTCTCTCCCTGTCTCTCTCTCTCTCTCTCTCTCTCTCTCTCCACCTCTCGGGGCTTTTGTCTTCTCAACAGGTCACAAGCAGCCGTCTGCAGTCACGTGGCCGACTGATCCATTGTGGGGCTACGAGTACTCTCTCTCTCTCTCTCTCTCTCTCTCTCTCTCTCTCTCTCTCGCTCTCTCGCTCGCTCTCTCCTCTTTTTCCCCAGCCGCCACAGACACCGACACTCTTGCAGTGGCGTACGCGGCCTTTGTCCCGGTAAACACGACCCTTCATTGTAGTGTAGGGCTCGACCAGTCCGTGGAGGGGGCGTCGCAGCTGAAAAACTCTCTCTCTTTCTTTCTCTCTCTCCTTTTCTCTCTGTCTCTCTCCCTCTCTCTCTCTCTCTCTCTCTCTCTCTCTCTCTCGGTCCCTCTTGACATATGCCGCGAACACCGCAAAGCAGCCACCGCACCCCATCGGGCCTGTGCATCTTCACAGGACATCAACCGTCTGAAAAAGGGAGAGAGAGAGAGAGAGAGAGAGAGAGAGAGAGAGAGGGGGGGGGGGGGGATAAGACGAAAAATAAAAATAAACAGAAAGGGGTTGAGTTTTTGGGGGGGCTGGTCCCTCGCGCAGTAACGCGGGGCGTCCGTGCGTGAAGAGAGAGATAGCGGGCGCGCTGCTAAAGGAATCATAGGGAATTACCCCGTGAAATGTGTGTGCGTCGGACAGAGAGAGAGAGAGAGAGAGAGAGAGAGAGAGAGAGAGAGAGACGGGTGTTACGGAATTTACGGACGTCGGTGTGACAAGTTGAGGGTCGGCAGTGCTTCAGCGGGGTACTGATGGGGGGCAGGGGGACGGCCCGGGGCAGTACCCCTTTCACTCGGAGCCCGCGTCACACTTCACACGGGGGCAATGTAGCAACGCCTGGGTAAGCCACCGAGTGCGAGAGAGACAGAGGGAGAGAGAGGTATGGGGCGGGAGGGAGAGAGAGAAGGGGGGTGGGGGGGTGGATGGGCCTCCGCTCTCGCCCTTTGGCCTGCCACGTCGACACTTTGATCCACTTTGTCGCGCTTGGTTTCCTCTCTCTCTCTCTCTCTCTCTCTCTCTCTCTCTCTCTCTCGAATCCCCGAATCCAACCTCGACGGTGCGCACAGCACGTAGTCTCGAGGTGAAAACGCTGTACAGGAGCTCACAAACAACAACGACAGCAAAGCTCGCAAAGTTAAATTCCTTCAGGGCGGGAAAATACAAAATCGAAGAACAGATAAAAACAACGATAAAAACAGCATGTCCTTTGCAACCCTGTGACCATTGTTTATTTCCAGAACACAATATCATTTTTATTTTTTTGTGACTCTCCCGTCACTACTGTTATTTAATTTAAAAAATAAAAATACCTAGTAAAAGAATAGCGGGTGTACGTTTGTAGTGGAGGGCTGCGCCTTTTAGTTCCTGTTGCCGCCGGTAGGTGGCGGTGAGGTGGGGACCGCGCGGGGCCGCGGCGCGCTGGTATTGCGCCGGCGCCCAGCGACCGCCGTGCCATGCCGTGTACCGCGTAAACGTCCTGGCCGCTGGAAATATCTCAGAGGAAATGTGATTTGCTTCCCCTCTCCTCCTCCTCCTCCTCCTCCTCCTCCCCCCTCCCCGCCACCGCCGCCGCCCCGCCCGCCAACGCCGCCTTGCTGCCGTGTGGCGCGGCGACCGAGCCATTCCTCGGGGCTTGTCATTACGAAACAAAATGTAACTGCCGGGCGAGCGGGTGAGCGGGGGAGAGAGAGAGTGTGAGAGGGACATAGAGAGGGAGAGAGAGAGTCGCAGATGGCTGCGGGGATGGGGGGGGGGGCTGTGCATGTGAATTGGATTGCCGCCCCGTTCGCCGCCGCGCCTTCCCGCCTTCCTGTCGGCGCCTCATCCCTTTGTTTGTCGCCGCCAGAAACACACACACACACACACACACACACACACTGCGCAAAAGTCACGTGTGATGAATTGGAAGAAGGAATCGAGGGAAAAAAATGAGAGAGAGAGAGAGAGGGAACAATAGCAAAAATAATGATAAAAAAAAATTATTTGGTGAATCAAGGAAAGGGAAATATAAAGGGTTAAGGAAGCAAGGCGAGGAAGAGGGGGGGGGGGGGGAGAGGGCGTTGTCGCGTGATGCCGCGACAGGGTCGTGCTGATTAATGGGAAAAGCAGCGCATTGACAGAGCGAGAGAGAGAGAGAGAGAGAGAGAGAGAGGAGGGGGAGTGGGGGATGGGGGGAACCCCCACAATCCGATTCCTATTTCGTTCGGAGCGGCCAAAAGTTGCCGAAAGTGATCCATCATTGGAAACGAAATTACGGCGGGGCGGCGGCGGTGGCGGCGGTGGTAGCAGCAGCAGCTACACGGACCGCGGGCCGGAACAGACCGCCGTGAACGGCTATGCAGATCCCCTGGGGGGGGGGGGGGGGGCGTCCTGGAAGCTGCTGCTACTGCCGGCCGTGAGGCGGTACTCGGCGTCAGACTCTCTCTCTCTCTCTCTCTCTCTCTCTCTCTCTCTCTCTCTCTCTCTCTCTCTCCTCTCTCCTCCCACCTCTGTCTCCCTCACTCTCTCCCCCTCCCCCCCCCCCCCCCCCCTCTCTCTCTCTCTCTCTCTGTACCTCACGCACCGTCTCGACGAATCAAAGTTAACGCATATCGCCGTATATCGAATGGCTCACGTGTATATGGACGTTGGGCGTGACATGAGTTGTGGACGGGGCTGCTTCTGATGCTGCCGCTACGTTATGTGTGTGACTGACGCTGGGAAGCTGTCACCCCCCTCCCCCCTCCCCCCCCCCTCCCCCACCCTCCCTCCCTTCCCTCTCTCTCTCTCTCTCTCTCTCTCTCTCTCGCTCGGTCTGTCTCGTCACCTCCGCAGGTGTATAAATAACCCCCGCTGCGTCTGACCCAGATCCGGACGTCCTCTGACCCCGCCCCCCCGCAGAGTCTCGACGGGTTCGACTCCAGCCGGCCCCCCGCATCGCCGTGTCTCGGGGCCCCGCTCCGCGACCTCCTCTTTTGCATCTCTTCATCGAACCGAGGAAAATTGGATTTGAGCATCTCGAGTTTCGGTTGCGCCGGACGGCAGCAGCTAAACCGCCCCCCCCCCCCTCTCTCTCTCTCTCTCTCTCTCTCTCTCTCTCGCTCAGGAAGTGTTTATTGTTTTAACTATTTTTTCGCTCAACTGCGCTGTGTCATGTATTTATGATGTTGTCACCGTTTTAATTTCGGGTATCGGTAGCGCCCCTGCCGCCGCCTCACCCGTTTTGTTTCATTTTCATTCACCCGCGAACTCGTGCCGCGCTGGCACCGTTCCACCAGCGGTGGCGTCGGAAAGGCGAACGGGAATGGTCGCGGGTTCGAACCCCGGCAGCGCCGCAGTATTTCACACCACTTTCGATTTCCGTGTACGACTGAATTTTCCAAGTGGCCACCCCACGGCGACGACATAAATATTTTTTTTTCCAATTACATTTCTGTTTTTTTATTTTTTAAAATAATAACCCTCCCGGTTTGGAGTTGCCGCGTCGTCGTCTCCCGGGGGAACAATTGTCGAAAATGCTTTAAACCGTTTAATTCGCGTCCGTTTTTCCTTGTCGAGGCGGGGGGAAGTGCGCGGGGAGGGGTGTGAAGGGGGAAACGAGAGGGTGTGGGGGCGGTAGGAGGGGGGGGGGGGGGGTCCGCCAAGGATCAGGCTGGTGTGAATGCTTACGGATGGAATGTCCCCGCTGGGACCTCAGGGGAGGGGGGGGGGGGGGGGGGGTTGAGTGTGTGGGGACCCGTGTCGTAGACCCGTGTCTGCGCCGTGGCTCTTGCGATCTCACTCTCTCTCACACACACGTAGACCCTCCCCCCCCCCCTCTCTCTCTCTCTCTGACCATACACGCGCCTTTCCTCACGCTCGACTGGGGCGACATCAAAGGTGAGGGCGTGAGGCCAGAGGGAACTCCTGAGCGGGTCCTTCGGTGGTGGTGGTGGTGCAGTTACCCCCTCCCCCACCCCCTCCAAACTATCACCCCCGTCCCTTATACCCGCCCCTGCCCTCGCCTTCCGCTCCAGCTGTTTCATTCTCGGCTGATTCTATCTCCACGCCCATTCCATCGCCGTGTATAGTGCCAGCGTGGTGGCGCCGGGTCGTGTTCCGTTACCTGGCGCGTCGCGGAGAGCCGTGGGCCGGGGGGCGTGTTCAGTTACCCGGAACGGCCCGGGTGTGTGTGTGTGTGTGTGTGTGTGTGTGTTCAGTTACCTCGGGCGCCTGCGATCACCGTGGTAGGCAAGCCCGCACGACGCTCGTGCGTGGACGAGCAGAGGTGTTGCCTACCCGGCGAGGCGCTACCTTGGCTCGCTGCCTCCTGACATCGTACAGTGCCGCGTCAGCCAGCACCACGGGTGCTCATTCTCCGTCTCTCTCTCTCTGACTTTCTGTCACTCCCTCTCTCTCTCTCTCTCTCTCTCTCACTCTCTCTCTCTCTGTCTCCTCGCTCTCTCTCTCTCTCTCCCTCGCTCTCTCAGTCCCTCTCTCTCTCTCTGTCTCCCTCGCTCTCTCTCGCTCTCTCTCTCTCTCTCTCTCTCTCTCTCCCTCTCTCTCTCTCTCTCTCTCTCTCTCTGTCGCTCTCTCCTCTCTCTCTCTCTCTCTCTCTCTCTCGCTGCCTCGCCGCCACCTTGCCGGTGCACGCCGCGGATAACTGGCTTCGTTACAGCGGCGGCCGTCGCTCCCGAAGCGCTGAAGAAGCGTGTGTGGCGATAATTGACACGAACGGTGCCGTCAGCGCGCCGCGGTGGGGGCTGATGCAGCATGCATGTACGCCTGTCTCTTCCTCTCCGTGCTCTCTCTTTATCTCTCCCCCGCTCTGTCTCTCTCTCTCTCTCTCTCTCTCTCTCTCTCTCTCTCGCTCCTACTCGACCCGTCCCTCCCTACACTATCTACCCTTTGAATTTCCCTATACTCTCGGCCTACACGGGGCGTACGACGCAGCAGACAAACACAAGAAAAAAAAATGTAGCAACTTTAATGTCAGTTTTACCACTAAGAGAAAGCAAGAGTGAGAGGGGCGAAATGCACGCAGTGTTCTAGTGCGATTCTCGGGCCATACTGCTCGTGACTGCATCTGGCCTCTGTGTGTGTGTGTGTGTGTGTGTGTGTGTGTGGCGCGTGCCTGCGGGGAGGGGCGTGGCTGTGGCGGCGAGCTCGCTGTGTGGTCATGTCACTGTCGGACATCTGAGCCCCATTGTCGCCCGGGACTCACCTGACATCTTCCCTCTCCCTCCCTCCCGCACCGCGCCCCGGCGCCGCCGCCCTCGCTGCCTTTGAGCCGTCATGGCACGTTCATCAATCTGCAATGTGGAAGGGACGGGGTGTGTCGGGGCAGGTTGGGGAGGAGGGGAGGAGGAAGAGGAGGAGGAGGAGGAGGAGGAGGAGGAAGAGGAGGAGGAGGAGGAGGAGGGGAGGGGAGGAATGGCGAGCAGATTTGTGCGGCACGCGGCGGGTACCGATTGCCTCTCCGTACCTAGAGAGAGAGAGAGAGAGAGAGAGAGAGAGAGAGAGAGAGAGAGAGAGAGAGAGAGAGAGAGAGAGAGAGAGAGAGAGAGAGAGAGAGAGAGAGAGAGAGAGAGAGAGAGAGAGAGAGAGAGCGCGGGAGAGGAGAGGTGTGTTTCAGAATCGCCCTGCACGGGTCGGGGGCGTTGAAGGCGAGCCGGCGTGGGCGGGGCACGCGGCGAAAAGCCGCGCAATGTATATGTGTGTGCGTGTGAATGTATGTATGTGTGTGTGTGTGTGTGTGTGTGTCGGCGTGGACAATCCTCAGCATGCCGGGCTGTCCACCACTAAACAGCGCGCGTGTGAGCTTTCGACGGCCGTGACGGGATGTGCCACGCCCCGCGCTGAGTATGCCAGTGCCATCCATCGCCACGCACACACACACACAGACTTACACACCCACACACACACACACACACACGCACAGGCCGCAGTGCCAACGCCACAGCGGGCGCCATACATCAGCGGCCCGGACCGCTTCCGAGGACCCTCCACCGGCGGCGCCGCTCGCCCGCCCGCTGAGCTGAGGAAACAGGGTCGCAGAGCGCACGGCCGCTGCCGCCGCGGCCCGGTGGCCGAGTGGGCTAGAGGGCGGACCGGGGAGCGCGAGGATCGCCGGTTCGAATCCCGTCCGCGCTGCTTTCCTGGACCGATGTGGTTCGATCGAAGAGTCGAGAGTCGACTCTCGGGGAGCACGCGTTCGAGTGCTGCGTTGGTCGTATGGATCCGGTACGCAGACGCACACTGTGTCGTGGAGTTTCCAACGGGACGAACAAACCCAAAATGATATGAAAATTTGCGGCACCAACTTCCCACCGAAATCTTCGTGATATTCACAAATATTCTCCACGCTAAATGAATATTCTCACGAAACAACCCCCGCGCACACCACGCTGCTGCAAGGCAAGAGGGTACTGGCACGCACTTTTGGCCCGCAGCTTGCTCGCGGCATTAAGGATGTCATTCATTCAGTGAGTGCGAGAGAGCCAGAGAGAGTGAGAGAGAGAGAGAGATAGAAAGGGTGGGGAGAGAGAGAGAGAGAGAGAGAGAGAGAGAGGTGGGCGTGGCACGCGCCGGCAGGCACACACGCGCGGGACAACATGTCTGGTGCCGGATTATTCATGGCTCTGTAGGGCTCCGTGCCCCCGGACCCCCCGCAGGGCCACACAGCAGCTCGGCAGCATTGGACCGCCGCACCGCCGCCTTGCCGCGTTAAACTCGACGACCACCGTGCGACATTCCGATGGTATGTTTCTATACGGGGGCGCGCTGCCGCCGCTCGCTTGTGCCGCCGCCGCCGCCGCACGGGGTAGGAGGAGGTGGGGAGGGCCCGAGTATCGCGCTCACGCGGGACGGTGTCATCGACAGCCGAACCGAAAATTACAATTTTAAAAAGAAACAATAAAAAGAAATTAATCCGCTGCGAACACACACACACACACACACACACACTGAGTCATCAGGGGAGGAGGGGAGCGATGCCGCCCGTTTGAACGCTCCCGCTCCCTGCGCCTTCTCGCACAGCTTGATAACGCCCTCCTCCTTCCTCTTATTCTTCTTCTTCTTCTCTCTCTCTCTCCTCTCGGTTTTTTTTCCTTGTTTTCCACAAGGCGGAGACGCGCCGCTCGCGGCCTGCTCCGAGCGCCCCGCTGCTGATAAGATAGAACCGGCGATAAGGAAAGTGATGCTGTCTGCGTCGCACCGCCGGCCGCGGCCGGACCGCGCGCGCGCGCGCTGTCTGTCTCCGTCGCACCTCGCGGGCCGCGCGTCCGAGCGGCGGCTTACGCCTCTGTCTCTCTCTGTCGCACCCGGGGGGGCCCCCGGCGGGGTGCGAGAGAGACGGGCAGAGCGGAGAGGACAGCGCCCCGCCGGGGTGCGCGTCCCTGTGATTCAGTATTGTGGCAGACAGCGCCCGCGCCGCCACGCCCGTGTGTCCGCAGCTGTCAGGTGTCAGCTGTCAGCTCCGTCAGCTGTCAGGTGTCAGCTGTCAGCTCCGTCAGCAAGAGTGCTGCCGCGGCTATCTCCACCTTATCGGGCCTCAATGCTGCGCCGCTGACAGTTCTCAGCCGCGAGCCCTCTCTGTCCGAGTCCGCGCATCCCCGCCACTCTCTGAAAAGGAAGAGTTTCTGGCCCGCGGCCCGCGTCTGCTCTGACGTCGTTTTCTCCGACACAAGTGCCGTGTGTGTGTGTGTGTGTGTGTGTGTGTGTGTGTGCCAAGACGGCCAGTGCGAGTGTGTGCGCCACAGGGGGGACACGTCCGCGGTGCCGGACCTGCCAGCGCGACCACTGCCATGGAAAACAGCAGGTGCGTGCTCTACTGCAATCGGAACGGAGAGAGAGAGAGAGAGAGAGAGAGAGAGAGAGAGAGAGAGAGAGAGAGAGAGCGATCTGCGATCTGACCGAGTTTGTGAGGTTGCATATATAGCCTGCTGCTATGCATGTCCTTGTCGGCAAAGACCTTTTCTTTAAGGGGGGGAAACATACCGTGCTCCCTTTATCCCGCCAGAAATCTCTGCCCGCTCCGTTCTCGTTCTAAGAAGTGTCGGCGTCTGTTGATCACCGCCTCCGCCTTCCTCGTATATATCGAGCCCCTGGCAATACGCACTGCTTTCGGAGTCCAGTTCTCCCTTCGCCGAAGTACCTTACGTACGGCTGTATATGCACCCCCGTCGACGAGAACGCTTTCTTCCTGTTGTGCAGAAGGACACGGTTTGGTGACGAAGTGCCGTCGGACGCCCGGAACTGCCTCGCCGCACCTCTGCTGATATCTTATCGCACGTCGCACCGCACATAGCAGCGCTGGTCTCGCTATTACTTTGATGAATGCAATGTGTTTTTTTTAAGAGCAATATCATGTGCTGTTCTGTTTACATTTGCTAATACAAAGCTACTACTACTTTTTTTACACAACGTTACCATAAGCAGTGATCTTTTTTTTATCGGGCAATTTGTTAACGCACTCCATTTTTATTTTCCAGGTGGGTTTGGTGGTGGCAGAGTCCCTATGCACAGTGAGTACCACGGTCGCTGGCCTCTCCAAGGCTGCCGTCACCATCTCTGAGCGCCTTCAATTTTATTTTATTTTTCTACTCGGGCGGCAGCTGCATCGGGGCGCGTAATAATGAGAGATGAAAATGTGCCGCGGCCGCGGGGATTCGATCCCGGGACGCCCCGTGGCGCTCCGGGAAGTGATCCGATTTTAAAGCCGCGAGCGCGGGGACCTGTATAACGAGGTTGTCCGGGTATCCCGTGCCGTGTGATGAGGGAGACGGCCGCAACGCCACCCCTCTCGCTCCCACCCACCCTCCAGAGCCAGAAGCAAAATGGCTTTCCAAACCCGATCTCGGCATCGCTTTCCGGGTGCGATATAGACAACAAATGAACCATTTATCAAATTATTTTTTTTTAGCTTCCATCTCTGTTCCTCGCACAGAGAACATTAATGTCGCATCCTCTCTGTCTGACGACATATACACAACCACTGCTACTCCACTTCTCACTCTTTTAAAAGCATTTTGCAGTACATTTTGATAAACCACCGTGACAAGCTGACGTGCTCCTCCCCGTGGTGTGCACTTCCTTCACTCTTTCCTCCATATTTACCCTTCGACGTTCTCCCATTTCTTTCCCTTTTCCCCATTTTCCTTCTTCGTTCATCGCTGCTCATATTGCCGCTCCCGTGCTCCTGGGAGGCGCAGAACACGGCCTGCGGTGCGCGAACTTGTGGAGGCCCGTGAATTTGCGATCAGCGACAACTAATTGCCGTAACCGAATCAATTTCATCTGATAAGGATCCGTATCGGGGAGGTCTTATCTCATCATTAGGCTTGTACGTCCAAATTGAATTTGTTCCTCGGCCGCCCTGCCGCCCCCCCCCCCCCCCACCCTCTGTCTGCCATCATATTTAATAAGTGGTTATTTCTGCTTTTCTCCCAGGGCCCTGAAGGGAGGCGAGGAATAGTGCCTGCCGCCTTTAGAACGAACGTCTTGCTCGTATAAACTACCCCCACTCCCCCCCTCTCCTCCCTGAGGATGGCGCTAAGGGGGAGGGGGTGTGTTCTATTTTCTCCCTCCCCCACTCACCCCGTGCTGTCTCCGTAATTTGACGAGTTTGATCAACGAGGGGATGCAATGACCTGGGGGGGTGATACGCCCCCGCCGCCTCCCCTCTCTACCTGTCTTCTCGCTCCATCTCTCTCCCGCCCCCTCGGCCGCCCCTGTTCCCCGCCCCATCTCGCTCGCTCCTCCGTAAAGCTTTTCCTTGCAAACACGGCTGTATCAGGCGGGGAGAGCCGCCTCGGGGGCCAATGCCATGCGCCGCTGCCGTCTCAGGCACGAAATCTTGAGCGGGATTAGACGCCTTGTTTCGCGATGAAATATATATTCGCATGGCGTCATGCGCCCGGCGACGCAGGATGAAAGTCATCATGTTTATCATCACGATTGTCATGATCATGATTGTCATGATCATGATAGTTATCATCATGATTGTCATCATCACGATTGTCATCATCACGATTGTCATCATCACGATTGTCATCATCATGATTGTCATCATCACGATTGTCATCATCATGATTGTCATCATCACGATTGTCATCATCACGATTGTCATCATCACGATTGTCATCATCACGATTGCCATCATCATGATTGTCATCACGATGATTGTCATCATGATTGTCATCATCATTCACTCAGACCGCGACAGAAATTCCTCGGCGATCATGCCGTTGTCACCGTCGGCCTCCGCGTCTCCATCCATCCGCACGCGGTGTCGATGAACACCATGATGATGATAATGATGTACGCGACGATCGAGATCCACTTCCAGAAATTGGAAAATTAGAGCGCGCGACGCCTATCCGTCTCTCTCTCTCTCTCTCTCTCTCTCTCTCTCTCTCTCCGCTCGCTGCGAGCCCCGGCGCGATGTAGAGCAGACCGGAGCAGAGCCAACCGGCTTTTCCTCATTGATCCAATTTTCGCGCTTTCTCCATGTATCCATCAAAGTGATTGTCAGCCCGGCCTCTCAAATTGCTTCCCCTCCCCTCCTCCCCTCCTCCTCCCCCCGCCCCATTTCCTTAGCCTCGCACCGAAGTCTCCCCCCCCCCCCACATCTTTCCCCTTCCCCCCGCATCGGTTTCTCGCCGGCAGCCGGCAGGCAGCCAGTCGTAGTTTCCTGCAGGGTCTGGCCGTACGCCCGCGGCGGAGGCGGCAGCGGTGGCGGGCCCCGCGCCACGCAGCCGGAGCGAGAGAGAGACACCTATATAGGGAGCGAGTGAGAGGCAAATAAGCAAAGGGTTAGGGGCGCCCGCGCGCACCTTGTCTGACCCCCCGAGGGCGCGGGCCTGCCTCACCGCCCCCTGCGCTCTCGCTGCCCGACGACTTCCGTTCATTCTAATCCCCCCCCCCTCCTCCTCCTCCCCGCGCTTGTCTGCCCTCTGCAGGCCCTCCAGGTAATTATTGGACGGGCGCGGCAGACGGCAGATAGCCGGGGTAACGACGGCTTCGCAGAACTTCTCTGTCTGGTTAATATAAGGCAGTTGGGTGCTGGCGCTCGAGCACGGGGTATCGATTGGGAAGCGCGGGGACAGCGCGCGTGTGCGTGTGTGTGTGGTGTGGGACAGAGTGCGGCGACCATATATGTGTGTTGTCGCCTTCTCTGTCTACCGCGTGGAGTAAATTATCCTTGCAGCCGCGATTCAGAGCAATTACTGTGTGTGTGCGTGTGTGCGTACCTTCGGAATGCATCACGAACGCCACGATGATTTGCGTGCTTAAGTTATTGAAACAAAATTGGATCCTCAGTAGGATGGTAGTTGTGTGCTTAAGGGGAGGTCGGCGCCGTGTCCATGTGTGTGTGTGTGTGTGTGTGTGTGTGTGTGAAATCGTTGCCATGAGGCGCCGACTACACGGCTACAGGCGGTGTATGTTGCTTCAGAGCTACACCTTGCCAACACCCCTCGAGCGTTGTAAGGCGTAAAGAGGGGGGGGAGGGGCGGTGTTAGAGGGGGTGTGGGGTGTAATTTCCTTCCAGATAAACATGTACATAAATCGGCAAGCAAACACCTCTCTTCCCGCGTGGGGCGCGGTGCCGCCGCCCCGGGGGGTCCGCCGGGACGCGACGCTGGTGCGGGCTGTGTTTGCGGGCGACCAGGGACCCCGTCAACGCGTTCCTCCCCCCCCCCCCCCCCCCGTGAATTTCACTCTTCAATTAAGTATGGATTAGAGGGGAGCTTGCTGTGGTTTTTGGATCGCGCTACATCGCCGCAGGTCGCAAGATCGCAGTTCTGCCCCCCACCCCCACCCCCCAAAAAAAATGTTTTAAAATATTTTTTTGTATTTTAAACACGCCACTCTGCGTATTTCCGCGCATTTCCCCCCCCCCCCCCCTCCTGGTGCTGCTATGCACCATTCCGTCCCTCTCTTCCGGATGGGTCGCGCGGGAAGTCAACGCGAAGAAAAGAGAAAGACACGTCTCTCCCTTTCTCTCCTTCTATTCCTTTTTTTCCCGTCTCGTCCTCCCCCTTTTCTCTTTTCTGTGTCGTTTCCTGCTCCCTTGGTTCCTTTTTTTCCGAAACGTTTTCACGTCATTTGAATAAGACGGACACAGTGTCCTACAAGGCGGTCGCTTTAAAGGCAAAGATTCTCGGGGAGTTTTCCGGGGCGGCGGTGCGTCGGGTGGCGGCCGCCCCGGGAGCCGGGAGATGCGTGAATCTGCCGGCAGCAGGGGGGGGGGGCGATGAATGGGCCAAGAGGGGGGCGAAAAGAAAGAGAAAGAGGAGAGGAAGGAGGTCACAAGAGCGAGCGAGCGAGAGAGAGAGAGAGAGAGAGAGAGAGAGAGCGCCGAGATGAAGGGAAGCGCCGTCTAATAAGCCGTCTGGGCACAAAAGCTAAGCAGATTCCTCAGGCATTTAGACCACAAAAGGAAGGCGGTGGCGGCGCGGGCTTCGGGGAGACGCTGGATGACGACGCCGTCGACGGCGAGCTGCGAATGTCGACGGACGACGACTCGGTGACCCGGCCGCGGGGGGCTTCCGGTGGGCCGACGGGGCCGACGGGGCCGACGGCTGCGGGGACAGACGGCGGGGGCTCGTTTAGTGGGTCACTGGTGCCGCCCGCCTCCGCAGCTACTGCCGCTGCTCGCTTTTGTTTTTGTTTTTTTTTAAATAATTTCTGGCCCCATTCAAATAACAAAAAAAAATTATATTAAGACGTTACATAAATAAATTGAAATGATGTCGGGGTGGCTGCTTCTGCTGGTGAACTTCGATTTTTTTTTGCGTTGGGGGCACCGAAGAGGTCGAGCTAGCTGACCAGGCGAAGTGTACGACGGAGAAGCGGTGCCGATCCAGGGGTGGGGGGTACGCTCTACCTAATTGAAGCAGATGGAGAGAGAGAGAGAGAGAGAGAGAGAGAGAGGGAGAGAGAGAGAGAGAGAGAGAGAGAGAGAGAGAGAGAGACAGGGGAGAGAGAGAAAGGTGGAGAAGGATAGAGAGAGAGAGAGAGAGAGAGAGAGAGAGGGAGATAAGGAGAGAGCGGAGAGAGAGAGAGAGAGAGAGAGAGAGAGAGGGGGAGGGAGGGAGGGAGGGAGGGAGAGAGAGAGAGAGAGAGGGTCAGGAAGGTGCTACGGCGGAAGCCCCGATGCGGCGGCGGGTGTTGCCGGGCGAGGGCACTTGTGCCAACACGGACCTTCCATTCCCCGGGTCCCCGCCGGGTCCCTCGCTCCTGGCTCCGCCGCCGGCCGCCTCACCGACGGTCCTCGCCTCCTCCATCCGGTGCCCCCCCGTCCTTGATCGCCAACTATCGTCCACAAATTGGAAGCTGTGCAAGCTTGCAGGCGTGGCGTGGCGTGGCGTGGCGGTGTGTGGGGGGGGGCTCGTCGGATCGACGGACCCCGGCCCCCCTGCGGGGCCCCGCCCTTTCCTTGCTCCATCATCCGAGCCAAATTAGAGCTGTGATTGGATTAGGACCGGCCGGTGCAGCGCGGCCAGCGCGTCAGCAAAACCGTGCGACCGAAACTCTCTCCAGTCAGTAGGGAGTTCCCGAGAAGTCCAAACCGGAAGCGGGAAGCAGATGACGCCAAGGTCGTAGTCTGCCCCAATACCGCGACCCGGTCATGTTCTTTACAAATGTTGTACGAACACACATCATACTGTTTAAAAATTTACCCTTTGCTTCATATTCTTTTTCTCGAATTTCTAGATTTCTGGATGGAAAAAAAAATTATCACCTCCATATGCAGTATATTGTTTCTGATTCGTTCCCCGTGCGGTACGGACTGCACTAGGTCGACAGAGAGAGAGAGTGTGTGTCTGTGTGTGTGAGAGAGAGAGAGAGAGAAGAGAAAGTAAGAGAGCGAGCAATTAAACGGGCACCACGTCACTGGGAGCGCACAATCAATCGAGGATTCCGCTCGCTTCCCGCCGCGTCTCGGGGTCTCGCGCGGTGAAGACGTGTCCTGCAACAGGTCCAATCATCCCCCAACCCCCCTCCCCCCGCTGCTCCTCTCTCTCTCTCTCTCTCTCTCTCTCTCTCTCTCTCTCTCTCTCTCTCTCTCTGTGTGCTGTCATATCTTTTTTTCGCACTTTCCTCTGCTCCGCTCCGCACGCCGCCGCTGTGTGGCCACAGCTGCTGCCGCTGGTCTGGCCCCGGCCCCGAGCTACTGGCCTCACGATGGTGTGACACGCTCCTCATCGAACTTCAAGTCACGGTGTGTGTGTGTGTGTGTGTGTGTGTGTGTGTGTGTGTGCTGCTCCGAGTCGTCCGCAAAGTACGTAACGCAGAACTGCAACATTTTTATCCGCAGCGCCGCTCGCTAAGCACCGTGAGGGCGACGCTAAACCCTCACGGCTCCCACGGCACCGTATATATATATATATATATATATATATATATATATATATATATATATATATATATATATATATATATATATATATATATATATATATATATAGAGAGAGAGAGAGAGAGAGAGAGAGAGAGAGAGAGAGAAAGAGAGAGAGAGAGACGTTTCGCCAACTTTATTATAATATTGGCCGTAAAACAGCGAGGCCGTTATTGTGCTGAAAAAAAATGTTGGGTTTGTTGCTTTTCGTAAAGCACTACGCGGTGACCTTTCTAATTTGTTTTTAACTCACCAGTTAATTCGCAAAAAAAAAAATTGGGAACGAAGAATCGAACCCAGGCCGCCCGCCCCGGAGGCGATCCCGCTAACCACTGCGCTACCGAGTCACCACGGTAAATTCGCTAAATTGCGTCTACTGCATTCGGCGTCGGTATTGATCTTTTGTAGGTGTCGTTCCTGGGCAAGGAGCTGACGGCATGGGGTCCCGGAGGCATGGTTTAATAATTAGCAAGACTCGCGCCGGTCGTAGGATGTTGCTGGTGGGGGCGGGAAGAAGAGGAGAGGGGGGTGGGGGGTGGGGGAGGTGCTGGAGGTTATAGCATTTGAGATGGAGGGAGGGGGTGGGGGGGGGTAAGGAATCCACGGGGGAGCGCGCGCTACATGGATTCGGTTTCGGATAAGGATAAGCCCTCGCGCGGGGGGTATGTCGGGGGTGGAGGGGATGGGGGGGGGGGTGGATTTGGTAGTTAAAGGGGTGGGGTCGGCGACTGCAAACGCCGTCGTCGTCGCCGCCGTCGCCTGACACCTCGCCGTCGGCGCCCCCCCCCCCCCCCCCCCCGGCCCTGCTTTCATTAGGCGGTGTGTGCTTTGGCCCCCTGAAGGACCGCCAGGATCAGGACGGCGGCGGCGGCGGCGGCGGATCACGGCGGCGGCGGCGGCGGCGGCGGCGGCCGTCCTCGTCGCAATTTCATCGCCTTCCGTTTGTCCCTCTTCGGTCCTCTTTCCCGTTGCTTGCATCCCCCCCCCCCCTCCTACTGCAAACGTCCCCCCACCCAACTCCTACCCGGTGACTTGATTGACTTGGCAATGAAACTCTGCGCCGTTTTTGGCCGCGACTTAGAATTTGGCCGCCGCCCTCTCCGCCCGCCGCCCCCCACTGCCCTCCGAGTCGCGCGGATATTCTGTTTCCGTCGAGCGGAAAGCCCTAATTTCCTTCCTGCGGAATACCCTACTTTCCAGCCGGAGGTTGCTGTCGGTATTGCTGAAGGGGTCGTCCACAGAATCACGTAACGACGACGCGCGTGTGTCTCGCTCGCACTGACACAACGTACCCGACCGTAGGTGGGACAAGGACGGAGCGACGTAGCTCACGTAATTCACGGACGCCCCCCCCCCTTCCCGGCGCAGTGCAGTGCATCGACGGCTTCGGGGGCAGAGCGCGGAGCTCTGGGACACATGAGGGGGGGGGGGGGGGGCGCCGCCACCGTCCCGCGCCACCACTTTACATAAATCCTCTAAAATCCCCCGATGTGCGAGACAGGAGGCCGCTTGCACTAGTGGGGGGTGGGGGCAGGCTTCTAGTGCCTCGCGCTTAGAGAGCAGCGGCGGCGGCGGCGCGGCGGCGGCGGCGGCGGCGTGGTCTCGACAGACTGCCGTAAATTCAGCCGGCCGCCGCGCCGCGCCACCGTCGCTGTCTTTGAAATGTCGGCGCGGCCGCCGCTGCTGCGGCTGGCGTGTCGCGGGCGCCCGCTGATGAAAAGCGCGAGCAAACCGCTTCCGCCGCCGCGGCAAATCGCTGGATGACAAATTGAGGGGCCGCGCGCGGCCCCCGTCATTACGGCCATGAGAAATCGCGCATCACGCGGCGCGCCACGCGGCGCTCGCGCATTTTGTTTTTGTTGTAGTTATTCGTTTATTTTTAATTGGAATGTTGAGCCGCGCGGTTTCAGGACCGAGCCGCCAGTGGTTGGTCCGCGCGGTCCGGGACGGGGATGTCCGTCGGCGTCCCCGCGAGGACGCCGACGACGACGCCGCGTCCTTGAGGGAGGGACTCTGAGGTCAGGCGCGTGACGTCACTCGGCGGCTCACGCTGAGCCCCACTAAGTACAAAGCGGCCCGGCCCGCACACTCGTCGTGGGCGGCCAACAGGATATTGCGCACTTTGGGGGCTCCCGCAGGGCCCCCCAGACGGCGGCAGGGGACGCTCTATGGCGGCGGGGGCTCGGCCCCCCCCCCCTCCCCCGTGTTTACCTCCTGCCGGCCTTCACTTACCTGAAGCCGCTCGCGGCCTCTGATTTATTTACCGGAGCGCGTCCTCGCGTGACCTTGTCTGTCTGCGTGCGCTCACCTGGCCCGTCCTTGACTATCACACACACACACACACACATACACACACGCACACGCCTAGATAAACCCTATCGTGTGTGCGTGTGTCTTTAATATTTGTTGCTCGCCCACTCTTCGGGCGTGCTTTGTGCGGTGCGTGCCCCCTTCCACTATCGTCATCGTCGTGCTGGTGTCGAGGTCCGCGTCGACGCCCCCCTCCCCTCCCCTCCCCTCTGCGGCGGCAGTGGACCTGTCGCTATGTCGTCTGCGTACTTCCGGTCGCCGGTGTCATGGTGACGAGGGGCGGCGGGGGCGGCGGCGGCCGCGGGGGGGCGGTCCCTTCCGCTCGTCGGCTGTAAAAGACCCCGGCAGAAGCGGCGGCAGCGGCGAGAATGTAAAGAAATAAAGTGCATGGGAAACGACCGCCAGGCCTTTCGGCCTCCGTCCGCGTCCGCCTCTCTGGGTCAGCAGGCACGGCCCCGCCCCCCGCCGCCCTCCACCCGACCGGCGACGACATTGCAACGGAGTAACCGTGCGAGCCGGCGGCATCCTCTGACGGCGGCCTCTGACGGCGTCCTCTGACGCCGGCCTCTGACGGCGGCCTCTGACGGCTGCCTCTGACGGCGGCCTCTGACGGCGGCCTCTGACGCCGGCCTCCGACTTCCCTAACAAGACCTGCCTAGCTATGGCCTCCGCATTTTTTGAGGGTCTGCTCTGCTTAGTGTATTGGAACAGCAGCCGTCTGGCGAGGGGAGGCTGGCTGGCTGGGCTGGCTGGCTGGCTGGCTGGCTGGTTGGCTGTCTGACTGTCTGCCTGGCTGACATTTCCCCTCCACACTAAGGTGATAGGCAGACCCCAGACCCGGACGAACGACTTCGGGGGCGTCTTCGGGCTTGTTAGGCCGTCTGAGTGCCGCAAGTGTTGGACCGACTTGCGAGTGTGTGTGTGTGTGAGAGAGAGACACAGAGAGAGAGAGAGAGAGAGAGAGAGAGAGAGAGAGAGAGAGGGGTTGTCGAGGAACGGAAGGTGGGCTCCCGGACTATGGCGCTGCAGGGAGTAAGCGCGGCCTGTGATGAGGACATCTGTAGGTTTCGGAGGGGCATGGGAAGGGTCGGAGGGGTAGGATGGGGGTCGGGAGCGGTGGCAGGAGGGGTAGGAAGGCTGGCAGAGGGGTAGGAAGGCTGGCGGAGGGGTAGGAAGGCTGGCGGAGGGGTAGGATAGTTTAGTCGAGTCCGTACGGACTGGGCCGCCCGGCCCGCCGACGGTTTACGAGTCTGAGTCACCCTGGCCCCGCCGGAGACCCTGTGCCCTGCGCTGTGTGTGTGAGTGAGAGAGGGGGAGAGGGAGCCAGAGAGGGAGAGAGAGGGAGAGAGAGAGAGAGACTAGCGGGCCCAACCACTCAGGTACACTACTCAACCCCGCACCCTACCACTGATGCAGCAGAAATTTTTTTAAAAAAAATAGCAAAACCTTCACACCGCTATTTTTTTCTATAAAAAAAATTAAAAATTTAGGGGATGAGAAAAAAAATAATAATAAGTCAGTATGTGTGTGTGTTCTGTTGTCGAATAGCACCTGTGGGAGCGCGCTGGCTCCGCGCAACGGGTCCTGCTCTTTTGACCTCATATCGCTGTGTATGCTGTGCCGTTGCTGACCCCACCACCGCCACACATATGTCCTGCTCCCATTTAAATGTGCGAGTACGAGAGAGAGAGAGAGAGAGAGAGAGAGAGAGAGAGAGAGAGAGATGGGGGGCAAGTGGGAGGTGTGTGTGTGTGTGTGTGTGTGTGTGTGTGTGTGTGTGTGAATTGCTTCGCAGGGACGGAACGGTCGCGCCTGATGAAATTAAAGCACCCGCCCCGCGCCGTATTTGATGCATGTGCGAAAGCTCGCGGGGGAGCAACAAAAATATACCGAATAAAAAGAAGCAGTTGGAATAAAAAATTATCGGGGCGACCCAGGACCCAGCAATTGTAGCGCGACGCCTGGGGATGACAATAATATGTAGGACAATTCCGACAAATGCAATGCTTAGTTTTTTTTTTTTTTTGTTAATTTTGTGACACGCGATGGTAGCCTCTTATTGTGCACAAGGGGTAAACCCCGTCTGTTCTTTAAAATCAATCCTGATTTTCATCCGTCTGTGTGTGTGTGTGTGTGTGTGTGTGTGTGTGTGTGTGTGTGTGCATGCACAGTACCCACCGGCACTACCGTCTTGGTGGCTTTGATCACCATGGCGACGCATCTCTCCCTCTCTCTCTCTCTCCTCTCTCTCTCTCTCACACACACACACACACGGTACCAACGACGCCAGCCCCATCACATGAGAAGGACATCCCTCGCTGGACAATGGGCTCGGACTGGCACCAGAGCAGGGCGGACGTCGTGTGTGTGTGTGTGTGTGTGTGTGTGTGTGTGTGTGTGTGTGTGTGGCCATGCATGCAGCCTGGAGGGCTCAGGGGGTCACACACACACACACACACGTTCACACTCACACGGCAGCTCACACACACACGTTCACACTCACACGGCAGCTCACACACACACGTTCACACATACACGGCAGCACACACACACGTTCACACACACACGGCACACACACACACACATGCAGCGCGTCCTGGTGCTGCGCCCGGCAAGCGACGCTCCGCAGTCACACATCCGGCGAACTCCACCATCATGATTATTATTCTTATCGTCATTATTAAAAATTTAAGTCTGTTCATTATTACTTTGAAAACAAAATACAGATTTTCTTCTTCAATTTTTATCCGTCCCTTTCCTCTGTCTCTCGTACACTCTCACACAACATATACTCTCTCCCTCCCCCCCCTCTCTCTCTCTCTCTCTCTCTCTCTCTCTCTCTCTCTCTCTCTATCTCCCTGTCTGACGCTAAGTTCGTCTCTCTCACTCCCGTTCTCCGTCCGCATCTCCCTCACCGTCTCTCTCCGGCTGTGCGCCTGTCACTCGCGGGGTAGGCAGTCCCGCCCGGCAGCGCGGTGCTGCAGACCACCGGATTGCCTGCCTACCAGGCGCTCGCGGGGACGCCACGGCGCGGTCGCTGGATCCCTCCCGTAGAGGAGTGCGGGAGTTGAGTGAGTGCTTTCTAGGGGGGTGAGAGTAGTTGGGAGTGCGGGAGTTTGGGGGTGCGGCTGTGAGGGTTCCCGCCCTGCCCTGGGGGCTCGCCTCGGGGGGGCCTCAGAGGCTATCTCTGTCTAATCCCTCTTTATTAGCGACTGTGTTCTGGGTGACTGACTGTCCGTGAGAGAGGGAGTGCGAGGGATAGAGTCAGCCAGAGAGAGAGAGAGAGAGAGAGAGAGAGAGAGAGAACGAGCGATATTAGTTCTGAGTGTGCCGTATGCCGATGGTATGCGTTTGAGGCTCGGCTTCGACTGCTGCTGGCTGCATCAGTCCAGACTGGGCTGTTTGATGTGTGTGTGTGTGTGTGTGTGTGCGCGCGCTCGCGTGTGTGTGTGTGTGTTGATTCTGAAAATCGCTGCCATGACTGCAAGTCGGTCTCGATTTATTTCCGTTACCAAAGAAGTCGAGGGGCGCAGAGAGAGAGAGAGAGAGCGAGAGAGCGACAGAGAAGAGAGAGCGATAGAGACACAGACACAGAGAGACAGGCAGACAGAGTACTTCCAGCGGGGGGAGGGGGGGGGGGGGGGGGGGTAGCGGGACGGTGTGTTTACGAGACGCCGGCTCCTCCCGCCAAATATAAATATCCTCTCGGTTCGGGAATCGAAATGGCGGTCGGAAATTAAAACGAAAGGCACCGCGTGCCTTGCTGTGCGCCCCGCCGCCCCCGCGGGGCCGCGGTTTCGCATTCCACCTTCCCTTAAAATCTTTTTTTTTTTCAAATCTCCCGCCACATCAATGATGGCACGACGGGTATTTTTTTTTTGTTTTCATCTTATTTATTTTTTCTCGCTGATGGAAACGTGTGCGTTCGTTTCGTTTCAATGAGATTGTTGCGATACGCGGGTCCGGGCCGCAGGGGGCGCAGCCGGCGGGTCCGGACGGATAGAGAGTGAGATAGCGTTTCTATCCGGACCTGAGGCAGACCTGCCCAGGATAGAGTCAAACTTTTTATCGACAGTATATTTTTTTTCTTTCATCCGATCGCTCGTCGTCACAATGATGCGATTTTTTAAAAATGTTTTCTTTAAATTTCAAAGCGGGAAAACCCTGACTGGGCAGTTTCGCTATGTCTCCCAAGAGCCCCCGCCCCCTCTTAGTGCCGATCTGGCTGAGTGCAAGAGAGACGGGACGCCTAATTCGAGTGCGAGAGGGATGCCCGATCGGGCGTCTCTCTCGCACCGCCGTAGCCGATGCCCCGTCTCTCTCACGCACAGCTTGCTTTGGCTCCGGTATTTGACGCTATTTGGACTGCCCCTCTATTATGACCCACCACCAGGCTGGGGAGGACAAGGCGTCGCGAGAGAGAAAAAAAAATTGCCGACACGGTTAGTAATTAAGTAATGAGAGAGAGAGAGAGAGAGAGAGAGAGAGAGCGAATATAAGGAGGCCCGCGAGAGAGATAGAGTGCCAGATAGAGACCATCCCACCCCATCTCCGTCTCTAATTTTTCCCTCTCCCATTCACTTTCAATTTTACCGCCCTCTGTCGTCCTCCTCTTCTGTTTTTCCCTCCCAGTCCCCTCACCGCCTCCCCTTAACCACTCCTCACGTGCACACGCAGAACGTTGATCCGTGCGCGAATTCAATTGTTAAAAGAGGGGAAAAAGGGGGTTTCCAGCGTGCCGCGCGATCACGATGTATATCGCTCTGTGGACTGATAAGCGTGCCGTGTTGTTATCAGGCCTCCTTATCAGCTGCGAAGTCCTGGCACACGGTCATTAATTATTATTCCTGATTATATTTAATTATTTTTAAGGATTCGCTGATTTTTTTTTCGCAATGATTGAAGCGTAAGTACTTGAGAAAATGTCACACACAAGTCTATGCGCAGCTGCCAACGCCACCCACAATGCCCCCCCCCCCCCCCCCCTCTCTCTCTCTCTCTCTCTGTTCCATACAAGCTGCTTCTGCGGCACCGAGGGGCGAAAAAATCTCTCCGCGCCCTCTTCCAACCACAATCAGCAAACCACAGCGACGCCTGCACGCGTTCCCTGCGAGAAATGCAAATAATAAATTATTTCGTCGGGGTGACTTTGGCTACGTTCCTTCCCCCTTCTCCCTCTCTCTCTCTCCTTCATTCTTTCTCCTGATGTTTGTTACTCTATCTCTCTCTCTCTCTCTCTTTCTCGCCTGCTACAAGTCGCCGCCGCTGCGTGCCTATAAGAGCAAAAGACGGGCACGATTTTTATTTATTATCAGGCCGATTTGACGCGTCGAGCTCGAGATGGGGGGCTTGGGGGCGGGGCGGGTAGTGAAAGTTTGGGGGAGAGAGGAGGGGGGGGGGGCCACTGCCCCCTCGCCCCGCAGCCGCCGCCGCTGCAGAATATTTCCTTGTGAGTTAGTTGGTCGAGCGGTTCCAGAAGAGGGGGCGGTGGTCGAGGGGGATTGGGGGGGGGGGGGGGGCTGACGGGGGCGGGAAGGGGTTGACGTGGAACGGTGCCTCCTGAATGCCAAACGTCTCTCTCTCTCTCTCTCTCTCTCTCTCTCTCTCTCTCTCTCTCTCTCTCTCTCTCTCTCTCTCTCTGCTACGGGATGCGGTGGGACGGAGAGGGTGATGGTGGCGGTGGGCACGACAGCAGGTTATAGATGGGTTGGAGGGTCTTCGACGCGGCCAGGGCAGCGGGCGCGTGGAGCGTGAGGCATGGCCAGCGCTGATGACACCGGCTCTGTTGCGTTTTCAGAATCTCTCTCGCGCGCGGGCTGTTGCTGGTCATTGCTAGCGGTGCGTGCGTGTCTGCGTGTGTGTGTGTGCGCGTGTGTGTAGGTGTGTGTGTGTGTGTGTGTGCCACTCGAGTAGACAGACCACTCAGCCTGGCCAGCCCGCTGGGCAGGTGCGTCCGCTACGGGGAAATCCCCTGGTACTGTGGCGCACCATCCGTGCGACCTGAGTACGTGGAGAGTGAGAGAGAGAGAGAGAGAGAGAGAGAGAGAGAGAGAGAGAGAGAGAGAGAGAGAGAGAGAGAGAGAGAGAGGAGAGAGGGGACATACCCGGCGGCAGGAGGCATGGAATACGGAAGCGCGCCGGTGGCGTCTGCGTGTGTGTGTGTCTGTGTGCGCGCGCGTGTGTGTGTGTGTGTGTGAGTGAGTGTGTGTTGCGCGGTTACAGCGGGGTGAGGGGTCCGCCGGGTGATGGATGGTGGAGAATCTCCGTGCTCAAAGTGATGACGGTTAATACAGTGCGTCGCCAGCCCCGCAGCTGTACCCCCTCTCACCCCCCGTCCTACACCCTTCTTCGCCACCCCGAACTCAACCGGTTCCCTTTTGTGGAGTCACCTGGGCGACACGCGACCACACAGTAATAAATAAGAACACGTGGTTTTCTTTTGAAATTTGACATTTACTTTTTTTTAACGTTGCAAGCTGCAACCTGTCCACTGCGCTCCATGTTTCATATTAGTAGTTGTTTGCGTCAGTTTTTCTATGTTTTTGTGTATTTTTTATGTAATCAGTGTGGGGAATTTTTTTTACGGTGTTGTCGCATAGGAACGTGTTTGGAGTCCGCAGTGGAACGAGGACGCGTTCCCGCAAAGATCATTATTTTCCAATTTATTATTTTTAATTTTTTTTGTGTGTGTGTGGGAGGGGATGCTATGTTTAAAAGCGCTACGTTGATCGTGAACGTCTCTCTTTTCTCTCTCTTTCTCTCTGCGTGTCCCTGCCTCTCTTTCTCTCTCACACGCGCACACACTCACACACACACACACACATACGTACAGACCAAGCCGTCAGCAGAAAATGATAAATACTGTGGGAGCGCCCTGAAAACACATGGGACTCGGACGGGGGGCCGCCGGCCGCGTGCGTCTGCGGGAGCCACAGCCGCGCGACAGGCGACAGCCACGCGACAGCCACGCGACAGCCACGCGACAGCCAGCCACGCGACAGCCACGCGGCAGCCACGCGACAGCCACGCGAACGCCCCCGGCGAGGAGGAGAGAGGGTTATGGCCGCTGGCCGCGCGGATTTCAATAAGAGAGCTGGCCAGCGCCCCCCCCCCCCTCCGCCATTGTTTGGACAGTCGGTTCGGGGACTTAATGTCCGCCTTAGCAGTTATACTGTCTCGTGTGCTGGGCCCTTTAACAAGATGGATGAAGAGCCGTTCTGGCACCCGCGTCTCTCTCTCTCTCTCTCTCTCTCTCTCTCTCTGTCTCCCTCTTTCTCCGCTCGCTCTCGCTCGGGCAGAGACAAAACGGCCGTCCGATTCAGAAAACTCAGCAGACACCCCCCCCCCCCCTCAAAAAAAAATATCCGAAGACATCTAAAGACCTATAAAAAAAATGTTGTCCTAAAAAAAATGAGAAAAGGAGAGGTTTACTCAATTTGCTGTATTGCGCACCGTATTCCGTTTTCTCGCCGTTTTCAGACCGTGAATGGTAAAGTCGACCCAAATCAGGGAGGGTCACCCGACCCGCAGCGGCGCGAGCTGCGACAAGGTCAGAGTCACAGCAAGGCGCCCTGTTGCGGATATCTGAGAGAGAGAAAAAATGTCGAGAGCGAGAGAGAGAGAGAGAGAGAGAGAGAGAGAGAGAGTGCGGTAAAGGGTTTTCTCGCTCGCTCGCTCCCTCGCTCTCTGGTGCGACACCCTAGCTTATTTGATAGCGATTCAGATTCAAGGCTGGCTTGTTGTTGTGTCACCTTGGGCCGTTTCGGCAGGCAAAACGCGCCCCCCGCTCCACCGCCTGTCTCTGTGGAAAGGGTTGCGAGCGGGAGCGAGAGAGAGAGAGAGAGAGAGAGAGAGAGAGAGAGAGAGAGAGAGAGAGAGAGAGAGAGAGAGAGAGAGAGGGGGGGGGGCGATCACCTGCGCTGCTCTGCACTGCACCCTCGCACGCTCCCCGGCTGCTTCACGGCCGTTCGGTGGGCACACAAGTCGATGGTGGGCTCGGCTGGCTGGAACACCGGCACGCCCCGCCTCCAGCACCTTCCAGCTTCCAGCGCCGCTGGAGCAAATGGAGCAGAAGGGAGTCCGCGTGACACTGGAGTATGTGAGGAAGGAGCAGGGAGCGCGTTTACAAAAAAAAAATAATAATGGGGAACTCGAAAATGTTTCTGCTTAAAATACAGGTAAAGCTTTTCAAAAAGAAAAACACTTCAAAAACTATCGTTTTTTTTGGGTGCAGTGTGTTTGGACGGAGTGTAAAAAAGTTGTATTCGAAGTAGTTTTCCTTGTCGCGCTGCCGCTCCTCCGTCCCCCCCCCCCCCCCTCTCTCTCTCTCTCTCTCTCTCTCTCTCTCCCCCAGAAGAGCTTAAGGTACGACACTGAAACCGAATCTCTTTAGTGGCGGGCGGTGTCGCTGGCTGCTGCGGCTTCCCCTTTTGAGAGAGAGAGAGAGAGAGAGAGAGACACAGGAGACTGAGGGAGATGAGGCGAAGGGAACATACAGCATCCCAACGCCACGGCTTTCTCCAGACGCAGTTTGGAAGCTGCAGGGTGGAAGGAAAGGGGACGCAGAGAGAGAGAGAGAGAGAGAGAGAGAGAGAGAGACAGAGAGAGAGAGAGAGAGAGACAGAGAGAGAGAGACAGAGAGAGAGACAGAGAGAGAGACAGAGAGAGAGAGAGAGACAGAGACAGGGGGACGGAGTTCGAACCGCGACGCCTCGGAACCTAATCCGCTTGTAGTGACGCCCGGGAAGCGGCGACGCGAGCCGACGCCTGTTTAGAAGCGTCTCCCTCACTTTGACAGTGATTTCTCGAGGCGTGCCGCCGCCGTCGCCGCCGCCGCCGCCGCCGCCGCCGCCGCCGCCGCCGCCGCCGCCGCCGCCGTGGAGGCACGGCGGTGACTCTGGCCGGAGTGGCAACTCGGGGTGGTAACCTTAGCTGTTTGTAGCGAGGGAGTTGAGGGAAGGCCGGTATGCAGTTTCGTAAAGAGGTGACGATTGTGATTCCCGTTTTATCCAGACATGGTTACTCTGTGCACCTTTACCGTACTGTAGTGTTAACGTAATTTTTTTAACAATACTGTAGACGGATAAATAAAAATAGAGTCGATATTCGAACGCTTTTCTATACCATATCGAATAATATCAGGGGGAAAAATCCCTAATATTTCAGAATGTATCGTAAATTTTCCGAAAACATGTGTTGGTTTTTATTTCCTTTTTCGAAAATTTCATTGAAGAATGTAGGGACTGGAAGCCGTACATAACATACCTATGGCGGTACTTCGTTACAAACGGGTCGCTTGCGAGTATACGGCAACTCCGAGAGAGTCCACAAGCGGGGCCCGCGGGAGGTGGCCAATCTGGGGAAGCTTGGCGCGGCGGCGGCGGCGGCGGCGGCGGCGGCTGTGCCACTCCCAGGAGGCCGCCGCTGCAACTCGGCGGCGCGCTGTCGCCTTGCTGTCGCGGGCCGCCGCGGAGCCGCCGCCGCCGCCGCCGCCGCGGAGCTGCTGTGGTCAGGGCAGCGTCGGGGTCACAAGTTGACATCGCCGCGGGGACGTGCAGAGGGGCGGCTCGCCGCCGCCGCCGCCTTCAAGACGCTCAAGTTGCCCGCCTTCTTGGAGAGCGCCCGTCTCGAGCCAAACTTTGTCCCACGCTGCCGCCGCCGCTGCTGCCGCCGCCGCCGCCGGGGGAGTGTGTTGTCGTGCTGAACAGGAAGTGCGCGGTGGTGGGGGCGGGGCACGCGGCCGCTGCCGGCGCGGGTCAGGCGGGCCTCACCTGTGTGCTGATTATTGCTGTCACAGGTGGTTATCGACGCTAATGGGAGTGAGTACACCGCCCCACACACACGCACACACACGCACACACACGCGCACGCGCACGCTGTTGCTGTTGGCCCCGGGCGGGACTCGAACCCGGGCCGGGAGTGTCCCCCCTCCCCCCCCCCCGGGGGGCGGGCACGGCCTGCAGCGTGTAGCTCCGGAGAAACGAAAACATGGCTTCCGGTGTGTCAACATCGGAGACTCTGGGGGCGGGCGGGGCACGGTGTGTGTGCGCGCCGGTGCCTGCAATCCCTGGGACACACGCGGGTGCTCGGCAGGGGCGGGACGAGAGGGGGAGAGGGGGGGAGGGGGTTTGAAAGGCAGCCGTCCTCGTCAGAGTACCCACCGCGGCCCCGCCGGCGGGTACCGGTACCGCAGGGGGCAGTCCCACAGGTACCCAGGTACCCGCGCCGCTGCCGGACAAGCCCGGTAAACCCGGCCCAGAGGTGCCGCGCTGAGGCGGTGTCACGCTGTGACGCTGTCACGGTGTGACGCTGTTAAGGTGTCATGCTGTGACGGTGTGACGCTGTTAAGGTGTGACGCTGTCACAGTGTCACGCTTGTAGCGGTGTCATGCTGTCACAGTGTGACGCTTCTGGCGGTATCATGCTGTGACGGTGTGACGGTGTCACGGTGTGACGCTGTTAAGGTGTGACGCTGTCACAGTGTCACGCTTGTGGTGGTGTCATGCTGTGACGCTGTGACGCTGTGGCGCTGTGACTCTGTGACGGCGCCACACACCAGCCGTTACGGGGGGGGGGGGGCGTGGTCAGCGGTCCGCGCGTTACACGGGTCCGCGGGGGGTCCGCCGCGCTACTGCAAGTGCACGCTCAGCGACCAGACCAGATCCGGCCCGTTGCTGCGGACCGCCGAACTCTGTGGTTGCTGAACCCTCCCCCCCCCCCCTCCTCCTCCCTGCTCCCGCCCCTGGCAGACTCAGCAGCGCAGCGGGGGATGTGCAATGCTAATACCTCCGACCCCCGCCGCCGCTTCGTTGCCGCTCCGGTGCCCGTCGTGAAAACACACAAAACTTGGATGCGCCGTGTGCGCGGCGGCGGTTAGTCGGTCGGCCCGAGTGTCAGTTCCGGAAACAGCCGATCGGAGAAAACAAGGATCCGAACGGAGGGGGGGGGGGGGGGCTTCGGTACGGTGCCCTCCTCCCCCCCTCGGCCGCCCCCCTGGATCCGCCGCTGGCGGGAGGCTGTGTATAGCCGGTCTGCCCCGATGAGCCAGGGCCGGGCCCACAATGACCCTAAGCCTCTCTCTCTCTCTCGCCTCGCCTCTCGGCTACCCCCGCCAACGCTGAAAGCCACAGGAGACGGACAGACAGACAGACAGACAGACTGACAGACAGACATCTGGATCCGCGCACCTCGGCCTCGCGCTCTCTCACGCCTGTCGGATCCACATAAAGCATTTCAACCCCTTTCACACATACCTCTGCGCTGCTCTATATATGTGCCCCCCGTTTCGAATATCGGCGGTTTTTTTTTTATACCCGTTTATTTTGGTCTCCCGAGCCTCCTTTTCCCCCCCTTTTTTTTGCAGGGTGTACCGACCGTGTTGACACCCGGTGAATTGATTTGCGGGTCTCTTTCTCTCTCTCGATCTCTCTCGCACCCGCAGAAGCCGCCGCTATGTGTACACGCACGCGTGCGCGCAGCTCCGGTGTAATGGTAATAGAAAGGCACACAGACACACACACACACAGACACACACACACACGTACAGTATGGCTGCATGCATGAGGGCTGATAGGGGTGGAGTAGGCGCCGAAGTGTATGTGTGTGTGTGTGTGTGAGAGAGAGAGAGAGAGAGAGAGAGAGAGAGAGAAGAGCGCACGTGTGTGTGTGTGAAGTAACCCTGTGAGATGGACGGAGATTAGCGAACGCCCCCCGCCTCAAACAGATGGCTACTTTCTCTCTCTCTCTCCCTCTCTCTCTCTCTCTCTCTCTCTCTCTCTCTCTCCGGGGGGCGATCAGCATGCAAATAGCAAAGGAGGGAACCGCAAGGTGGGGACCGCACAGCGGCTGCGTTAGCACCAGAGCAAGAGAGAGAGAGAGAGAGAGAGAGAGAAAGAGAGAGAGAGAGAGAAAGAGAAAGAGAGTTGGTGAGAGCAGGGTGGCCGCAAGCACGGCCGCAAAATTCACGCTTCTCCGGTTGGGCGGCGGCGGGGCGGTCCCTCCCGGACCGGGCACTGGGGCACTCCTCCCTCAGCCATCGCATATGTGCCTGCTGTGTGCAAAGGATGTGTGTCCTGGACAAACCGCCGCCGCCGCCGCGCGGTACTGTGGTAGCAAAAAGGGAGGCGTGTGTGTGTGTGTGCGTGTGTATGCATGTGTGTGTGTGTGTGCCCATCTGTCCGATATAGCTGTAATAAACGCACAGACCGTTGCGACAGGTTCGTGTTTGTCGTCCAATCACAGAGAGGGGCGGGCGGTCTCGCAAATGTAGATGTGTCAAGGCAGTGCGAGTCAGTTTACCGCGCGAGAATTCAAAATAATTCCAGCGCTTTGACGGTCCGTTGATATGCGAGCACGCTATCAATTACACTGCACGCACGGAGACAGCCATGAAAAAAACGGCACATTTTTAAAATATTTTTTTTTTGTACTTTCTTCTGGGTTTCCACTGACGTTGTTTGGGATGACGGAACTATCAGAGGCGGGCAACGTTGTGGGAGGAGGTCACGTGACCCCGGGTTTCTGAACCGGCGGCGGAGGGCTAGCGCGGCTCGTACCCGATATCTCCGATGTGCGGCGCCGCCGCCGCCGCCGCCGCCGCCGCGTAGTCCCCCAGCGTGTACACCGGCTCCGCTGCTCCGACATCCATTGTGTGCCGCCCCCGCGCCGCCATACGCCTCGCCGTTCCTAAGGAGCTCCCCGGCATGATACTTTCCGCGCGTAATCCGGATTCAAGTGTCTCCCTGGCGGCCGCGTCCGCGGCGGCGCTTTTCCTCTCTCTCTCTCTCTCTCTCTCTCTCTCTCTCTCTCTCTCTCTCTCTCTCACCGGTGTGCGCCGTCTCTCTCTCTCTCTATCTCTCTCTCGCACCGGTGTGCGCCGTCTCTCTCTCTCTCTCTCTCTCTCTCTCTCTGTGCTCTCTCTCTCTCTCTCTCTCGCACCCCTTGCGGCGGACGCGGCCCCGCCCGATCGGCCCTCCGGCCCTGTGCATCGCGGAGTGGTGTGCCGTCCCCGGGTGCTCCGGGGCGGCCCGGGCGGACCGCCGTAACTCCGGCCGCCGCCCCCCGGAGCCGGCCCCGGAGCTTCAGCATGAAATACGCTGAAAGGGTTTCGCTGCAGGGCCCTGCCAGAGCCCCACCAGGACACCGCCGGCTCCCGGACGTCAGCGGGGAGTTGTTAAATCGGCTCGCGCCGCCCGGGCGACTCCAAGGAGGGACGGGCGCCGTCGTCGGCGTCCTCTTTCCACTCCGCGGGGACGGCGGCTCCTGGTTCCGGACGCTGCGCGACGGCCGGGGGAGCCGTGGATGTGGCCGCGGCCAGGAACGGAAGCGGCTGCAACAGGGACGCGGGACTAAGGGGGGGTGAGTGAACGTCACAAGTGGGCGTATACCGAACCGGAAGGGGGCCGGGAGTGGGTATAAGCCGGCAGGCAGTTATTCGCAGTGGTGTAGCGGGCGCGGGCCGTGTGCGGTGTCCGGCCCTTTGAACGCCGTCAGCGCCAGCGTGGTGGTTGTCGGGGAGGGCCAAACCAAATATGAGAACGTAAGCGTGAGGGCAGGGCGGCCCCTGGAAAAAAAAAAGTATGAGAGAGAGAGAGAAAGAGAGAGAGAGAAAGAGGGAAAATCCAGGATCATCATCATGAGCAAACAGTTTTGAAACAACAAGGAGAGAAGAAAACGAGTGCGGAAAAGAAAAACAGACAGAGAAAGAAAACAGAGCCGGGTACACGGCGCCGGGCTGTAATCCCAAAGCTGATTCCGCCAGAGATAATATTTGGGCGGAGGGCGCCGCGCGTGACGTGATCACTCCAATCGTCATCGGTCGTGATGGTCATCACTGACGATTGATCATCAGCGACGAAGCCTTCGTCTAGGCGCAAATGACAAACTCGGTTTAAAAAATTAAAATTTGAAAATAAAAAGGATAATGAGCGGGAAAAAAAAGGAAGTCGAAACTTTTTGTGATTGGAGGGGTTGGTGAGGTGTGTCAGTTTGTTTGCGATCCAATGAGAGCGACACTTGTTGTAGCTTTACTCGGGATAATACCGTCGCCAACTCCCCGAACGATACTGGGGGGTGGCGGCCCACCGCAGCGCTCTCTCTCTCTCTCTCTCTCTCTCTCTCTCTCGCTCTGCATGTTGACAGTTGTGCCACGACCGATAACAAATCCGAAGTGGGCCAATTGGACAGAGCCGCTTAAAAAGTCCCGCCGTCCCCCCTCCCCCCTCCCCCCCCCCCCCCCCCCCCCCCCCCCCTTGCAGGGGTCCCGACCGTGTCCGCCCCTAGGGGGAGGGGGGGCGTCGGGTTTCTAACAAGCCCGCTAAATGGGCCCCACGGTCCCGGCGGCGGAGGCGGCGGAGGCCAGGGAGGCAAAAGTGGATTGTCCACGAATCATTTTTTGATTGGTTCGGCTCGCCGATTTGGTCCCGCGTCTGTGTTTACGCTACGGGACGCGGGACGGGTCGGGTGCGGGAGGTGGGGAGGGGTGTTTTAGCCGGCCACTTGCCCCTCTCTCTCTGCCTCTCTCTCTCTCTCTCTCTCTCTGTCTCTCTGGGAGGATCCCCCCCGCCGAAGTAACCCTCTTAATAATGTATCGACGTCGGGTCCACCCTGGTCTCTGCCCCCCCCCCCCCACCCCCACACGTGCCTCGGCACTCCAGGCCGGTGCGCCGCCGCCGCAGCCGCCGCTACTGCTCTGTCTGTGAGGGCGGCGCGGCCACTGGAACCGCAATGTTTATCCAACCACTTGGCAGTCTCAATCCGACAAATCTCATGAATCTGAACCCGGCGCCGCTAACTCTGTCCACCCTGCCGACTCCGCCCGGGTAAATCCCCGAGAAAAACAGAGTAAGGAGGGACCTGCCCCTGACGGAGGCCGGGAGCAGACCTTCAGGTATAAAACCAGGGGTCCTTGCCATGTTTTCTTGTTGTTTTTTTTCGTGGATTTTTTTTAACCTCCCGCGCGTGTGGGATTTTTTGCGAGTGGCGGTTGCAGTGGTTCACGGTTGCTACGTTGTGGAGTGTTTGAGGGAGGTAGGGGGGGGGGGATGTTTGTGTGCGTTGGAAGAAGAAAAGGCACTTGCAGTGTTTTGGTGGACGGAGGGAGCGAGACAGGGAGACAGAGAAAGACAGAGAGAGAGAGAGAGAGAGAGGGGGAGAGAGAGAGGACGGGGTGGTTAGGAGGTTTTAGGGTGGAGCGTGCTCGCAAAAAAGGGGAAGGGGGCCTGGCCTTTTGGGTGAAGTGGGCCCCGGAAGGGGTTGGCTGGCGCGACCTTCCCCCCCCCCCCCCCCCCCTCAGCCGCGCCGTGCCTTTGACCATTCTGCGTGTTTATGGGTTTGCGCGCGTGCGTGCACGTGTGTCCGTGCGTGTGCGTGTCCGTGCGCGTGCTCGCTGGTGGCACACAGTCCGGAAGATAGTCCGGCCACGCGGTTTCCGGAACTGCTAGAACTCTGTGTTATATATATAGGTGGTCCCTCCAGATTTCCCATCCTGCGGAACGGTCCCTTTAATCCTTATTTTCCTCTTCTGTTGCAGGTGACGGATCTGAACACTGCTAGTGTGGACAAGGTGGTAGGCGTCGTCACCGGGCGGGCGACAATATGTGAGCAGTATGGGAAATGATGAAAGAGGCCTGGGATTGCAATGAAAAAAATTTAAAAAAATTGTGCACATTTTCTAATCCTTACTGAAGTGGGCCCGTCGTACCGTGTGCATTTACTGCGAGGGGTGAGAGCTGAACCGTCGAGTGGGGTAGAGAGAGAGAGAGAGAGAGAGAGAGAGAGAGAGAGAGAGAGAGAGCGAGTTGTAGTAGTAAGACTCTGTTGTGGGAGGGGAGGTGGGGGGCTTTGCCTTGGCTTTCCTGTACATTACAGACCCCTCGCCCTAAGCGGATTAGTGCCCGCGGATGGAAGGGGCCATCCTCCACCCTTCTCCCTCCCACCACTTGTCCGGCGGCTCGGCAGCGCGTCTCTCTCTCTCTCTCTCTCTCTCTCTCTCTCTTTCTCTCTTGGACTGCCCGGCCATCTCCATCTCCATCTCTCTCTCTCCGCTTGTCCAATACTACGATGACGCCCGGGGTCCTGACCTTCGCCGCCTCTCGCCAACTTTCCCCTATTTGGGGCAGCCGGCATTATCCCCGTGGCCTCCTCGTGGGGAACAACGTCGCCATCCTGGAGGGCGGGGGAGCCGTCCGGGGGGGCTCGCCGTCAGGGCGGTCACGAAGGCCCGCGACGGCGATAGTGCATCGAACCTGTGTGCGACAGACAGAGAGGGAAGGGACGGGGAAGGTAGTGAGATAGAGAGGGAGCGAGAGAGAGAGAGAGAGAGAGAGAGGAGAGAGAGAGAGAGAGAGAGAGAGAGCGTGTTGCGCCAGGTCAGGGGACGGCCGTATGCCGCCCCGTCTCGCCGGCAGGCAGCCAATAAACTCCTACGGGATGTACGCCGGGAGGTCTCTCTTTCTCTCTCTCTCTTCATCTCTCTCCCGCTCGCTCCTCGGGGGCTCCCTGGGGGCCCTGCTCTGCGATCCCAGACGCCCCGGCGGCGGCGGCGGCGGCGGCGCTCGCAGGTTGTTGGTCACCCTGCGAGAGCGCTTTGCTCTCGCCGTGCCTTTGCCGCCCCCGGGCCGACGACGCCACGCCCCTACTTGGGCCGGCAGGGGCCGTAGAACATTCTTGGCGATCCTGTGACGCCATCGGCTGCTCTCTCTCTCTCTCTTTCTTTCTATCCCATCCTTTATTCCTCTCTCACTCCCCCCTCTCCACTCCGTCTCCGCTCCCCCTCCCCCCTGGCTGTACATCTCCTTTCTCCGCGAATTTTATCGAAAATAATTATCGCGAGCCGGTTAAGTTGCCTGAGAGAATGCGGATCCGAAAGTATTCGCAGCGTCGTTTTCAAACACGTCAGACTCTCGCATATTTTTTTTCTGTGTATACAATTTTTATTTTTACGTTGTTTTTTTTTTCTGGCTCGCGTGCGTGTGCGATGTTTTCATCTCTCTCTCTCTCTCTCTCTGTGCCGGGTTGTTGCTGCTGAGCAGCTCCAGAAGAGCCCCGTGTGGCTCAGTAGTGTGTCTCTCCCCTGCGCACCACTCGGTTGGCTCCGACCCAAATTGGCCCCTCTAAATCGGTCGGGAGTGGCGGCAAGGCGTGCCGCGGCGGGGGGGGTCCGCGGGGGGTCCGCGGGGGGTCGTGCAGGCATCAATGGGTGACGTCTCGGACAGCCGCGGGGAGTGAGAGAGGGAGAGGAGAGAGAGAGAGAGAGAGAGAGAGAGAGAGAGAGAGAGAGAGAGAGGTGAAAACAATGCGTCGGCAGCGGGGGCCGCCGGGGAGGTAGGCAGCCCGGGCGCACCAGTGCGCCAACGCTGCCTACCTCCCCGGCGCCGTCCATCCCGGCTGCTTCCCTAGAGAGAGAGAGAGAGAGAGAGAGAGAGAGAGGAGAGAGAGAGAGAGAGAGAGAGAGAGAGAGAGAGAGAGAGAGAGAGAGAGATGGAGGCCGCGCTGGGAGGGAGAGAGATGGCCGCACGCCCTCGCCGATGTAAATTAATCACGGTGGCCTTCATCACCTGTCCGGCCGGCAGCGCGGGCGCCGGTCGAACACTTTGGAGGCGCAGAGCGAGAGAGAGAGAGAGAGAGAGAGAGAGAGAGGAGGGAGGGGGAGGGGGATAGAGAGAGGTAGAGAGGGAGATAGAGCGAGGGGGACTTTAAAAGTATCCGGAAACCACGTAGCAGCCGGGCCTCGGTGACAGACGTTTTCTCTCGTGCTCCCGTTCACAAGACGTCGGCGTAGCAGGTCTCCCCCTCCTCCTCTCTCTCTCTCTCTCTCTCTCTCTCTCTCTGTCTCCGTCGCGCTCTTTCTCGCTCTTTCCCTCGCGGCGGCGGCGACATTCCCGAAACCTCAGAAGCATTAGAGGGGTGTGGGGTGACGACACGTGCGCGGCGGCGCCAACAACACCGCGCGACCCACATCACAGGCGGAGGCGGGCGCCGCAGAACATAACGGCCAGAATTTGCCTCGACGGAGCCTTTCTAGCCGCGGTATTTCCAAACAAATTTTCAGAAAAAAAATCTAAGAATTTTTCAGGAAGAAAAATCGTACTCTTTTTTTTAAAAAAAAAAACGTGGATTTCTTTTCTGAAGCTTTACTTGAAATTTTTCAGGACTGGATTGTAACCTTGACAGAGGTTTAATTTTTTTTTCTCCGCGAAAAAGTTTCCGTCATTCATAACAACAACGTTTTGTGTTGAGGTTCTCTTTCATTTAGTTTTGCTGCGATATTTCCGTCGTTTCTTGAGCAGCAGCAGCAGCAGCGAGAGAGAGAGAGAGAGAGAGAGAGAGAAAGAGAGAGAGAGAGAGCGAGAGAGGGGGGGGGGGGTTTGCCTGCCAGTCTTTGCTTGTCGGGTGGAGACTTGGCGGGGCGAGGGGGAGGGGGGTACAAACAACCCCCCTTTCACTCCCCCTCCCTTCCTCCTCCTCCTCCTCCTCCTCCTCCTCCTTAACCGCGGCTCAGACCGGGGCCCGACATGCCTCCGGAGCCATTAACGCGTCCCTACCTGGGCGAGAGCGGACCGATCAATAACCTGTAATCACCCCTGCCGTCCCTTATACTCCACAAGCCCCCCCCCCCCCTCCCCGGCCCGCCCCTCTTCGACGGCCAGCCAGCCGCGTGAAGACGACCGACCCGGAACCGAGTGCGGCACCGCTGCCCCCGGCCGCCGTCCTCGTCGGGGAGGGTCTCGGGGGTCGGGCGGCTCCCCTCTCTCTCTCTCTCTCTCCCGGCGCGGAGGGGTTCCCGGCCTCCTCGATGCTCATTTTCCACCTGTTAATTTCACGCTACTGCCGCCGCCGCCGCTTCAATGCCTACCCCCCCCCCCCCCCAGCCGTCCACGCCGCCATCAAAACTGCAGTAACGGTGATGCCGTTATCTGATAAAATATCGACGGGTCGAAGGTGGAACAATGCGAGGCGGCGAGGCAAAGCTTCACTTCTCCTCCGCAAGGTGGCGCCGCAGGGGCGGGCTCGCACTGCTGGCCACGAGCCGACTGAAAAATCTGCGAGCCTTAGCTCTCGCTGGTGATGTGTCACGACCATTTGGTCGGGTCCGGTCACCGCGGACCTGCGTCCCACCGAATGGTCGTGACACATCGTCAGCGAGAGCTAAGGCTCGCAGATTTTTCAGTCGGCTCGTGGCCGACGTCCGCGGCGGAGATACTCTCTGCTGCGGTTCCCCCCATACTGGATCCGCTATTGTGATTCTTAAATTCTCCTCGACATCCGTTCTGAGTTTCAGCGGAATACCCTATTGTCTATCTTTTTCTGGTTGGAGATACTCCTCTCGTGGGGAAACCGATGCGGGGACAGCACAAGACGCACGGCACGGCCCCCGCCTGGTTAGGGCCCGCGCACCTGAGCGCGCCGAGGCTTGTTTTCGAATCAATGCTTGGCGCGGGCCCAGCACGAACGTGTCAATTAGAAACGCACCGAGGCCTTAAATCAAAGCCGCCAGCCGGGGCCCTCTCTCTCTCTCTCTCTCTCTCTCTCTCTCTCTCTCTCTCTCTGTCGCACTTACAGGCCGTCTCGTAAGGGGTGCGGCAGAGAGAGAGAGAGAGAGATAGAGAGACAGGACGACCCTTCGGAACTGAGAACTGGGACGTCTTTGTACTCGAGGCGGAGCCTCGTCGACACCATGATATACCGCCACAACGAGCTGCATTTAATTTTTCGTCCCAAATGCTCTGCCCTGAAACCAGAAGCGGGGTAAAGTCCGCGTCACCTGTGAATAACGCCATTGATGTAAAAAAAAAACAGATCCGCCGGCGACGTTCTCAGGTTGTCAATGGGACATTTTGTTTTCCGAGTTCTGTGCAGTATCGCCTCCTTGACGCGCAGGTGCAGTGCACGACGGCCGGGTTACACGAGTCCCGCGTCGTCGGCCCCGACGCAGCGGGCGGCGCGGCCCTCACATTAATGGCGGCCGAACGCTGTGTCCTGCCCTCTCTCTCACTCACACGACACGGAGCGGCACCCCGCCTGCGAGTGCAACAAGGACGCAGGATCGGAATCGCTCCACCGCCGCCTGCCTGCCTGCCTGCCTGGCCGACCGACGCTCAAATCGAGCGTGGTGGGCCGTGTAGTTGCACACCACTGCAAGGCGGTGGCGGGCGGCAGCGGGGCCGGCCGGCCCTGGACCCCCGCCAAGTGCAGTGCGGGCCTCGGGCCTGGCAGTCACGTAATCGCCGTACCGCCGCCGCCGCTGTGCAGGCTTCGGGTTACGGAATTTATGGACCGTCAAATTCAGTGGTCGCCATGACATCAACCTCTTGGACAGCAGCACCGTATACACCGCTCGAGTCCAACTCGCTCTCTCCCTATCTCTCTCTCTCTCCCTCTCATTCTCTCTCGCTCTCTCTCTCTCTCACTCACGTTCTCTACTTCTCCCAGATGCGACAGCCACTAGAAAAAAAATGATTATTGTATCCCATGCAGTATCTGCGTCCGCTGCCTCGGCCTCTCCCTCTCTCTCTCTCTCTCTCTCTCTCTCTCTCTCTCTCACTCTATCTCTCTCTCTCATTTCGACGCCGCCATCTGAATCGAGGCTTCTGGCGGAAGCGGTGTGCTTGCTTGTTGCTTTGGTGCGGTTGTAGGTGTAGTGTAGGGGCCCCTCCGCTGCAGCCAGCAGACGGGGGCTCCTGCCACACACACACACACACACGCACGCACACACACGCACACACACACACACACACACGGCTACCACTCATTCTCTGCATTACGAGCCTCTTTGGCAAAGGGACCTGGACCGCATCCGCGCGGGAAGCAACTAACTTTGTAGATGATCTCTGCTGCTACCACACTACCACCACCACCACCACCACCACCACCACCGCCGCCGCCGCCGCCGCCGCCGCCGCCGCAAGCATCCACCTCGCAGCGACGCGACCCATTAACTCTGTGAAGCGCGCAAGGGCATCGGCGGGGAAGCCCGGGCCGCACACAGCCGGGCTTGAGCTTCAACGTCAGCTTCAACTTCAACTTCAACCCCAGCTGTGCCGCTGCCGCCGCCGCAGCGCGCTTGTGGCGTGGGGGCTGCGTGCTGCGTCGTTAGTGACTCGCCACGTTTGGCTGCTGCTGCTGCTGCTGCTGGTGTGTTCGTTTTTGGAATCAATCTTGACTTTCCATGTGGCATCAGCAGGAGCAAGATAAATGTTATCCCTCTCTCTCTCTCTCTCTCTCTCTCTCTCACACACACACACACACACACACACACACGCGAAGCTCGCAGTGACGATGCAGGATGAGGAATATATACGCGAGGCGACCTGAGTGTTATTTCAGCCCAGCCTCCTTCTCCTCCCGCTGTGCCTCCCCCCCCCCCCTCTCTCTCTCCTCTCTCCCTCTCTCCCTCTCTCTCTCTCTCTCTCTCTCTCTCTCTCTCTCTCTCTCAGGCGTCACAGCAAGCAGGCGCAAGATTTATTTGTTATTACGGCCCCGCGCCCAAAGGTGCGGGGTAACTCACTAATTGCTCTTTAAGAAGCGGACTGCACGCGGGTGTGTGCCGCGAAGTGTCGGCGCCCCGCCCGCGGCCTGACCCGGTTCCCGCCGCGGTCCACGCGCAGTTACTTAGTTTGATGAATTCGAAAAAATAAAAAAAAGATAAGATTCCTGCACACAGTAATGTAGCATTTTTAAACCAAAATTTGTTTTTTCTCGTGTGAATATTTCACTTGAAATTTATAATTTTTTGTTTCTGTATATATTTTTCAGAAAGAAGATAACTGTCAGTTGGTTTATTTTTTTTGGGGGTGTTGTGCTCAGTGCATTTCCGACGCCCTCTCTCTCTCTCTCTCTCTCTCTCTCTCTCTCTCTCCCTCCCCCCCCCCCCCCCCCCCCTCTCTCTCCCTCTCTGCTTCTCTCCCGCCCGGAGGCGGCGGCTCGCACCGGCGCCCCTCCATTTGTCTTGTCCCCCGCCTCCGTGTGTGAATTGCTCCGGCGACCAGGTCGATATATCCTGTCGGTTGCCAAACCGGCGCAAACACTCGATCGCTTTTCTCCGCGCCGCGGCTGAGCCTGCGCCGCTGCCGCCGCTGCCGCCGCCGCCGCCGCTGCTACCACCGCTGCCGCCGCCGCCGCCGCTACCGCCGCCGCCACCTCCGTCCTGAGAAGCGCAAGCGCAGGATACGGGCTCCACAGCCTTCTCAATCTGCACCCGAGTCCGCGCCGTTCTCCGAGAAAATATCCGACGAGAAAATCCGGGTTGTGTGTGTCTCTCTCGCACCTCCCCCGCACTCACTCTCTCTCTCTCTCTCTCTCTCTCTCTCTCTCTCTCTCCCTCTCTCTCTCTCTCTCTCTCTCTCTCTCTCTCTCTCTCTCTCTCTCTCTCTCTCTCTCTCTCTCTCTGTCGGTTCGTCGTCGAGGGGCTCGTCAAAGAGACACGACGCCGGCACGTCGCCCGCGCCGCTCTTCGGCCCCGACACGGAGACCCCCATCCCGGTAACTACCCGCTCCGGGTCAGGAAATACGGCCGGTTAGTTTTGGGGTCAATGATGGACCAGTCTTGGATAGTGGGGAGGAGGAGGAGGGGGCAGGAAGAGGGGAGGAGGAGGAGGAGGAGGGGGCAGAGAGAGGGGAGGAGGAGGAGGGGGAGGAGGAGGAGGAGGAGGGAGGGGGTGATGTGGCTCACCCCTCCGAGTAGTGACAGTCTTGGAAAGTTTCCGACCCTGCGCCTGCTCCTCCCCCTGCACACACACACACACACACACACACACACACACACAGCACTGCCGCAAGACACGGACACGGGCTCTGTCGCCTTGCTGGGGGGGGGGGGGGGGTCGTCTCGAAATGCCGTGTTGGATGGAGACCGCGGGGGATCTGTGTTTAGGCCGCGCCGCCGCCGTCGCCGGGGAAGCGTGTGCGGTGATGTCATTTGCGGACGGCCCCCTCCGTCCGGGAGGGAGCCGAGCCGACGGTTCTGACGCCGCCGCACGTTGTTAGAATGTCCGCCCGCCCCGCTGGCCTCCGCCGACGCCATGCGTGCAGTTTGGGGGGCGAGCCGCGGGGGCGGTGGGGGCGGCGGGGGCCGCGGGGGCGTCGGGGGCGGTGGGGGCCGCGGGGGCGGTGGGGGCCGCGGGGGCGGTGGGGGCCGCGGGGGGTGGACGGAGCCGCCCAAAAGCAGCGGCGCGAGGGTCGCGGCCGCGGTAGTCGGGGGGTCGAGGGCTAATAAAGCTTAAGCTGAATCAGGCAGACGAAGGTCCCGCAGCGCAAGAAGCAGGGCACAGCGTTGGCGGCGGCGGCGGCAGGGTCCTGGCAGAGTCCTGGACGTCCAGGACTCTAGATCCTGGTGGCCGCGGCTCCGAGTGCACCCCCGGGGCACACACTCGCAGCCTGGGCCGCCAACCACGCACGGCAACAAGAGTGAATTCCTTACCGAATTTTTTCATCAGGCAAAGGACATTTGTCGCCGCCCTCTTTAATCGCCCGGTTTGCGGGACTCGGCGGAGTACCCTATTGTGCCTGGAATAATAATAATAATAAATAGGGTTATAATAATAATAATAATTTTCTCCAGAACCATACAGTTGATTACGACAGACTGCCGCTCGGTACCACATCCCCTTCCGCCACACACATGAAGGCCACGCCACCGCAAATGGCCCATTCCTTTCGGTTGTTTTTTATTTCTTTTCAAGATTTAATTTGACCGGCAATATATTTAATCTTGATCCGACGCGAAATCGTCGCGTCCCGCCCGAGGGAGCCCTTGGTGGCCGCGTGCGGGCGGGGTGTGGACGGTGGCTCGTGCGTGTTCGGGTATTCGGAGCGCATCAGCCACCCGACCCTACGGCCGCACTTTGCAGAATTAATTCATCCCCCCCCCCCCACACACACACACACAAACACAAAATAAATAAAAAATAAACAGCCTCCCCCAAACCCGTCACCCACCCGCGCCCTCCCGCGCCTCAAAAAAAAAAATCAGCAGCGGCGGCTGCAACGAGCCGTGCTGTGAGTGGTCGCGACCGGCGGTCACGTGACTTTAAACGGGGAGGGGGGAGGGGAGGTGGGGAGGGGTGCGTGGTGTATTTCGGCGATCGCTTAGCGCCCAGGCATTATATTGGTTTGAGCAAACAGGCTGAGTAAACGACAGAGTGAGAGAGAGACAGGGAGAGAGAGAGCGAGAGAGAGACAGAGTGAGAGTGAGAGAGAGGTGAGAGAGGAGTCACGCCGCGGTAGTTCACGATCATCGATTCGACCATTAATTAAATTAGCAAGTAGACGTGAATATCGGCAGGCACTCGCGCTCGGCGGCCGCCCCGCCACCGACCCTCCCCGAGATTACAAAGCGTTCACTTTGCAATGCCTCGGTGCGTCCCCCCCATTAAAGTTTCTTACGCCTTTAGACCCCTCTCTTCTTTACTCGCTCTCTCTCTCACTCCCTCTCTTTCTCTCTCCCTCGGCACTCTCCGTCTCTCTCTCTCTCTCTGGGCCGCACGCAGGCTCCGCTCGCACTCGCTCTAATGGCCACGCGCCGCTCGCGGCAGAGTCCCCATGATAGCAAGAAGTATACTTTGCCCACCGCCGCCCGCACGCGTTCGCGTCGCGCCCCCCCGCAGAGTCGGGGCTGCGTCGGCGGCTCGTGGCGGGGTCCCGTTGTGCCTCGCGTAAGCAGAAAATTCTTAAATCACGCCCTCGAGCTACGGAGCTCGGTGGGAGCGAGAGGAGAGAGAGAGAGAGAGAGAGAGAGAGAGAGAGGGAGAAGGGCCAGCCCTTTGTATCGTCCGACCAGATTGGGCGGCTGGAAGAGAGAGAGAGAGAGAGAGAGAGAGAGAGAGAGAGAGAGGAGGGGGGAGGGAGGGAGGGAGGGAGGGAGGGAGAGAGAGGGAAGGAGAGAGGGACGCTCCACTTAGCTGCAGCGCGTGCTCGTGGCAGGTACGGGTTTTCCGTGAGGACCTTCCCTCTGTCTCTCTCGCTCTCTCGGCTATCGCCTCTCTCGCTCGCTCTTAATAGCATTTAGCTTGTGTATAACCTGGCCGCTTGCCTGGAGCGGCCACTCTCGTGACGCCAGAGGTCGTAAGCGCAGAACGGAACGCCTTTAAAGGGTTTAAGCTGTCTTAAGCTAAGTGTACCGCCCAGGGGGGCGGCGGCAGGGCGCGCGCGGGTAGAGAGGCTCTGTGGGGGCAGTTATTGAGAGCCGACCGCCACCGCTAGAGAGGCCGGCCCGTCTCTCAAAACTTATCCCAACCCTGTGACAAGAACGGGACGTTGTGGTTTTAGAAATTTTTGAAGAAGAAAACGAGAAGACATCTATAAATAGAGACATCTCTTTATGTGGTGCGGCAAGTTGGTAAAATTTTAGAAATCGAAAAAAAAAGTACTTTCTCTTTGTGATGGCCGGGGCTTGAGGTGCCACCTGAGGCAGCCAGTAGCGATCACCTCCTACCATCTCGGGGCCCTTCTTCTTGTTGCGTGGCGTTGTCTGTCGGCCTTGGCCGATGCCCGCTCGGCATCTCCGGAGCGCAACTTGCGGTATTTTACAAGCGTGTCTTCTGTCCCCCCCCCCCCCAACCCCAACCCCGGAGGGCGGGGGGCGATGGCGGCGGCGTGGCCGGCGTCTCGGCCTTGGCAAGCCACCCCGAAAGCGCTGTTTTCACGCTTCGCTCTGCCTCCCTCCTCTCCCTCCTCCCTCTCCCCTCCCTCCTCTCCCTCCTCTCCCTCCGCCCCTCTCCCTTTCCCAGCAGCGTCTTGAGTCTCCCCTCTCTTTGAGATCAAATTAATATAATGGAGAAGGGACCGTCTGCATGCCGGCGGGGCAGGGAGATGAGGGGAAGGTATTGCGGGCTGGGGAGGAGGGGGGGAGGGAGTCCATTCACAACAAAATGCCGATCGGACGGACTGACTGACCCGCCGCGGGCAAAGTCGGCAAAGTGAGGGGCCTAGAGAGAGAGAGAGAGAGAGAGAGAGAGAGAGAGAGACGGCCGTCTCCATGCCGGGCTGAAGGTCAAGAGTAACCAACGCAGAGAGAGTGAGAGGGAAGAAACGCGAGACGTTTATATTGTTTTATTTCTTCTCCTGAGCCCGCACTCAACAATTTCGAAGGGCGAAAAAAAAAAGATCTATATACGAAGGGCCGTCAGCAGTGCACTGTTTGACAGTCGAAATTAATAATAATTTGATTTTTAAAGTGATGATCATAACAAAGGAACAATAGAAATGCGGAGAAAAAGAAGAAGAAAAGTGAAGTAACAATCACGCCCACTCTGGTGGTTGCCGCCGTACGTTCGCGGTGCGGATAATCGGTTCGTGAGTGGCGGCTGGCAGGCCTGCGAATAGCGAGTCACGGGCCGGCGAATAGCGAATCACGGCCCTGGCGAATGCATTATTACCGCCCCCTGCGGCCGGATGGACTTTCCTTATTTTCTCGCCGGAACGTTGGCAGTGGTCGGCGGTAGCGGTGAGGGAGAATAACCGAGAAGGCCCTATCGACATGTGCGAGTATACACGAGAGCGAGCGAGACGGAGAGAGCGCGAGTAAAGGCGGGGTCAGAGAGAGAAAGAAAGAGAGAGAGAGAGGGGGGGGGGGGGGAACGGGCTCGGACGGCATAGTTTTGGCCACACTGACTCTTAGCACGCGAACGCCACCCCTTTCCCTCGACGGCGTCCCACATATCCCCCTTTTCTCCCTCTCCCGCTCTCTCTCTATCAATTAGAGATTAGATTTTCTTGCACTGTAAAGTGGTTTCTTTTTCCCTCCCCTTTTTCCCTAACGCGGAAATTTGTTTTCAAGGATTAGGTGCACCTCTCTCTCTCTCTCTGTTTCACTCACTCTCGCTGTCTTTGTCGACCACTGCTGCTGGCGCAAAGGGTTTTATCTTACGAATATGCTGGGGTTCGCCGACCCGGTGGCCACCCGGCTAGGCGACGCCACACCCACACGCACACACCGCGAACCACACTTTTTTTTTCTCTCTCTCTCTCTCTCGTTGCTGTTGAAGACAGAAAGCGAAGTCGCCTCGTTACCGGGAGGGAACTCGTCCGCATGCTCTTGGAGTGGATCGACTGCACCATCTCCCTCTCCGTCTCTCCCTACTCCCCTCGCATCTCTCTTTCTCTCTCTCTCTGTCTCAGCCACGTATCCGCGAGGTCTGAACTCATGTGGATGTATCGGCCTCTCCGTCCATTGTGCCGTGGAAAAGTTTTGAGCCGCTGGGGAGGTGGCATTGTGCGCTGCTCCCGCCGCATTCGATTGTGCTGTCGGTGGGGTGGGATCGAACCCGTAACCGGCCGAGCGCTGCCGGGAGGGGCACAGATCAGCTCGGCGGTACACGGGGAACAAAACGACCGCCTCGCACGGTGCACATCGCACAAGTAGTGGAGCGTGCGGGACGCGGCAAGAATAAACGTGGAGTAGGAGGGCTCGATGGCCACTCGAAGGGTACGCGGAACCATGAGGGATACCGCAGCAGGGAGTATCTCCACTGCGGGCGTCAGCCACGAACCGACTTATAAATTTGGCGAGGCTTAGCTCTCGCTGATGATGTGTCACGACCGTGCGACAGGGTCAGACCACCGCGGAGTTAACCCGCGCGGCCGGAAGACAAATTCCTTCCGGCCTGCAATGATGACCTGTGCCGTCTGACCCTATCAAATGGTCGTGACACATCATCAGCGAGAGCTAAGCCTCGCTAATCTTTCAGTCGGCTCGTGGCTGGCGCCCGCGGCGGAGATACTCTCTGCTGCGGTACCCCTCATGATACCGCATACCCTTCGATTCCTAGGTTTGCCGCCGCGCACGGAACGCTGAATTTAAATCGTTTTAAAAACTTTCCTTAATGCTTTTATTGAGGTCGCCCTCGCGCGGTCCACGAGCTGTTCCGAGTAGGATCCTCTATTCGGAGCAGGCCGGCGGCACCGGCGTGGGCGCCTCGGTTCCGGGAGGGACCGCGGGAACTCTTCCATCGCCGCCCTACAGGACGGCGGCAGGGAGGGCGCTCCGTGTGGGGGACGGGCCCTCAGTTCCGGGAGGGACAAAACTCCCTTCCGTGCCGCCCGACCGAGAGCGGCTCGGCAGGTTCTCGCTCGCCACGGTGCACTGATTTAATTTTTCAAAGTCGGCGGCGTCGGCGTCGCCGCAGAGGGGTGGGCGCCTGGTGCAGCGGGGCTCCGTTGTCTGTGCACCGTGCTGCAACCCCTGCCCGCCCCTGCCCGTCCCTAATGCATCTGTCACAAGCACAGACGTTTTCGCCCCGTTTCCCGCAGGCGTTCGCACCCTCCCAGGCGGGGCCCGCCGCAGCAGCCGCCGCCGGCTCCTTGGCCTGCGAGACCCCGGGATAGTCTACTCCCCGAGGACACGTCCTGTCTAGGGCCCTGCAGAAGTTGCCTTGCTCTGCTTTTGCGTCGTCGTGCCAGACAGAGAGAGAAAGACAGACAAACAGAGAAAGAGAGAGAGAGAGAGAGAGAGAGAGAGAGAGTAGCGGGAAAAGGGACAGGTAGGAAGCGGAGCCCGGGGGGGAATGAGGAAAAATCGTGTCGGATTCCCCGTAACAATCACCAAGAGAGACCCGTGGGGTCGCGCCACGCAAATCCGTTAAGTTTATTTGAATTCCCGTTTTTCGAGTTCGATACCACGCTACGCAACGAAACGGTAGATAGAGAGGGAGAGAGAGTGATTTAGTTTTTTGGAAAAAATTATTGAGGTAGAATGTGTGGGCACAGTCTCCTATCAGTAAAAAAAAAAACACGTCTCGGCCAAGTGCTCCCGCGCACGCACACACGCACCACTCAAAAGAGCAATAATAAGAGAGAGAGGTGAATAAATTATATCATTTCCTCCTCCTCCGCCCCCTTTGCACGCGTTTGCCGCCGTTTGTTGCTGACGCCGCGGCGCTTCTTTAATTATGCTTAATACTGATCCTATTCGTAAATTTCCCGCGCGCGCGCGCTAACCGCCTCCCCCTCTCCCCACCACCCTACCCTGCCTCCCTGCTCTCTCTCTCTCTCTCTCTCTCTCTCTCTCTCTCTCTCTCTCTCGCTCTCTCACTCTCTCTCTCTCTCGCTCTCTCCCTCTCGGCTGCTGCGTAATATTTCTTGCGTATCATCAGCGGGTGTACAAAAGAGCAGAGTGGAGAGAGAGAGAGAGAGAGAGAGAGAGAGAGAGAGAGAGAGAGAGAGAGAGAGAGAGAGAGGGGCGAGGGGGTACTTCTAGCAGGGGTGAGAGGCCGGATACTCCACACGCCCTGTTGCGTTTCGAACAGCCCGAGATACGAGAGAGAGAGAGAGAGGAGGGGAGGGAGGGAGACAGAAGACTGTGGCCTGGATTTAGGAGGATAGCCGCCCTCTCGACGCAGGCGACGCTGCCGCGGTGCAATCTCAGCCAGGCGGCAGCAGCCCTTCTGCATCCGGGTGTGAGGGAGGAGCCGGCCGGACCCGGGAGATAACAGAAGAGAGAGAGAGAGAGAGAGAGAGAGAGAGAGAGAGAGAGAGAGAGAGAGAGAGAGAGAGAGGAAAAGGGACGCAGCGAAGCGGAGAGGGAAGGAGAGGATAATTAGTGATGAGAAATACGACGGGAAGGGAATGTGGCGGGGAGAAGGGAGCAGAATAGGCCGACTCCAAGATGTTGTGGTGGCTGTATAGTTCTCCGCATTTCGATATGCCCTCGAAATTGATTTCTCCCTCATATTTTTTTCCCCCATCATATTCTGTTCATAATTGAAAAGGACTGGCTTGTCTCGCAAAGAGTCGTCCTGACAGAACGAGAGAGAGAGAGAGAGAGAGAGAGAGAGAGAGAGAGAGATGGACGGACGGACGAACTGTCTGGGAAGAAGAATTTAATTAGGAGGGCAAGATGATTTCTCGTACGGAGGCGTGCGGAGGGCGCGCGCATGTAATCAAAACGAAAAGTCAGTCCACCGCTGTGGTGGTGGAAGAAAAAGGGGGGGGGTGGTGATGCAGGTGACACGGAGACAGAGACAGAGAGAGAGAGAGAGAGAGAGAGAGAGAAAAGACGGGAGGGACAGAGTACAGCCACCGCAGCAGCTCGGGTCGGAAGGAAGCCGGCGGGGTTCTTTCCCCTCTCATCCCCCCCCCCCCCCTCCCCGCTGGCGGCCGCTGCTCGAACGGATGCTCTGGTCCAAGTAATTAGGAGATACAAGTAAGCGTACTTTATCAAGACGTGCGCGGGGCCAACGAGGACCCCGTGCTGTTCACGGTGGGGAGCCTCCGTCCCCCCGCCCTCCCTCCTCCCATCCTCCCCCCCCCCTCCCCTCCTCCCCTACCTCCTTCTCCAATAGCTGCACGCGATGCGGTCGGGGTAGAGAAGGGAGAGGGGGCGTCGATGGTGGTCTCTGCGGGGGGGCGTAGCACGGGGGGACAGGGTCACGCCACAAATATATACACGTGCATGCATTACCTCCAATCACATTCCGTGGTCACGTGACCCCGCGGTGCGCTAACCATCGTGTCTTAACTGTGTCTTAAGGCTGTGTGCTAACTGCGTGTCTTAATCTCTCCAGACTGGCGACTATGTGTCTTAACGACCTTAAAGGCAGTGTGTCTGAAGAGTGTGTGTGTCTTAACCATGCGTCTTAATCGTGACAGGGTCGATGGGAGTGCTTTTGCCGTGTCCGTGCCGCGTGTTTAAAACATGCCTCTACCGTGTCTTTATAATAGTGGTCCGCAGCCCCTCGTCCAGCACCGTTGGTCTCAACGCATCCCCCACCTCTCTCCCCCTCTCTCTCTTCTCTCTCTCTCTCTCCCCATCGTTTGTGTGGCCGCATCGCGCCCCCCCCCCCCCCCCCCGGCGCCTCCGGTTGCCGGAGTTAATGACACCACCGGAGCCGACACCACGTGACCACAACGACCCAAGACGGCCCGCAGCTTTACATAGACAGAGAGAGCGAGAGAGGCGGTTTGAATCACGGTGGCCGACCGCATAGGGACCCGACTCTCTCTCTCTCTCTCCTCTCTCCCTATCTCCCTATCTCCCTCTCTATCCCTCTCTCTCACACACTCTCTCCCTCTTCCCTACCTCTGGAGCAGCAACTTATGGGTAGCCCGGAGGCGCCTGCGGACCGGAGGGTAGGCCAGCCCGCCGCGCGCCCGTGGCCTCGCGCTGCCTACCTCCCCGGCGCGCCCGCGCCTCGCCGGAACGGAGCCGTGCCCAACGGCGTGGGAGGGGGGGGGGGGGGGAAGGGAGGACCGCAACCAGTGCGGACCCCCCGCAGACCCTCCGGACCCCCCGCAGACCGAGCTCCGGCGGGGACATTCTCCCGGCCACCTCCCGCGGCCGCCACGGCGACGCCGGACCGAAGGTCCTTGCGGGAGGCCCCGGAGCCCTCCGGCCTCCCCGGGGGCCCTTTGTCGCTGACACCGTCGGAACACATTTCGCGGCACATCGGCAGCGATTTTGTGTGTGAGCGCCGGCACAAAAAAAAACATCAATGGACAGTCTGAGAAAAAAACATAATTTTAAAAGAAAAAAAATACAAATAGAGTGGAAGTTTTCTTAATAAAATACAGTGACTTTCTCAGCACGGTTCGGCAGCATCTGTTGCCTTATCGGCTACAAAAAAAAGGCATCACCGCATTCGCACTGCACACGGTGGCTGTGACGTAACGTATGTGGACAGCCCCGCTGATGAATTCCTCGCAAGGCCTTCCGCATATCCGTGAGCGGCGAGGCGCGAAATTCAAACCGCGGCTCCTGACGGCCTAATCCCTCAGTTCTCCCCCCGCCCTCCCTCAGCCCTCCCTCCGCCCTCACTAACCTCCCCTCTACACCCTCCCCTGTTGCAGCATGGAGCAGCCCGACACGGACTACATCAAGATGTTCGTCGGCCAGCTGCCGCGGTCCATGGACGAGGACGAACTCACCAAGCTCTTCGAGGAGTTCGGCCGCGTCCACCAGATCAACGTGCTGCGGGACAAGGTCACCGGCCAGAGCAAAGGTGAGCTGCTGTGCGCGCGAGAGAGAGACAGAGCGTCGCAAACGGGCCGTGCCGCGCCGTGCGTGCGACAAGGATAGCGGCCGCTGCCATTAATGACACGGCCCATTATTCGCCCCCCGACGGCTCCATTACGAGTCGCATATTTTCAGGGCCCTCTCTCGGAAGGCCGACGAGGAGGAGGATTCCTGCGGTTAAAAGGAGAGGGAAACAACGGCAGCGGGCCCCCTCCGTCTCACTCCCTCTGCAAGGAGGAGGGGGTGGGGGCCACAGCGACCGCATAGGCCCCTTCCAATTTCCATCCCCGTTGTTGTGCACTTTCCAGAACCACTCAGTATATAGTCAGTACGGTTTTATTTTTGCGGCTTCCAGACGTTTTACAGTGACGTAATCTTTTTCTTTACAATAATTTAATCTGACAACTCGGCAGACGACATCACGACTGCTAGAGGAGGTGCTTTGTAGAGGGGTACGAGAACATGAAGGGGTTGTGGAGGGTTAGGGGAGGGGGGGGGGGTTAAAAGGGGGGGGGGCGTCATGATGCACAGAGGATAATAGCTGTCTCGTAATCTAGTCTCACGGATGACTCGTCTCATGGCACTCTTAGCCGCTCTCTCTCTTCCTCTCTGTCTCTCTCTCTCTTCCTCTCTGTCTCTCTCTCTCTCCTCTCGCTCTTTCTCTCCCGGCTATCAAGGCGACTTGCGCTTCCAACTGTCTGCACTCCCCGCGTCACTCCGTAAAAAAAACCTCCACAGGCAAAAAAAAAAAAAATGGAACTATTCCTTGAATTCCTATTCCTCGAATCTTTGGTGTATGTGAGTGTGTGTGTGTTTCTTGGAGCCTCTGTTTTCCGCCGGGACAGCTCGCGGATCCGCCACTGTCGTTCCATAAGGGCTCCCCGCGGGTCCACCCACAATGTAGCGGACACACACACGCGTGAACACACACGCGTGAACACACACGCACACACACACACACACACACATGCGCGCACGCGCTATGGAAGCCTTGCGTCAGGTGAATGTGTGAATTGGAGACCGGAAGGCCCGCCTGCTGTTGTCGTAAACTGTTTTACGGCGTCCGGGATCTCCCGCGCGGAGTAGGGACGTCGCCGCTCTCTCTCTCTCCCTCTCTCTCTCACACACACACAAGCACATAGAGAGAGAGAGAGAGGGATATGGCACACTCCCCGATGAATAAGGTAAGGCCGTTGCCGTCTCCAGTCCGCTGACTGCTGCAGCTGCTGTGCGGCAAACGAGGCCAGACAGTATCGCGGGTTCGAATACCAAAAGGTACTCGAACCCGCGTTACTGCAGCCATTCTTCGGGTCATTATGGAGGTGGACTTTGGGTGTAAAATCGTTTTTTTAAAAAAGGGGGGGGGAGATATGGGTGACAGGGGAGAGCAAGAAAGGGGGCGGTGAGAGAGAGAGAGAGGAAGGTGATAATTTCTCATGACCATGTGTGCCGTCTGGGTGTCCGTCCTAAAAGCCTCCAGCAATGGGGGGGGGGGGGGCCTTTTCTCTCTGGGCAAAAAAAGGGAACGCCATCTATCCGTCTCGGTCACTCATTCCTCTGTTATATGTGCTTGTCTCTCTCTCGCAGAGAGAGAGAGAGAGAGAGAGCGTTGAGGTGCTGTAATGAACAGCCTCCGAGTCTAGGCCGTGATTATTCTGTACTCACTCCCACTCCTGCCCAGGGGCGCACATGTGCCGAGCCAACCCTCATCGCGTGCTCTCTCTCCCTCTCTCCATTTCTCTCTCTCTCTCTTTGTCTCCCTCTCTCTCACTCTCGGTAATAGGCACCATGACTCATTCTCCTGAGCATACTGAATGCGTATGGAAACGAGCCTATCCTCTCTGTCTCTCTCTTTCTCGCATCTCGAGGAAATTAGGACTGTGTCTCTGTGTCCAAATTTGCATCCCATGAATTTAGATTTTTCACTTTCATTCGCTATTTTTCTCTTGATAGTGTTTTTTGTGTGTTTTTTTTTGTTTTGGCTCTATCACTGCGGACGGTCTCGAGCGCGGTGTACCGACCTGGTGATGATAGAACTACGATATCAGCGGAACCTAGTATCAGTCGGTTATCGGGGCACGTGTGAGAGAGTGAGTCACGTGGCAGAGAGAGAGAGAGAGAGAGAGAGAGAGAGGGGGAGGGGGGGGGGGGGGGGGAGGGGGGTGACAGACGGCAGCAGGTGCGCGTCAGGTGAAGCTAATGGTGTCTCATCATTCTTTCCTTTCACATTGCTTCGTATTACTTTTCGTCAATGCCTTTTGAGCTCTGTATCTCCCTCCCTCTTCCCTCCTCTAACTCTCTGTCACCCCTGCACTGTGTGTGTGTGTATGAGAGAGAGAGAGAGAGGAGGGAGAGAGATAGAGATAGAGAGAGAGAGAGAGAGAGAGAGAGAGGGGGGGGGGGAGGGCTGGGGGCTTCAAACTGCTGAGAGTAGGGGCACGCTAAGTGGTCGCCGGACACACTTTAGGGCCTAAAATGTTGGCCCCAGGTGGCCGGCGGTGGCTGAAACGGGGTCAGAACTCGGCCGTTGATGTGGGTCAGCCGCATCACTTTTGACTTCCTCCATACAGCGGTCCCTCCGGAAACCGTCACACCTTAAGATCCCGTAAAAATGAAATGTAAACAAAACAAAGATGCCGAAGGTTTTCAGTGTACACGACGGAAGATAACCGCAATCCCCTTTCCCTGCAAAGACGCGCGGGAAATATGAAAAGAAAATGGAAAGCGACGAAGGTATTAAGCTCCCCAGTCTGTGTTCGCGTCTCCGCGGGCCTGTGAGATTTCCGAGAGGCCGCGGGGAACCATCTAAAGAGCTTGTTTGCCTCCGTGGTCCGAGCCCTCGCCTGTAATTACCTTCACAAGCCAGCGTGCCCCCCCCCCCCTCTCTCTCTCTCTCTCTCTCTCTCTCTTCTCTCTGTGGCGGTGCATTCAATCTACGTTGGGCGTTATGTCGCAGCGATGAAGTCGCCGCAGAACTCGGCAACAAATTAAATTCCGTTCGGAGGGCGGCGCCTTGAGACGTTGCGGGGGGTCCGATGCGGCGCGGCGGGGGGGGGGGGGGTCTGAAATTGTTTCCCTTATCCCACCCCCTCCTCCTTAAGAAAAATAAAATGAATTAATTGGTTTGCGGTCCAACGCCCGCCTCCGCGACCCCCGCGCACAACCTGGGCTCCTTCTTTTCTTAACTTCAAAAACTCTTTCCAGTGCTCTGAAAATTGTTGGAGGACATATGGTGACCCAGTAAAGAGCCACGTTTTAGAGAGGAAAGAGAGAGAGAGAGAGAGAGAGAGAGAGAGAGAGAGGGACAGGGAGGGAGATATAGGGAGCCTGCAGCAGCGTACCCTCTCCAGCTCGACAGATAAGAAGTAGAGGGACAGGCCCTCACTGGGCCCCCGACCGAGCGTCACATTGGCGCCACAATATGAACTTCCTTCCGGGGAGAGAGATGGAAAGAGAGAGGGAGAGAGAGAGAGGAGAGGAGGGTGGTTCTGTCCTCTAGCCGGACCCTCTCTTTCTCCCTCTCCCTTCTCTATCTCTTTTCCCGCAACGTCTTCCAGTCACCCCCACCACTCTCTCTCTCTCTCTCTCTCTCTCTCTCTCTCTCTCTCTCTCTCTCTCTCTCTATCTCTCTCGCCCTCACTGTTCCGGGGACACCAGGTGGTGGCGTTGCCTAGCCTTTATTAATGTCAACCCCGGGCGGGCAGCAGTCCCCAAGCCAGCCTGTAGTGGGGAAGCCACTTAGGCGTCCCGGCCCACATCATTCTCTCTCTCTCTCTCTCTCTCTCTCTCTCTCTCTCTCTCTCTCTCTCTCTCTCTCATCGTCACCATCACCATCATTTCAACCACCCCTATATTCCCACATCTCTCCATCACTCTTCGCAGTTGCCATGTCGAGTAACAGACAAACGCCAATTAAAAAACGCGCATGTGTAGTGTCTGGTGCCCCACACGACACAGCAACAACGCCCGCTCTGACCTGCGAACCCGAATGAGCCATCGACAGGACCGGACCTCTCTCTCTCTCTCTCTCTCTCTCTCTCTCTCTCTCTCTCTGACCGTTCGCTTATACCTCTCTCCCGCTCCCTCCCCTCACTCCTCCCTCGCCCTCTGCGGTGCGGACTGCCGACTAAAGCGAATGTGACAAATGACAACGTTTGACAGCGCCGTCCATTTGCGCGCCCCCTTTCCCCCTTCCCCTTACACACACACACACGCGCGCGCGCATTGCATTTCGCCCACCTTCAACTGACCGTATTATTTGTTAATTTTTTTTTTAGAGTATGAACCTGAATCGATTTTCTTAGCATTTGAAAAATATCTCGGCACTTTTTTTCACAAATTATACCGTACAGTTAATTTTCGTTATTTTTCTTAAATGTTAACCTAGTATGTGTGTGTGTGTGTGTGTGTGTGTGTGCTTAGGCCGGCGGGATGGTCGGTCTACCTTCCGCCGCCGCCGCCAGGGGGCAGCACTGCGCAGCACGGCTCGCGTCACTACTTATTTATGTTGCCTTGCTCTTTTGGCCGCTCCCCGACGTATACCCCCTCCCCCTTCTCCATCTCTCTCGCTCTGCATCCTGGCGGAAAACACGTATAAAGATGCGAGGGGGCCGTAAAGCTGCGATATGCGCCTTCTCTCTCTCTCTCTCTCTGTCTTCCTCTATCCCTCCCTCTCTGTCTCTACCTGTCTCTCTCTATCTCACGGCGCAGCAGGCAAGTCGTGTCGTTTGCAGCCCGTTCGACATATCGCTGGATATTTTAGAGCCCCCTTCCCCCCTCACATCCTTGGATCCGCCCCTTTACCCTCTCTCTCTATCTCTCTCTCTCTATCTCCCTCTCTCTCGCCGTGTCGCGTCTGCCTACCCTCCGGGCGCCATCACTGCTCGACCCGCCACCGTGGCCTCCGCTCTATGTCGGATAGAGATGGCGTTAGAGTGTTCACGTCTATCGTCGCACAGACGTATACATATATACATATATATATACATATATATATATATATATATATATATATATATATATATATATATATATATATATATATATATATATATGTGTGTGTGTGTGTGTGTGTGTGCGTGTGTGTTTAGGGCCGCCCTTTCCTCCCCGTGCGGTCGCGCGCTTTCGTCCAGCCAGTGACCCCCGTCCGCTTGGCGGCAGGGTCCCTCTTTGTTGGCCAGTCTCTTTGTGTGTTCTTCACCCTCCCTCCCTCCCTCCCTCCCTCACTCCCTCACTCCCTCCCTGAGTAGCACACAGCGACCCGTCTGGTGCCCCGCCCCACGAGGAGGCAGTGCGGCGTCGGCATATAAGTACAGTCAACAACAGCGACAAACACAGCGCGATACTGGCCGCTATACCTTTTGGCTCGTGCTGTACCGCCCGGCGGCAGCTCCACCCCTCTCGTCGCGGTTTTAACAAAACTTTTAACAAAATTTTTCGAATTAAATCAAATGCGGGGCTTCCCGGAGAAGCCTGAACCGGAAGTGGAGAGAGGGCGACTCGGAGAACCCATCTGGATTCAGATCGACGCCGGTACCGCAGCAGGGAGTATCTCCGCCGCGGGGTAAAAATTTGCGAGGCCTATCTCTCGCTGATGATGTGTCACGACCATTTGATGAGGTCTCAGAGGCACAAATCATCGATGAGCGCGGACGTGCCGAACGGCTCTGCGGGCGTCTGTAGGGTGAACAAAACGATTGATCGTGACGTATCGCCAGCGAGAGACAAGTTTCGCGAAATTTTCAGTCGGCTCGTGGCTGACGCCCGCGGCGGAGATACTCCCCGCTAAGGTACCCTTCATGACACTGCGCTTCGGATTCGATTACGTTCTATCCGTCACCTTCCTCACTGCCGGTCAAGGCGGTGGACTTGAGCAGGAGGGCGCTTGCGACGACGTTCGTCGAGCACCTTCCGTCGCGGAGGCGGCGTTCCCGGACGACACGACCGTGGACGGCCTCCGCGTCGATCCGCGAACAGACGAGCGCGCCACGCGCGCAAACTAAACTGTTACTTGAAAATTGTTAATGAGCGGCTGAAGTAGTCTCAGCAGCAGCAGCGGGGGCGTCGCTTTGGAAATCATTATGGGACGTGGAGAGAGAAGGGGGGGAGGGTTCCGAACGGCGCAGCGTTGAGGCCCACTTCGCAGTCGTCACAGCTGTGTCAGGCGAGAGAGAGAGAGAGAGAGAGAGAGAGAGAGAGAAAAGTCACAAAGATAAAAGCCAGAGCCGAACTGGCGACAAAGTCCTGCCGGCCTAGAGCTCTCGCCGCCGCTGCTGCCGCCGCCGCCGCCGCCGCTCTCGTGGGGGGCGTCGGGCCCCGCCGACGGCTCCCGCCAAATGAATCAAGTTTACAAGTCGCGCCAGCTCGCGGGGCCCCCCGCCGCTCCGTCTGCGTCACTGCCTCCACAAATTAGTTATTGTTTTGCTCGCGCTCGCACCCCTCCCTTCACCGCCCCTCTGTCTCTGTCTCTCTCTCTCCTTCCCTCAGTCAGGAGCCTTTTCCCTCAATTCAATATTCACCCCCCCTCCCCCTCCCCGCCCTTTCCACTCTCCATCCCTTTACAGCGTCTATGGAACTCTTTATTGTGGGAATGATCTACGCAACGGGGTGTTACGTCATTAAGGCAACGTGGCCGGGGTAAGTTCGCGCAGCGCAGATACAAATATTTTTGTTGCTGTCGTTGCCCGTTTTTTTTTTTTTGGTTTTAGTATTGAAAGGAGACACATTTTGAAAAACGAAAAAGAAAAAAAAATACTGTATAAAATGTATGGCTTGTAACGCTGCAAACGCGAGACGTAGGGGGTAAACTTGCCCCAGGGGGTTTTAGTGCTGAAATACACATTCCAACGAGTAAAACATTCGGTAGTGTGTGCGAGAGAGAGAGAGGAAGGGGCGGGCGGGGATGGGGGGGGGGGGGGGAGGTAGAGGAGGGAAGGGGGGGGGGGTGCAAACAGACAACATTCCTTTTGTCCCTAATAGTGTGACTTGGTGCAGGCGTAAATGGACAACCATGCGTCTCGCAGACACCGGCACCTCTCTCTGTCTCTCTCTCTCCCTCTCTCCGGATCTGTCTATCTCTGTCCGTCTCTCTCTCTTTCTCTCCGTGTCTCTCTCTCGCACTGCTGCCGCCACTCTACCTTCTCTCTCTCTCTCTCTCGCACAGCCACAAAGCCACACACAGTCTTGGCCTCACCGAGGCTCGCTTCTCTACTTTTCCGCCGCTCTCACCTAGCACCCCCCCCCTCTCTCTCTCTCTCTCTCTCTCTCTCTCTCTCCTCCTCCCCCCCACATTCCTGGGATGCCGCCGGCACGCCCCGCCGAGGTGTAAGGGACCCCCCGTGGAGACGGCTAGTGTGTCTGTCAGGGGGCTGCGGCCTCACTAACACTTCGGCACCCCCCCAAAAAAACTAAAGTGAGAGGAGAAAGAAAAAATAAAACGCAAGAAAACAAACAGAAACCAGTATAGGTTCTCTTCGTATGTCATTCACACTTCACTTTCGAAATTGAAACCGGAGGGAGCGAGAGCGAAAGGGAGAGAGACAGAGAAAGGCTCATCAAGGGCATGGCTGCAGAAGGGTGGGTAAATACTGGGCGCACAGGATCGGGCCCCGGTCAGGTGCACGGAGACGTTGGGGGAGGGGGGGCGAGAGAGAGAGAGAGAGAGAGAGAGAGAGAGAGAGAGAGAGAGAGAAGGGGGCGGTTGGGTGTGCCGTCGTACGCGCCCCCGGGTTCAGGTACGTTCATGCACGTAGTACCGCGGGACGTGTGTGTGTGTGTGTGTGTGTGTGTGTGTGTGTGCTGGACGCACGCACGAGCAGGTAGGCCCCCCGGACACACGGGGCCGTGGACGGCTGCCGTGGGTGCTCGGCCGCTTACCCAACCCGACTCGAAGGGGACGGCCCGATTACGTCATAAATTCTCACAGAGAGAGAGAGAGAGAGAGAGGAAGGGGGGGGGGGGGGGTAGAAGGTGCGCAAGAAGGAGAGAGAGGGAGGGAGAGAGAGGGATGACATATCTCCATTCCGCCCTCGGCCTCTGCCCGTCCCTGCCCCACACACACACTCGGCCTCGATTCAAGGCAGGTGCGAGAAAACTTTTTGTTCGATCAGCGCGCGCACGCGGGAAGGCGTGCTCGCACGGGGCTATGGTCGCGAAAGTTCGGCCCAGGGTTCGACTCCCGCTCACGGCGCGTACCGTTGTTTTTTTTTTCTTCTTCTTCTTCTTCTTCTCTCGCTCCGACGCCACCATTTTTCGTTCTCCGTGTGTTTATGCGGCGTCGCTTGGTCGGCTTCCAGCTGGCCTTCGTCTCCGCCGGAGCCCATGTACATGTTTGCCCCCGCGGTGTGCCATGGGAGAGAGAGAGAGAGAGAGAGAGAGAGAGAGAGAGAGAGAGAGAGAGGGAGAGGGTGAATGTCTGTCTGTGTGAGAGAGACAGGCGACAGTCCTAGTGAGGTGTCCAGTGACAATACCAGAGCTGCGAGGGGCGGACAGACCTTGCTCCATTCAGCCCTTGTACGCCCGGCGGGGATTAGCGCGGGGGGGCTCTCGACACCTTTTGGACGGTGAGGGAGAGGGTCAGAGAGAGAGAGAGACAGACAGAGAGAGAGAGAGAGAGAGAGAGAGAGAGAGAGAGAGAGAGAGAGAGAGAGAGAGAGAGAGAGAGAGAGAGAGAGAGGTGGCCGCTGGTCAGGGGCGCCGAGGCGGGGTGTGGAGAGCGTCGCACGGGGATCTAGAGCCGTGAGGGCCAGGGGGCGACCACCCCTGTCATTTGTCCACGGTGATGTATGGAGGGATCCGAGCGCTGCCCTCACCCCCACTCCCCACCCCCTACCCCCCAACCCCCAACCCCTTCATCCCCCCCCCCCCTCCCCCCGCTCCCTTTATTTTCCTTTCCCTGATCCACGCTGGCTTGCATCCCCGCACCCCCTTCACACACACACACACACACATTCGAGCGTGCACTTGAACCTCTCACCCATATATCCATCTCCCTCTGACGCGTTGTCCGCCCGCATAGCTCTGTCCTCGTCTTTCTTTGTTCCGAAGGCCCCCACCCCCCTTCCCGCGCATTGCAGTGCCCCCCCCCCCTCCTCCTCCCGCCACCTTCTATACCAGTTTCCGCGTTCCTCGTCGTCCAAATGCCAGTCAACACGACAAGCGGCAGACTGACGAAAATCGTCGTAACTTGGCGACTATGTCATGCGACCTGAGAGGCAGACAGGCGGATGGACGGACAGACAGACAGACAGACAGACAGACAGACAGACAGACAGACTGGAGAGAGACAAGTGAGGACGTCGCTAGTAGGTCCTTCTGTTTGCCATTCGACGCTATCTCCATCGGAGAGAGGGAGCAGGGGAGAGGGTGGGGGTGGGGGGGGGGGGGGGGTAAATGGAACTGTGTGGGGCCTGGCGTAGGAGCTAGAGGGCATTACCGATGTCACCGCCTCCACGTGTGTGTGTGTGTGTGTGTGCGTGTGTGTGTTGGCATGTATGTTTGTGTGCACAGAATGTTTAATGACACCAAATCACAACGAAATTGTGTGTACATGTGAGTGTGTGTGTGTGTGTGTCGTGTCGTATATAAAGCCGACACGGCAAGGGAGGGGGCCCCGCAACGCGATTTCTGTGTCGTTTTTCTGTTGTTGTTGTTGACTTTCAAAAAAAAAATCTCCGCCCCGCCTGTAGTCCAACGGAGGGCCCATCACTAGTGCATCACCAAGGGGGGGCGCGTTCGGGGAAGGGGTGCGGTGCGGGGGGAAGAGCGAGAGAGAGAGAGAGAGATAGAAAAGGAGAGAGAGGAAGGGAGAGGAGTTAAATGGCAGCAACTGCTGGTTTCGAGAGCGAACACCCCGCGCAATGCGTGGGTCACCCAAGCTCGCCCGGGGTTTTTGAGTTGTTGGTACTGGCAGAACACACACACACACACACACACACACACACTCTCCCTCTCTTTCTATCTCTCCCTCCCCGGCCCGTATCATATTAAGCGCCATTGCAATATCTCTCCGAAAGTCATATATATAACCCTCCCCTTCTTCATTTCAATTTTCCCGCTTTCGGCATAGCGCCTAACAGTTTTTCTTTTGGGGGTGGGGGACGCGTGGAATTAATTTTTTGTAATTTAAATCATTCGGGTCGATAGTTTGTTTTGAACAGGAGGGGGGGTGGCAGGACCAACATTTCCGACGGTGGAAACGCCACATTGGCGTTTTTTTTATTGATTCGATATATTTTTCTTCCGTCGGAAGAAAAGTCAACAGGCTTGGGCAGCCAATCTAACGTTTATGTTTGTTCTCGAGTGTACCCCTTCACACA
>CM049607.1:3129638-3132138 GCA_026979955.1 Megalurothrips usitatus
CCACAGGTGTTTCATTTTTGGCAGCCGGTTTTGACGGTCAGCGGAAAGCGAGCGAGTCAGCTGTGCAGCTGTGTAGTGAGTTTCATTGCCGCTGCGTTACGTGAATTTCTGGACAGTATGTGTGCCCGCATCGCGTTACGTATGCAGCCGGTGGTTGTAGAGCGCATCTAAAAAAAAATATTTTTTTTTGAGGTAGGGAAAATGAAGCAGGTGAGGAGCATACCCCTTTTTGTCGAGCAGAATAAGAGCTTGATGAAATTTAAAACGGTGGGGCGCGGTGACATGCCTCTGCCTGTGTGTCTGTGTGTCTGTCTGTCTGTCTGTCTGTCTCTCTCTCTCTCTCTCTCTCTCTCTCTCTCTCTCTCTCTCTCTCTCTCTCACCGGCTCTCGCTAAAGGTATGGCGGCACGGCGCGCACAGTTTAAACTTTTTAATGTCACTGGCGTTTTCTCCTTTAATTAACCATGAATCTTAAGCACCGCTCCTCCGGCGCACGTGCGCGGCGGCAGCGGCGGTGGCGCGTGCTTCGGGGATCAAAGGGAGGCGCTACAGCGAGAAAAAAAAATCGAAAAAAAAAAGATTTGCAGTGTGAAAAATGAACGTGAAAAAAAAATACAAAAAATAAAATAAAATTGGAGCGTCTGGGAAAAAGTTAGGTTGGCGTCCGGTCGGCGGACGGATCTCGCAGACGGCCGGCTGATGCCCCGCGAGGACCAGCTAATTACGCGCTAAGCGGGGCGAGCGAGTTTTCGGATTTTTGCGCGCTGCGCATCGCCTTCCCGAACTTATACTGCGGGGGGCGCCGACGCCGACGCCACCCGACGCCCTTAAATCCTTACCCCCTTTTCCGAGCGCCATGCATCATGCGGAGCTGAGCAGAAAAATCCACAGCCTTCTCTCTCTCTCTCTCTCTCTCTCTCTCTCTCTCTCTCTCTCTCTCTCTCTCTCTCTCTCTCTCTCTCTCTCTCTCTCTCTGCGCGCGTGAAAACTGCACGGCCAAGAGAACCAAGAAGAAGAAGAAGAAGAAGAGTGGAGGCGAGGAGGGAAGTTGGAGTACCCCCCCCCCCCCCCTCTGTCGCTCCCTCCTCCCCTACTCTTCGTCTCGCGCGTGAAATACCGACCCTTACATAATTCCGTCGTTGAGCCTACACGCCGATATTATGCTAAGAGGTGAGAGGCAAAAGTTTGTACGCGCTCGATGTAAACATTAAACGGGAGGGGCGCAGCGCGCTAGCCGGCGGCGGTGGCGGAGGTGCTTGCATCTCTCTCTCTCTCTCTCTCTCTCTCTCTCTCTCTCTCTCTCTCTCTCCTCCCTTGCAGAGTCATGTGCAGGCCTGCACACAGCCTTGCTCCCTATGCAGCTCCGAGTGTGTTGGCTGCATTGCACCCGGCCCCTCTCGGCCGCCCCTGTACCACAGAGTGTAACAGGTGTCCCCGTCCCAGGCAGCGGGGAGGGGGGGGGGGGGGAGGGCGATTTCAAGCCCGGCGGGTTGGCATCCGTGGGAGACCGACGGGTCGCCTGCTACCCTGGACGCGGCACGGCGGGAATTTTCAAATAAATTTCTGACGCGCAGGCCTCGCTCATTGAGGTGCGTTCGCTGTGCGGGGCAATTTAGTCCGGACTGCTCGCTCAGTGTGATGAGTGCCTCTCCTTAGCTCTGCGGGCACGCACCCATGCTAATCTGGTAGACAGCCTTCTCTCTCTCTCTCTCTCTCTCTCTCTCTCTCTCTCTCTCTCTCTCTCTCTCTCTCTCTCTCTCTCTCCCTTCTACTGTCTCTCGCTCACTGGCGGTGTTCGGTGTGCTCGCGGAAGCACCCGGGGCGGGGTGTTGGGAAAACTTTTCGGGGGTTGCACCCCGCCCGTGCCAGTCAGAGAGAAAGAGAGAAAGAGAGAGAGAGAGAGAGAGGGGAGACGGCGCAGCCCTCTCTGTTCCCCCTTATGAAACGGTGTGCGCCGACGAGTGGCAGCTGTCTGCCGGGCCGCAGGGAGCGTCGACGTGGTCTATGAAATTCGCTGCGTTTATACTCTCCCCCCCCCCCCCCACCACCACCTACACCCTGTGTATGGCCACGCGCCGCCCATGTGAGAACAGTTTATTTTTCGCAAATACACATTTAATTCGCGACGAATTTGTTATTAACCCTCCACACAACGTCCGTTTGGATGTTTGACTGCAAACTATGAGGTTTTTTTTTGTATTCTGTTCATATTGTTTCATTGTCACCACCTTCTCTGTCTCTCGCTCACCCACACACACAGAGCACTGTACCTTCTTCCCTTCCCTCCCGCCAGCCTCTGCTCACAATAGATTGATTTTGAAGGCGCCCACGGTGGGAGACGGCTGTCTCTCCCAGACGCCCTGCCGCCCCCCCCCCCCCCTCTCTCTCTCTCTCTCTCTCTCTCTCTCTCTCTCTCTCTCTCTCTCTACCCTCACTGCCTGGCTGGACACCTTGGTCTCCCCCTTCCACTGGACTGTTTTGATTTGGGGAAAAGCTTCTTG
>CM049607.1:3139638-3144638 GCA_026979955.1 Megalurothrips usitatus
AGCAAAGGCGGGTGTGGGCCGGAAGAAATGCGTCGCGGAGTGAGACAGAACGATTGAGAGGAGAGAGAGAGAGAGAGAGAGAGAGAGAGAGAGAGAGAGCTGATGCCGTCGACTCGCGCTGTAGTCACACATACACATACGCATACACACACACATCTGCATTGATCATGTGGTGGCGTCCCATGATGCAAGTCCTCCAGTGGCACCCGTATGCACACATCACATATACTAACGTTCAGATTAATTTGGCCCGAGGTGATCAGCACATGCACACGTACACTGAGGGAGAGAGAGAGAGAGAGAGAGAGAGAGAGAGAGAGAGAGAGAGAGAGAGAGAGAGAGAACCCTGCGGGCAGTAGAGCGACCCCAACCCGCAGCACCATATGCCTGTTTGTCAACATGCATGACGAATCCGTAAATGCACTGCGGCGCCCTCTGATGGCGAATTAAACGCAGCTCTCTCTCTCTCTCTCTCTCTCTCTCTCTCTCTCTCTCCCTCTGTCGGATGTGCCGCTGTCCTCTGCTCGCCTCGGAAAGCCATTAACATACCTACACCAGCGCCATACCGTCGTCCAATTTCGTGGTTCGTTCATGGTGGATCTCTTTTTGTTTTTGTTGACGTTGTTTTCTTGTTTGTTTTGTTTTTATTTTCGATGCGCTTCACAAGTTTTGCGCAGTCGGTCGTGTCCTGATGCACTTAGTCACTGTACCGGGTCGTATATATAACGACGGGCAGACGCGGACGAGACAGCGGGGGAGGGAGAGAGAGGGGGGATTAGGAAGGCATTATTTCAGGCCGTTAAAGCGGGATAGAAATCAGGAGAGTAGTATAAGGAGGCGGTATAGTTGGTTTTAATGGAAGGCGCGGTGCTATATATATATACATGCAATTGGGGTAAAAACGGGGAAGCGCAACGGCGGCGGTGCCCCCAAGGCCAAGGGTGCGAGAGAGAGAGAGAGAGAGAGAGAGAGAGAGAGAGAGAGAGAGAGAGAGAGAGAGCAGACGAGCGGCAATGGAGCTACGTGCCCTCTAACTCCCGTTTTCTGTGCCCCCTCCCCTCTCGCCCTCTCTCTCTCTCTCTCTCTCTCTCTCCGTCTCTCTCTATCCACTCCCGCACCGCGGCGGTTGCGGCACTGCAACTTTTGTCATCAAGCCATAAAGCGCTGCTATCTAATTGTCCTGTGGGCCCGTTGGGCGATGCAGCCGGCAGCGGCAGCGCCCGCTAACCGAGTCGAAAACGAAAAGTTTTGCCGCCGCAGCTCGTATTTCGATGTAAAGTTCATTAAATCCGCACGCGAAACAGGGTTTTCGCCTCCGAAACCGCGGGGGTTATTTGTATTTTCTCTGCATTTCTTAATTGTTTCTATTTCCATTTTTGTTTTTGTTCCGTGCAAGAAAAACGGGGTGGGGTTTTGCAGTGACCGCTGTGACTGGGTCAGGGGGTCGGGCCCGACCGAGCAGGGCCCGCCACTGGCCGCCTCCCCGGCCCGCCCCCGGCGCTTGGCATGTCCCCGGGGAAGCGTCCAAGGACGACAGTGAGGATGTGCGAAAAAAAAGGGTAGAGCGAGAGGGATGGAGATAAAGGGGTAAGGGAGTGGGAGAGAGAGAGAGAGAGAGAGAGAGAGAGAGAGAGGTTGTGGTGGTGGTGGCGGGGGGGGGGGGGAATGAGGTATTTGGGCTCCGGTCACGATGAGGGGGGGGGGGGTGATGGAGCTGGGGTAACGTTCGTAGTAACGCTTGATGTCGGTCCGTGCCGGCGGGGCCTTGTAACGCTACACTTTACGACAAGAGGGCAAATGTCTTAGGCGCTCCATCGCCGCAGCAGCCCCGGCCGCCATTCCCAGTTGTTGTGTGTGTGAGCGAGACGGAATCTGACGGAAACTGCATTTGACGGCGCTGCGTGAATTTCTTTTTTCGTTTCGTTCCTCGGCTCGGCGGCGTTGCTGTGCCCCACGCTTCTGAATCCGACCTGTGTAGTCTGCGTGTAGTTTCGGGGGCTGGGTCCCGCCGGGGCCCCCGGGGCCCCCGCAGCCTCCCGGGGGCCCCGGGTGGACTTTGTGGCGTTGTGGGAGGCCCCCGACGACGCCCCATTCCGCGACTCTTTTGAGTGGCGGACCCTAAATTAGGACCGGATTTGGTCGGATTTGCAGCGGCTAAAGACAGACTGGCGAGAGGAAGAGAGAGAGGGGGGGGGGGGCTGGAGGGGGATTATTTAGATTCTTTGTCCACGCCTCTGCGGGCCCGGCCGCTCAGCCCGGCGACCTGTCGAAGCGCGACGGTGCTGCCGCGGCGCGGCAACTCTCGGAACCAAATGGAACCGCGTTTGTTTGGCCTCGCCATAAGGCCAGACGCACTCCAGATCTGCGGGCGCCCTTTTCAATAACGCTTGCCGCACTCCATTATCACACTTCTGGAGTGGTGGCGGGCCTGTCCGGCGGGGACAACCGTGCTGGAACGCTCTCTCTCTCTCTCTCTCTCTCTCTCTCTCTCTCTCTCTCTCTTCAGTTTTTCCTTTTGGAGATTGCCGGCCAGGGCAACCAAACAAATAATATCGGCTTTCCGTTGACACGCAGGGCATAAGGCTGAAAGCCATGCCTGACTCGGAAGCATATAAAGCTTGGCGTTATGGCGAGAAGGGGTGGGGGGAGAGAGATAGAGGCAGAGAGAGAGAGAGGGGGGGGGGGGGGGGGTAGAAGTTCTGCTCGGGTGTCCCCAGCCTGCTCCGTTTCTCTCCGCTGAACGGTACACGTCGCCGCCGCTAGGAGCGCACGGTCGCCGCTGTTGGAACCTCGAGCACGTACCAAGTGCACGCTCAGATTAATTTCGTACGACTTCCCCCTCCCTCTCTCCCTCCCGCCTCGTTGCGTGCGGATAACCTCAAGGCGTATTATTGGCACGCACACACTCTGCCAACAGTGTCAGCCCTGTTAGGGCGGCGCCCGCTACAAACTCATCAGAAGCGGCCACCCCTGCCCACCGCCCTCTCGCGCACGAACACACCGTTCCGTTAGTGTATCGGAGGGCGGCGATGGTGGCGGCGAACTCAAGCGGCCCAGTCAATTGCTCTGTAATTTTCGTGGAAGGCAAACGGGCCACGGCAGCAGAAACCGGAGCGCATTCCTTGTGTTCTGGAATCCGGAAAAAAAAATTAAAATAACCAAGAAGCGTGCCGCTGGCCGCGTTACGTTGGCGGTCGGACGCCGTCAGGCAGTAAAGCCCTCGTCCGGCTTGGCTTGCGGTGTATGCTAAATAAACGGGACTGGTACTAATTTTTAAAAATCTGGGTTCGGGTGATATGTAAATATGGTGGCGTTGGTAAAGGTGGCCCCCACGACCTCCCACGACGCCGCCGCCGCCTCACGCCGTCGTGGTCATAGGACTGCTGTGTGTCCGCGTAAATTTTCGTTGTCACTCTGCGAAAAAAAAATCAACTTCTGAATATTGTTCAAGAATTTTTCTTCAAAAATCGACCCGGAAAATAATCGTGGCCCTGGAGATAGAGATTCGCGTTCATATCAGCGTTCTGCTCCGAAGTGACAAGATATTTTGTCACCAAAAAATTTGTGTCACCAATGAATTGTGACACCAAAATATTTTGTCAAGAAAATCGTGACGAAGTAGTTGACGAAATACTCCCCATCAATATACAACTCCACATGACATTAATTCTGTTTATTTATTTTTTTCAAATTGGAGTCTGGACGTTGGCATATGTATTGCTCCTGGCTGCAGCTTTGGGAACGTTACCGCCGTTCTTCGTCAGGTTGTCAGCACTGGCTCTCCTCCCCGGCCTAGGGAAACGGTACGCCGCGGCCTACGCTGCATTTCGGGATGAGAATTGCTGACGTAAACTCGGCCGATACGTGGAAAGTTTTGGGGGCAGGCCGCGGAGGGGGCGCTGCGGGCCGCCTGGAGGCCCCGCGGCCGGCACGGTCGTTGGAGAAAAGTTAACGAGCCTCGTAAAGCTACGCGGAAGCAAAAAAAAAAAGTAGGAGAAATTGCGCGGTCTCGCCGCAGAGCGTGGTTCGCGGGGGGCGGTGTGGAAATTATTGAGAAATATAGTGAGAGAAGAATAAGTTTCAGGAGGAATAGGTAGAGAGTGAGAGAGAGAGACCGAGAGAAAAAAAGAGTTTTTATTATTTTTTCATGGGATGGTTTCGGGGGGGAGGGGTAATGGCGGGCGGTGGAGCGGATGGAAATGCGCGCGCGGTGTTTGAAAGTCGGTATGGTTGAAAAAAAATATTTGTGGGTCCGTGCATCGTAAATATGGTGTGCGCAGCGTATTCCAAGTCGAGCGGGTGAACTATCGCGGGGGCGGAAGCTGCACATAAACAGTGCGGGTGTGGGGGGGCGCCGCCCGCCGCCACACTCCATTGGGCAGCGCCAGTTTACCAACATAACTCTCACACTTGGCTACGGATTGATAACGCGCGAATACGTGTCCACATTTCAGACAAATGCACACACAAGCACATTACCGGGGCACCGCGCGCGCACACACACACGCACACACACACACACACACACACGCCCTCACCTGGCCTATACACGTATGGGCGGCGGCGTGAGTGGGGGGGAGGGAAAAACAGTGGAGGATTGAATTTTTGTGCTGCGTTGCTCTGGTTTCGTTCGAAAATATGAAACTCTGGGAGTTTAGAAAAATAAATTGGAATCCAATTAGTATTATTTTTTTAAAAGTGGGATAGTAGTTTTGGAACGCAGCAGTAAGAAAAGTGCCTCGAATAAGAGAAAGAGAGCGAGAGAGAGAGAGAGAGAGAGAGAGAGAGAGAGAGAGAGAGCGAAAGAGAGAGCGAGCGTACAGCCTGCCGCTGGCGGAGTGAGTGACAGGCCAACCACCCTGATTACGGCGCGGTCGACGTTTTCCCTTCCAGCCCGCCGGTATTTGAACCCGCGACTCCCGCCGCGTCTTCTGACGGGTAAAACTCTCTCTCTCTCTCGCTCTCTCTCTCTCTCTCGTTCTCTCTCTCTCTCTCTCTCT
>CM049607.1:3149638-3252138 GCA_026979955.1 Megalurothrips usitatus
GAGGTATGCCGAACAGTTTGGCCTCTCACCTTCGCACACCTCCCTAAAGGCCTTTGTCTGTGGGCTGCCACTGTCTGTCTGTTGTCCGTCTGTTGGCCGCGGAGACACAAAAGGCCGTCTGCGGCGGCGAGACGCTCCGTGCAGCCAAAGACAAAGGAGAGAGAGAGAGGGAGAGAGAGAGAGAGAGAGAGAGAGAGAGAGAGAGAGAGAGACTTGAGGCCGCGCGGTGTGCGGCGCAGAGTGCGGGTGGGAGGGAGAGAGACGGATGGAGCGGGTCCCGCGCGGGTGAGTGGTGGAGTGAGACAGAGTGCATGTGTGTGCCCGCCGCCCCGCGTGTGAGTGAGTGAGTCTGAGGTGGGGGAGGTGTGAGAAATGTTGTTAAGTTGCCTAGGCCGGCCGGGGTCTTGCGGTGGCGTTAGGGGCGGGCCCAGGGTGAAGGGGGAATGGGGAGGGGCTGTGGCGAAGGTGAGCCGAGGATGGAAAGGGGCAAAGCTTTTCTCTTTCGAGCCCTTCTTTCCCTCCCTCTCCCCCCCCCCCAACTCCGTCCTCTCTCTCGCTCTCCTTCTCTTGGCCTCTCTCTTATGTTCTTTCTCTCTCTCCTACACCCTCTCTCTCTGTCACCCCCCCCCCCCTCCTTCTCTCCGTCTAACACACGCGGCTCGCCGTGACTTCGCCGCGGGACGTGCCGGTGATTTGTGCCCGGAAATGTTCGCATGCGTGTGCAATTCTTCAGTTCTCGCGCCAGCGCGTGTGTGCGTGTGTGTGTGTGTGTGTGAGTGCGTGCGTGAACCGAGCGTGGCGACTGCTCTGACGCGGGGGAGCGACCCGCACACCGGCACAGTGCGAGGGGAGGGCATATATATATATATATATATATATATATATATATATATATATATATATATATATATATATATATATATATATATATATATATATATATATATATGGAAGGAGTGACAGAGACGGAGAATACTCGGTTCAAAATTCGCGTACGACGCGCTTCTGCGGCGGTGGTGGCAAGTGTGGCGTGTGGGGCTATAGTGTGAGTTCAGGCACCTTTCTCCTTCTCTCTCTCTCTCTCTCTCTCTCTCTCTCTCTATCACGTGTGTGTGTGTGTGTGTGTGTGTGAGGTGGCGATGCGTGCCGACGCCTGATAGAATCTCTCACTCGGCGCGGCCCCAGACCACCGGCACGCTCTGTGCGGCAGGACGGAACACTACAGCGGCCGTGATTACAAGACCTCTTAATCACACATCGCAGCATGAGCGCCTGTCGTGCTCCGCTCTGGCCGCCCCCCTGTTCGTGCCGAGCGCTGCGTGCGTGGGCCGTATGTGTGGCCCGTGTGCGTGCGCGTGCCCGTGTACACGCTCGTCATCCGTGTTGTCGCGGGGCGGGCTGCTGCCGCGGGAGCGGGAAGTGAAACGTTGTTTAATGGGCTTTGAACGCGGCCGCTTAGTACCCCTGTCGTTGTAAAACCAGACACAAAGAACACAAGGAGATACGTTATGCACAACGTTTCATGTCCTAGGATACGCCTCGCTGTTCTCTACGGTGTAATCATATTTTATTTTTTTTATGATGTCGTGGAAGAATAGTGAACGGGTCAGAAAGGGGCAAGGGAAAAAAAGAGAACTAAAACGAGGCTCGTTGGGTATTCGAACCCGTGACCCGCAGCGGGGGGGCCACGCTGCGTTACAAATTGGCCGTACTGGATGACTGGTTGCGTGGTAAAAATGTGGTGAAGGGTGAGGGAGGTGAGGGAGGGGGAGAGAGAGAGAGGGAGGCGGGTGGTAGGGGAGGGGGGGAGGGAGGGAGGGGGAGGGGTCGCGTGGCGCTAGACAGCGGCGCCCCGAGGCGGGGCAGGGGAGCAGACAGGCAGCCAGCCAGGCAGGCAGCCAGGCAGGCAGGCAGGCAGCCAGGCAGGCCCCGAGGGAAAACTATCATCTGTGATTTTCCAGAAGGATGGAGGAGTCGTGCCGTGATATGTAGTCTGCTTCCTTGCGGTCGCACACACACACACACACACACACACACAGACATGCTCACACACACACTCACATGCTCACACTCACGCATGCTCTCACACACACACACACACGTTGCTTCTCGCCACACCATGCGATATCGGCAGGGAGGCGGGCTGCTACACGGCCACACACACACACACACATACACTCACACACACGCACACACACGCTACGCACCCCTCCCGCGGGCGGCGGGGACTCCATCAGCACCGAAACTTTCCTGTCCGCCGAATGGAGTCGCTTATCCACTCCTTCGGCCCGTCAAACGCTCGGACCGTGTCCCCCTGCCGCCCCGCCCCTCCCCCCTTGTACTTCCCGTACGCCGCCCCTCGCCCCGAGGAAGTTCCTGGACAAATGACATCCTTTCAGGGTCCATATAAGGAGGAAAAAAGCAAAAAATAAAAAATAATAAAATAGTTTGTTTGATTTCTAACGTATTTTTTTTCTCCGTTTTTTTCGGTGTGTTGGTGGTCGTGTCGCTGCGAGTAAATAAACTTGCTGATTCCGCTGTGCCTCCAATTCCCCCCCCCCCCCTCTTTGTTGGTTAGGAGCGGCGGCCCAGTCCGTTACGGGCCCACAGCGCGCAGCGGCGCTATTGGCAGATATCCAGAGGAATGTATACTGCGAGGAAGGAGGGGAAAGGGGGGGGGGGGGGGGGCAGACTGGAGGAATCAAACCATATCCGCTACCGATTTCCGGTGCCAACGTCTTATTCGACGATCCGTTACTGCATATGGCTTTGTGCGTAAAAGAGAGAGAGAGAGAGAGAGAGAGAGAGAGAGAGAGAGAGAGAGAGAGAGAGAGAGAGAGAGAGAGAGCAGCTTGTCTTATAGTCTAATGCAGACAATTTTTTGCAATAAATTCATTCATATTCATTTTTGTGTGAGACAGTATTTTTTATTTTTTCATGATTTTTTTTTTTGCTGTGTCGGCCGGAAGGACTAACGGACGCCGGTCCTCCGCCGATTGGTCCTCAGCGATAAGAAGGACATCGATAGGACGGATATGGCCGGCGACAGACAACAGATGAGGACGATTTGCCGGAATGGGGAGGGGGGCTCTCCCGGGGCCCCCCTGCGGGGCTCCGTGGGGCTGGACATGACCGAGCTGGGCGAGCGGGCGCGAGGCGGGGGCCCCCGTCCGGGGTGGCAAAGATGAAATGAAGAAGGGAGGGGGGGGGGGGGGGGGGGGGGGGGGGGGGGGGGGGGAATGAAGAGGAGGGGAGGGGGCAGTAGCGATGAGGGTGCACAGGGACGATCCTCGACGACAGAAAAAAAAAAGTGTCCCATTTTGCAAGTGCGCACGGTTTGTTTTTGTCTGAAATATTATTCGTACACTTGTGTGTATCTTGAACGAAAAGACGAGCACTTTAGTACGGTGTCAGCCCCTCTGCCCCCCCCCCCCCCTCCTCCTCGGCGGGTGCATCTTGCCCGCTAAATGCAGTTTTGCCAGTCCGAGCGGCGGCGGGCGGGCGGACGGAACCTTAACCCAGTTTCACAATTCCACCCCACTTTAGCCCCCCCCCCCCTCCCCGCAGCTGCTTGCTCTTTTCCGGGGACTTCGGGCGTCAACACACCGGGGGAATAAAATTAGCGGGCGTAGAACAGAAGTGAGAGAGAGAGAGAGAGAGAGAGAGAGAGAGAGAGATGGTGTACAGACACGCGGGCCTGCAGGCGCCGACGCGGCTGGCTCAACGTGAAACTTTGCCGCCACGGAAAAGGGAAGCTAAGGCTCTTATGGTCTCCGGCCACAGCCGGGTGTCACGTGTGTCCTACCTGCGGTGACCATGGTGACGACGATGATGATGGTCATGGTCATGATGGTGGTCATGGTCATGATGTTGGTCACGGTCATGATGATGGTCACGGTCATGATGGTGGTCATGGTCATGATGGTTGTCATGGTCATGATGTTGGTCATGGTCATGATGTTGGTCATGGTCATGATGGTGGTCATGGTCATGGGTCATATGAAGTTGACGACGGTGATGTGCTCATGACGGTTGTGATGACGATGACCTCAGGATGGTGTACGCCGGCCTCGGCGGCGCTCGGTCAATCGACCGTGGCCGCCGCATCTCAGGGCGAGGAGGAGGCTGGCGCCGCTGCGCCGCTGGTCCCCGGGACTTAGCGAGACGGTCACCGACCCAGATCTCACCCCCGCCCAGCTGCCCGCCTCCCTGCAGAGAGACAGAGAGAGAGGCAGAGAGAGAGAGAGAGAGAGAGAGAGAGAGAGAGAGAGAGAGAGAGAGAGAGAGAAGTGGCCAGGTCAGCAGCAGCAGAAGCAGCAGCAACAACAACAGCAGCAACGACTTGTTGGGCTGGATTACTCGTCCCTGATCTAACGGGATAATATAGCGTCCTGCCGGGTAGGCAACGGCTGTCCGCCGCCGCGCACGCGTGCCGTGCGGGCCGGCCTACCCTGGCGCTCGCAGGCGTCGGGAGCAGAGAGAGAGAGAGAGAGATAGAGAGAGATAGAGAGCTAGAGAGAGAGAGAGAGAGAGAGAGAGAGAGTGCCCCCGGGGTCGCGGGGTTCTTGTGGCGCTGCCCCCGCCCCGGACTCAACAACTCAGATCCTGTTTTTCCTCCGCTCATTATCCTCCATGCTTTACCGCAATCGCAGTCCCCGTTTGTTCCCCGTTCGTATTGCGTCGTCTCTCTCTCTCTCTCTCCCTCTCTCTCTCTCTCTTCTTTCTTCTCTCTTCTTCTCCTTCTTTCGTTCCTTGTGTTCGGTTTCCCCCCCGCGTTCTCGTCATGTCCGGGACGTGATCGACGGGAGAAATAGGAGAAGGCTACCTCTCTATCCCTCACTCTGTCTCTACCTCTCTATCCCTCACTCTGTCTCTCTCCCTCTCTCTCTCTCTCTCTCTCTCTCTCTCCATATTTCCCGGCGGATGGGCTCCTCTTTTGCTCCCTACTTCTCGAGAAACAACAGCATGCTTTCTCTGTCTGACCCCCATCTGATCTGGGATTTATTGCTGCCAGAGACAAGGACGGAAGCTAGGGGGGGATGGGGGAGACTTCTTGTTCGTTGTCGTATTTCCCCTCTCCCTCGCTCTCCCGCGGCCCTTCGCGCTGCCCCCGGGGGTCATGCCTGCGCGCGCGAGCGAGCGCGAGCATATCGGCGTCTCTCTCGCACGCGCGCAGCCACGTGGCCCTGCTGTACAAATTACGCCCTACCAAGGATTCGATTCCCGTCCTTATCTTTTTCGCATTTATTCCGCGTGACAAGAATGCGCGAGAGCGAGAGAGACGGCGCGACGGAGGGGTGGGCCCAAGCGTAGCCGGGGGAACGAGAGAGAGAGGGAGAGAGAGAGAGGCGAAACAAGATTGCAGCGAAGGGGTGAAGCGCGGAACAGTCGCGGGGGGTAATTTTCAGACGCTCGGCTGCAGAGAGAGCGAGAGAGAGAGAGATGGGGGGATACGGAGAGGAGCCGAGAGTGAGCGAGCGCGAGAAAGAGTTCTTATTTTTCAGGGGTTTGTTCCAGATTGTCTGGGCCACGTATGTTGGGCGGTATAAACACCGGAAGACGCAGCGGAGTGTGTGCGAGAGCAGCAGCAGCAACAACAAAAACAACAACAACAACAAAGGAGACCCCAACGCGTTGAGGTCGCGCCGGACCGTATGGCCCGGTTCGGTCGCCGTGATGCCAAGTTTTCCTGGTGCTTCCGGTGGCGAGAGCGAGTTGCCGTCGTGGTGTGAGGCTCATTAACATGCCGTGTTGGATATGTGTGTGAGAGAGGACGTGTCACAAAATAGAGAGAGAGAGAGAGAGAGAGAGAGAGAGAGAGAGGCGTGTTTAGTCGCGGCACACCCGCTTCGTGTGTGTATCGTGCGGGCCGGCGCCGTTGGTAGAAGTTTGCGGAGCGCACCACAGTGTGTGAAACACGGGCTTCGTTGGCGGGACGCGGCCAGGCAGCCGCGATATACGCGTGTGCCGGGCTGCTGGGACGTGGCTGTTGTGGCTGCACTCCGTGGGGGGGCGGGTGTGCAATGCTTCCGTCACTTCACATCTCTGACCAGGTCCCTTTGTATCGTGCACTTCACGTCACTTCACGTCACTTTACTTCAGGTCACTTTCCTTCACTTCACGTCACTTCGCGGCACTTTACTTCACGTCACTTCACGGCACTTTACTTCACGTCACTTCACGGCACTTTACTTCACGTCACGTCACTTCACGGCACTTCACGTCACTTTAATTCACGTCACTGTACGTCAGTTCACTTCACGTCGCTTCACGTCACTTTGCTTCGCTTCACGTCACACTCCCTGCCACCCGCGTCACTCAGTTTGCCTCGCTCCACTCTCATGACGTGACGTGACGTGACGTGAACGCTGTGGGAAGCGCCGTGTGAGCGGTGGCACTCGAGGGCCTCCCCGGACTCTCTCCAGTCCTCCCCGAGTCCCCGCCCGCGGCCGGGACCTCCTCGTCGTCGTCGTCGGCGGCGGCAGGGTACCCTATCGCGCACACCGTAAAAAGGGGATGGAATGTGTTTTCCGGTCCATTGATTCACAAAAGTGCAATCTGTCTGCCGTTTTGGGGGCAGGAAGCGCTGAGCCGTCGTGCGAGCGGAGCCCTGGGGCCGGTGCTGGAGGGGCCCAGGACCCCGACGGGGACCTCGGAGGCCCCGGCGGCGGCCTCGGCGGCGGGGGGGGGGGGGAGGCGCGCCGCGCGCGGTATCTGGCCGTGCTGCAGACACGCATGATCGTGCACTGGATCCTTCGCCCAAAACCCCCTCGTTCCCCCGCCAACTTCCCGGGGGAAATCTGAAACCAAAAAAAAAATTTGCTCGCGTGTCTGGAGAGGAAGGGTAGCGGCGAGCTGGAGCTGGAGGAGGGGGGGGGGCGAGAGAGAGGGGGGAGGCCAGGTGCGTGTGCGACAGAGACAGCGCAGCGTGTCCACGCAGCCTCCAGCACGCGCCGCCGGCCCGGGGACAAACAAGTTCCGCGGACGGTGTGCGAGCAGCGAGCGGGTAGCTCGCTATGCGGTACCCGTTCCCCGCCATCGCCATCCAGGCCGTTCCAGGAGGACGCCTCAGCCCCGACGTACTATTCTCCAGCGCCGGCCGCGCAAAACACTCACGCTGGAGGCTGGGCCAGTCTGGAGCCCCGCTCCCCCGGCACTCCAGCCGCTCCAGCCGCTCCAGCCGCTCCAGCCGGCGACACTCTCGACGGCGATTCGTTCCGAATGGTCTGTGATAAGTTGCTTATCACAACGCGGCCTTTGTACGCGCAGCTATGCGTGCCTCTCTGTCGCTCCGCACATTCCTTGTCATCTCTCTCTCTCTTTTCTCCCCCCCCCCCCCTCTCTCTCTTTCTCTCTCCCACGCGAATCGCAAGTCCATCTCCCGGACCGCAGCGCGGGGCACGGCCATTCTGACCGGTCCGTTGGTCGCGGAGTGCGCGCATGGCGGGGGCCGGGCCAGGGGCGGTGCAAAGGGGGGGGGGGGGTGTGGTCCAGCCTCCAGGTGTCCAGAAGACTCCGCCGCTAATGCAACACCATCTCTATTCCGGGCCACGCACCGCGCACCGCTCCAAGATCCCCGGCCGAAATCCCGATCGCGTCGATACTGCAGAGGGACCCCCCGCAGGGCCCCCCAGGGCCCCCGCAGGGACCCCCCGCAGGGACCCCCCGCAGGGACCCCCCGCAGGGACCCCCCGCAGGGACCCCCCGCAGGGACCCCCCGCAGGGACCCCCCGCAGGGACCCCCCGCAGGGACCCCCCGCAGGGACCCCCCGCAGGGACCGGCCGGCTGGCCTACACTTCTGGCTGCGCTCCTTGGGGACGGCGGCGTCCGCTGGCCGCCGTACCAGCCGTTAGAGGCCTCCGGGCCAGCAGCGGCATTTAAAACGATATCTGATGCTGCACCGGGTCCTTTGGGGGCGGGTGGTCCTTGGGGCGGCCGGCCCTCCCCGCCTTGTCCCCTTCAAAGCGGCGGCCAGGCCGGAGCCGCCGCACCGCACCGGACCGGGGGCTCCGTGAGGGGAAATGTATAAAATATGACACATACTTACTAGGCCGCTATCGGCCGGCCCGGAGCCGGTCACCGCCCCCCCGGCTCCGGGACCCGGCTCCGGGACCCGGCTCAGCCCGGACTAGCACTGTGAGACGGCGCCCCGCGCAGCCCGCGCAGCTAGGGAAATTGCAAACGTTATTTTTCTTCCCTCGCACCGAAAAAAAAGGAAGTCGGGTCTCCGCAAGTTGCGGAAAAAAGGGGGTTTTTGAATATTTTATTTTTTGTTTTGTCCTCTCTCTCTCTCTCTCTCTCTCTCTCTCTTCGCTGCGGTAAGACGATGGAGTGCACGCGTAGCCGCATACAACGACTACAGCACTTTCGCGTTTCTTTTTCATGCAAAACTCTTTTCTCTTTTATTGTGATATTATTTCTTTCTTTTTCTTTAAAGGGGGGGGGGGCGAAATTTTTCTTTGAACTATGATTATTATCTATTTGAGGGTGCGAGAGACAGAGGCGATATGGGGTGAAAAGGTGGTGGGAGAGAGAGAGAGAGAGAGAGAGAGAGAGAGAGAGAGAGAGAGAGAGAGAGAGAGAGAGAGAAGCGGAAAGGGGAGGGTGCAAGTTACGGCCGCCGGGTATATGGTGATGGGGACGTAGGTGCAGGCAAAAGAGTATTGACGGGTGGGGGAGGCGGTAAAATGATGCCTTTCTTTTTATTCCGCCGCTCCTCTGTTCCTTCCTCCTCTTCAGGCGGCAGGATGAGGAGGGGTCCTCGCCGGGTCCTTGCCGGGTGCTCACCGGGTCCCCGCCCGGGCCTGCTCCTCCGGTTATTACATTCCCCCGGCCTGGTCTGGTCGGCGGGCCGGTTTGTCGTCGGGGAGGTCCAGGCGCCGCCCGGACCCAGATCTCTCATCCCGGCCTGTCCTTGCTCCTCGGAGCCGGGGGGACAGCAGACCCGCAGACGGCGCCGACCACACCCCGCGCACCTGCTTGTCGGGGAGCTCGTAGGCGAGCAGGGCGCCGCCTCTCCTCCGATAACGCCCCACCGGCACCTGCCGCATAGAGTTGTACCACACGACCCAAAAAAGAAAAACGTCCGAACCAAAATAAATTTCACCCACTTCCCCAATTCCCACTTGTTTTCCCTATTTTGCGTTTTTGACTTTTTCAATCAAATATTAGGGTCGTCTATATTTTAATTTTTTGAAACTGATCGTTTTTACGGCCACATACTCATTGCGCAAATGGCATTTGTGTGTGTGTGCGAGAGAGAGAGAGAGAGAGAAGGAGAGGCCGCTAACCAATCCCGCTCCTCTCGTTTCAGGATGCTGTTTCGTCACGTTCTACACTCGCAAGGCGGCCCTGCAGGCCCAGGACGCCCTGCACAACATCAGGACGCTGACAGGGGTGAGTAGCAAACACCTTTTTTTTTTCCTTTCTTCTCCTTTTTTTTTTTTTTTTTTTTTTGTCTTGGCTCACGCCGAGCTCCACCTCGATGCTCCTATACTTCCGAGCGAAGCAGGGAGGCTGCAGCCGGCCGGCAGTATGGTGAAATTCGTGTAGGCGGGCGCAGGCGGACTGCCTGGGTGCAGCGCCGCCGGGGGAAACAGGCGAGCACCGGGCCTCTCTGTTAATTCCACCCGCCGCTGCTGCTGCTGCTGCTGCTGCTGCTGCTGCTGCTGCTGCTGCTGCTGCTGCTGCTGCTGCTGCTGCTGATGCAGGAGGAGGCCGCCGTGCCGGGTAGGCCAGCCGGCGCGCGCGGCAGTGCAGCGGGACTGCCTACCCGGTACGGGGCTCGCTCTCGGTCCATGCCCGTCCCACACTCCCTCGCTCTCTCCCTTCTCTGTCTTCCCCTTCCTTTTTATTCGTTGTCCCCTCTCTCTCTCTCTCTCTCTCTCTCTCTCTGTCTCTCTCTTTCTTCTGTTTCTCTCTCTCTGTCTCTCTTCCTGTTTCCTTCTCTCTCTCCCCCCCCCTCAGGCGCACGCGGCCGCGCTAACGATATGCGTGGTTTGGGGCAGTCCCGCCCCGGCCGTCCTGTGGCCCGGTGGTCCAATTTACACCCCCCCCCCCCCCCCCTCCCCCCTCCCTCCTCCCTCCTCCCCCCTCTCCCTTCTCCCGACACCCCTTTCACCCCTTCCGTCTCACACCCGTACCCCTTAACCGCGCGCGCGCCGCAGCGAACCCTTCAAGGGTCGTGCGCGTTGCCCGGAGGCGCGGGGGGGGGGGGGGGGGGGGGGGGGGTGTCCAGAGTGAGAGAGAGAGAGAGAGAGAGAGAGAGGGAGTGAGTAGGGGAGTGAGAGAGAGAGAGAGAGAGAGAGAGAGAGAGAGAGAGAGAGAGAGAGAGAGAGGGGGGAAGGGGTATAGTCCCCGACGGCGCGCACTGGTGCGAGACACCCGGCCACAGGCTGGCCGGGATTCAGATTCACCGCACACACACACACACACACACATATACACACACACGCACACGCACACACACACACACACACACCGCCTTGTTACCGGGCGGAGCTCCCCCGGCCGGTCCGTCATTATTTCCCGATGGTCCGCGTATTGTCTTGCCCGTTTCCTGTTCACCGCCAACGCTGCCTCTGCGGTTCCGGTCGCGCGGCGCCCGGCAGCAGCGGGGGGGCGTTCCTTCCGGAGACAAGTCCGCCTCTCTCTCTCTCTCTCTCTCTCTCTCTCTCTCTCTCTCTGCCCTGTAGCCTTGTACCCGGAGAGCCGCAGCGGCGGCGGAATCCGAGACGCGGCGCGACCTTCTCCATGAGTGGGACAGAGACGGGGAGACGCGCCGGGCGGCGGGGAGTGCCCCGTAGAGGGTGGCCTCGCAGCTGGCCTGCGCGCTCTCTCTCTCTCTCTCTCTCTCTCTCTCTCCCTCTCCCTCTCTCGCTCTCTTTCTATCTGTCTCTCTCTGTCTGTCTCTCCCCTCTCTACATAAAAATAAGCCCTTCTCTCTCTCTCTCCCTATCCCGCGTGCTCTGTTGCACTCTCCCGCGTACTGTCCCTCCCCCTCTCTCTCTCTCACTCACTCTTTTTACGATGATTGGTGCACGAAGAGGCCCCCCTTAGGCTGCGTCGTGCGTGTGTGCGTGGCATCCCCCCCCCCCCCCCTACTCCCGCCCCTACCCTACCTCCACACACACACACACACACACACACACACACACACGGCAGGTGATATTCTGTGCCTAACGCCGGCAGGCTGCGCGCCGCCACACCCCCTCGTCCGCATATTCCGTAACGCCCTGCCCGCACGACATGGGTTAGGCCACGCGTGTGACGTCACACATGCTTTCGTGTTTTATTTATTCCGGCTCTTTGCGGGGCGAGGAAGGCATTGTATCACCTGTTATCAGTGGGAACCGTGTGGCTACATCACGACAACGCGTTCCCCCAGGTGTGCTCTCTCTCTCTCTCTCTCTCTCTCTCCTCTCTCTCTCCCTAACAATGTGCTGCAAGCCGTTGTGGGGGCGGTATATACCCAGCAGGAGGCGTGAGTGGCCTGCCCGATGAGGGGTGCTGGAGCCGGGCCCCCTCTCGGCTACCGGTCATTCTTGCCAACAGCACCTCGTTAAATCGGTCCGTGCGAGGCGGCGGCAGCAGCGGCACAGCAGCAACAGCGGGCCCGTACAACCGCCGCAGTCTTGCGATTCGCTGCCGCTTAAAGACCGCGCCCCTAACGCGCGTCTAACACTGGATTATTTTTTTTCTCACAAAAAAATGTTTTCTTGAAAAATGAATTTTTTTTTTGGAGCCCATTTGCCTACAAATATCTGGTTTTTTAAAATGCGGCCAAAATTATGCCTCCCAAATATGCTGAGGTACACCGTGATAATTTTAAAGAAAAGAAATCAAAATATCGAATCCGGATTTTTTTACACGTGACAGACTTCTGGAAGACATGTTTCGTCATGAACTTCATGATGCTCATGACGCTCATGACAGATCATGGCGATCATTACAGTGCTCGTGACGCTCATGACAATGATCATGACAGTGATCATGATGCTCATGACGCTCATGACAGTGATCATGGTGCTCATGATGCTCATGGCAGTGATCATGGCGATCATGACAATGATCATGGCGCTCATGACAGTGCCCATGATGCTCATGACGCTCATGACAGTGATCATGATGCTCATGACGCTCATGACAGTGCTCATGGTGCTCATGACGCTCATGACATTGATCATGGTGCTCTTGATCATGCCTGCCGCACGGTGATCAGAGTGGGTGTACTTTGTACGCCCCCCCCCCCCCCCAAGCAGTGTTCGCCGGTGTTCGTGCTCCGGGAGGCGGCCGCCGGTCTTAAAGTCTTAAACGGCGCCCGCGCTGCCCACGTGATTGACAAGTTGAGCCGCGGGCCGCAGGGCGGCGCTGCGAGCGCTGCGAGCGCTGCCGCTCCGGTGTCTCGCACCGCCTTTGCTTGTTTACGTTTACGAGCCCCCGAAAGTGGCAGGTCTGGTGGGAGCCTTCGGCGATAATTTGCCCGGCCGGCAGGCAGGCAGCCAGGCAGGCAGCCAGGCAGGCAGCCAGGCAGGCAGCCAGGCAACGGTGGTGGTGGTGGTCCTGTCCCGACGAGCGCGGAAGGTAACCGCCCTCTCTAAAAACCCCTCAAACCGAACAAAAACAAAATATACACAAGGCGGCGGTGTGTTGCAGTGTTGCTCTCTGAGACCATAAAGTTCTAGAGGGCCGTGCCGTGAAGGCAACAACACTGCGCGGGCTCTAATGTCTCTGTTTACACCGCCGCCCCGCCCGCCGCGGAAAGTTATTCGAGAGTATCGAAGGGGATCGAGTGTCCGGCGAGATATCGATGCCGCGGTCTGATTCGCGCGGGAACTCGCCGCCGCCAGACGCTCGCTTGTTTACCTCGAAAACGGATCCCGCGCGCAGCGCGCCGAACAGAAAACGCTTTCCCGCGCGCTCTCAGATGTTGTTGTTGTCAAAGCAAAAAACACATTTCTGGCGGGAATTTCTTTTGGGGGAGCGGGGAGAAATTTCGGATGTGCGCGGCCGCGTTGGACGGTCGCGGTTGCGTGTATAAAAATCGGAGCCTTTTAACCGGCGGCTTGCTCTTGTCGTGTGGGTCGTAGCGTCCGCTGTGAGAAGGAGAAGGCGGTGGTGGCCGCGGCGGCCCCCGCCTGCCCTCCTACTCCCTACTGCCCGTACTCTCAGGGGCTAACCGGCGGAGTTTTTGTGGCTTTGTGGTCCCGTTTTGCTGGCGACGTAAAGGGACTCACACACACACACACACACACACACACACACACGTAGCAGGGCCATCGTAAAGTCAGGAATAGATGTTGGTCCAAGGAGCCCGCCCTTACGTAGCTGCCCTTCGGGTAGCCTTCGGGTAGCAGCCCTTATCCTGTATAGCGGCCCTCGCCCATGCTTTCCCCCTCCTGCCCACTCTCTGCCTCTCTCTTTCTTTCTCTCTCACCCTCTCTCCCCCTTTCATACTGTGTTTCCCCTGTGCGGCCTTCGGTTCTGCCTTGAAATGTACTTTTAAATGTAAGATCCAATTTTCCTGATTTTTTCAAAATCTTTATTTATAGATTTGGTCATCTATTTTTTCGCGGGGAGGGCGGCGTGAATGTTGTGCAGCCAAGATCAGCACTCTGTCTCGGCAGGAAACGCGACGGGAAGTGCTGCCGGTATTCGAACCCGCGGGACGGCAGCCAGCCGGCCTGACGTCGAGTTTAGCTGACCGAACAGACGATCAATGACTGCGGAACAGACTTAGTACGGCCCGGTGGGCTCGGCGGCAGCGGACGGGGAGGGGGGAGGGGGGAGGAGGAGGGGGAGGGGGGAGGGGCTCAAGATGAGGGCCTCCTCTGAGGAGAACGCGGCAGGCGGCTTTAGCCGGGCAGCCGCGCCGTGCTAACTGTGGGACAAATAGGGCGGCACCGTCTGACGGCCGAGCGCAGCGGCGGCGGCGGCGGCAGCGGCGGCAGCAGCGGCGGCGGCAGCGGCGGCTGCCCGGCCTCGGCACCATTTGACGGTCTCCGGCAGGTCTGAGGCAGGAGGAGTCTGCGCGTGGCTGACGGAAGTCCCATACAGCCTCTCTCTCTCTCTCTCTCTCTCTCTCTCTCTGTCCCTCTCTCCCACTCCTATCCTTTTTTCCTATCCGGCTGGCTGCGCCGTCGTCTCTCTCTCTCTTTCTCAGTCTCCCTCTCTCTCTCTCCGTCTCACCCTCTCCATCTACTTTTGCCTCCGACATTTTCACATTCTGCTGACAAAGCAGGACCGCTACCCACATCACATCATATCCTTCTCCCGAGAGGCGGGGCGTGGCGGGGCGTAGCGGGGCGTAGCCAGCCGCGAAAGGGAACCTCAACGGAGAGAGAGAGACGGGCAGCCGACGGCTGCTGACGGTGCGAGCGAGACAGACGACGCAGATGTCTTGTGCTGCTCTTTCTCTTCTTTCTCGCACACAGACGCCACCCACATCACATCTCACAGCGAATGATAGTGGATGCGGGAAAGCCCGCATCCCCGCGCATCCACAAAACGCGGCGTTATTCGCAGAATGTGTGTCTTATCCAACTATCCTTGTCTCTCGGTCTTATCTGACAATAGTCGGTTCAACATCACCGCTAACCAACGTTCTGCTCTCCGGGTTTTTTTTTTCCGCAATTTATTTCTTTTCGTCCATTATTGGGTCTCTGGGACTCCTTGGAGAAATCTTTGAGTCCCAAGACGGCGCAGCCACGTGTCGGCGCCTTTTTGTAACTCGTGTTTACTCACTCTCCCTCATGGGCTGGCGGAAGAAACTCTGTGCTCTCTCTCTCCCTCTTCATCCACTCCCCCCAATTCTCTTTGTTTCTCTCTCTCTCTCTCTCTCTCTCTCTACCGCGTTCAAAAACGTTCGCATCGTTCTGAAGCGAGATGGACTAAGAACGATTTTTTTCGCTTTCGTCTCCGACCAGCTCCGTGACCCCCCGGGAATTCGAACGCGGCGTTTGAACACACAGAAGAAAAGAGGTGGGAGAGGGGGTTGGGGGAGGGAGAGAGATAGATTCAAGGTGCGGCCGTTGTCGAGGGTACGAGCAATGTTGGGGGGAAAAAAAGAGAGGGGGAGGGAGAATAGAGAGAGAGAGAGGGGGGGGGGGGGGAGAGGAGAAGGGTTGGTGCGTCCGAACGCGGTCGGGCAGCGTGCAGCAGCCGCGAAGCGTTGCGGAGCCCGTTCGGTTCAGTGGCTGTCCACAAAATACGAACCGGGGCGGGAGGAGGAGGAGGAGGGGGAGGAGGAGGAGGAGGAGGAGGAGGTGGAGGAGGAGGGGGGGGGGAAGGGGGGCCGGGGATCGCGGTTAGGATGGGCGCGGAAAAGGGCGGCCGGTGAGTGTGGGGGTGGGAGGGGGTGAGAGGGGAGGGGCTGCGTACGCAGGGGAGGGGAGAGGGAGAGGGAGAGGGAGGGGAGGGGAGGGGGGGGAGGGCCAAAGCCGACAACTTTGCCGGTACAAGTTTCCGGGGGAAACTTGCAGTAGTGCCGTATTTCATAAGAGCACGGCGGGGAGGAGGAGGAGGAGGAGGAGGAGGAGGAGGAGGAGGAGGAGGAGGAGGAGGAGGAGGAGGAGGAGGAGGAGGAGGAGGAGGAGGAGGAGGAGGAGGAGGAGGTGGTGGTGGTGGTGGGAGAGGGCAGCCGCACGCCGACGACGGCGCCGGGGGTCGCGGGGGCTTCGCGGGGGGCTCGCGGGGTGTTCGCGGGGGAGGGGGGGAGGAGTTGGACCAAGCATTTGTGGGTCCTCTCAACCGTGCGTCCCCGCGAACGATCGGCGGCACCACACGACGGTGTTCGTGCTCCCCGATGTACCCGCGCGTCGCGGGTTCAAATACTACTCCGTCCTTTTCGACTTTTTTTTTTGTACCCCGATCCGGTATGGCGGCGTCTTACGGGGCCTAATAGGCTCTCCGCCTCGCTGGCCCCGGACCAGCGGTCTCTGCCTCTCTCACTCCCACCCCCCCTCTCTCTCTCTCTCTCTCGCTCCCTCCCTTATCCACCCGAGCATTCCCGCATTGTGGGGCTCCCCAGCTTTGACCACCTTGACCGGAAGTCCCTCTCCATCCTTTTGTGAGTGACCGACACAAAAATGCCCCGTCCCCCTCTTCTTTCCTCCCCCCCCCCCCTCTCTCTCTCTCACTCTCTCTCTCTCTCTCTCACTGTGTCCTGCTCCTCCTCCTCCTCCTATCCCCGGTCGAGTGAAAGGCGAGGGGCTGCACAGAGTGAGGGGCGGCGTCCACGTGACTCGGCCATGTACGACAAAAAGGGGAAGAAATTAAGGAGGCCGTGGCAAGGGGCGGGTCCAGGCGGGTCCCAAAGGGGGTGGGGGGGGGGTGGTAATAGACCGCCGGGGGAGAATGTCCCCTCCGCCCGGCGCCGCACGGCTCACAAGGGCATTCCCGTAGTAATTCGGAACGGGCCGTGTCGTGGACACGCACCCGAACAAGGCAGCAAGGCGTAGACAGTTTTGGAAACAAAATCAGAAGAGAAACAGCTTTTAAAAATGTCAGAATTAAAAAAAAAACATCTGGTTATTTTTAAACCGTCTGATATTTTTTTTCTTTTAGCAAAATGGATTATTTTATGTCATTTTTAAAATTTTTAGTTTTGATGCATCTGTTACACCTAGCATCACGATGACATAATCATCCCCTCTCTTTCTCTCTCTCTCTCTCTCTCTCTCTCTCTCTCTCTCTCTCTCTCTCTTGTGTGACATCCGCGAGCAGGCCACTGCTGCGCACTCCATTGTCTCTGCCCGTCGTTCTTTCTACCCCGCACTCACACACACACACACACGCACGCACACGCACTCACACACACATACACACACTCACACACCCGCACACACACTACAATAATATGTTCCGCTTTTGCTTGACCTGTTGTCGTTGCCGTCGCCTTTCGGACGCCCGTCCCTCCCCATTATTGTCTCAGGAGAGAGGGAGAGAGAGAGCGAGAGAGAGATCGTGAGAGCGAGAGAGAGGCTGTGAACTTGTTGGACGGCGGGGATGGTGTATGGAAGCACACATCCAGCTGCTGTTGTGAAACTACACGATAGCATCTTGTGAGGAAGAGAGAGAGAGAGGGGGGGGGGGGGAGTGAGCTGGCGGCTTCTGACAAAAGAAACACGTCTGGAGGCACGTATGCTGCTCCAGTCGAGCTCCAGCAACATCACTTGGAGTCTCCAGTCTGGGGGGGGGGGGGGGGGCGCCTCGGTGCTGGAGCCAAGGATATCCGACAACGGCGGCGGTGAGACTTGGTGAAGCCGGGCCGCAACGCTCCGGCCTCCGGGCTGCGATGGATAGGCGTCAGAGAGAGAAAGAGAGAGTGTGTGAGAGAGAGAGAGAGAGAGAGAGAGAGAGAGAGAGAGAGAGAGAGGGGGGGGGAGATGACGACAGGCGAATAGCAACAGGCCCCCTCCATTGGAGCCCCCCGCGCCTTTCGCACCCCGTCGCCGAGGCCCACCGGCGGGGTAACTGCAATGCTTTGCGCTCTGCAGAAGTAGTTGACTTTCAAAAATTACCTGACACTTTAAAACTTGGCCTGCGGCGGGCGGCACGGCCTTCTTTCAGATTGTGTGTCGTCATCTTTGTCCTGTCTTTGTCTCTCTCTCGCTCACTCTGTTGCCGGCCGAAATTGGCCTCCTATTAGGCTAGCACAGGGTGGAAAAAAAAGACGGAAGAAATTGACGGGCTTGAGAGGGCAGAGGGAGAGAGAGAGGGGGGGGGGGGGGAGATAGGAAGAGAGAGAGAGAGAGAGAGAGAGAGAGAGAGATATGCGAAGCGAAGAGAGGGCAAAATGGAAGCCAATTAAAGACCGCTATATAGAGCCCTCACGGGCCGGGCGGTGCGCGGCCGCGGCTCTCCACGCCGTCATCCACTTTACGGGGATGATCCTTCTGGACGAGAGAGAGAGAGAGAGAGAGAGAGAGAGAGAGAGTAGAGAGAGGGAGAGAGAGATAGGGAGAGAGATAGGGAGAGAGAGAGAGAGAGAGAGAGAGGGAGAGAGATAGGGAGAGAGAGAGAGAGAGAGAGAGAGAGAGAGAGAGAGAGAGGGGGGGCGGTACGGTTCGGGATCGGTTTATCTTGCAGCCCCGCAGCAGCAGCAGAACTTGAGGCCGCGCCCCGCCGCTCACTACCCTCATTGGGAGTTGTTCTCCTCGCTGGCCACTTTTTGAACAACTGCCGCCGCTGCTCCCGGGGAGGGGATAATGAGGTGAGAGGGAGTGAGTGAGAGATGGGGGGCTGAACGCGAGGCAGAGAGAGAGAGAGACGCGGCGAGATGGCGAGGACGCCTCCCTTCTCTCTCCCTCTCGCTCGCTCATCCCATCGCGCTTTATCTATAGGTTTCTCTCCTTCGCGCTCACTCGCTTGTCTCTCTCTCTCTCTCTCTCTTCCTAAATTGACGTGCGGACGGCTGACACGGCTGACTCTGCACTTGCAGCGTGCGTAGCGTGAAGAGACCCGTAGAGAGACCCCCTCTCTTCTCTCTCTCTCTCTCTCTCTCTCTCTCTCTCTCTCTCTCTCTCTCTCTCTCTCTCTCTCTGGGCATCTCTCTTGCATTGCTACAGTCAAACGGGTCGTCCCGTCCCTGTCGCACTCGCTGTAAGAATGAGTGCGGTATTTTCCCGGCCGCCCCTGCCGCCCGGGCGGCGTGGAGAGCCGCGGTATTTGCAGAGGGGTTGCCCTCCCCCCCCCCTCTCCGCCCCCTGGTCCCGCCCCCAGCCGCGCGGTGCCTCCTACGCCTCCAAGCGCGCTGAAAACTTTGCAAACTACACCGACCGCGGCGGCGGCGGCACGCAGTAAATCGGGGCGTGTTAACAAGCCAACGTAATTTCCAGGGAATCAGAGAGGGGGCGGTGAACCTTCCCCCCCCCCCCCCCTCTCCACCCCGCCCCGCCCCTGCGCACGCGCGCGTATAGAGGAATTTATTGGTTTAAGCGCACGGCTTTAGAGTCGCCGCCCGCCGCCGCCACTGAGCTTTTGTGAGACGTCGAAAGTTGTCTGCCCTGGCTGGGGCGCTCCTGCAAACGAGATCGGTTCGCGCGTCGGGGTGGAGCGGCGGCCGCGGTGGCGGTGGTGGTGGTGGTGGTGGCAGCTCTCAAAGGCAGCGCGGCCAACTTGCACTCTCACTTGCACAAAAATAATAATGAGTAAAAGTGATACTGATTTTGATTTGCGTATTGTGTGGTGGTGGTGGTGGTAATGGTCTGGCAAAGAGTGCAAGAAAGATGGAGAGAGTAGCGGACGCCGCACCCGACTGTGACAATGCAAGAGAGAGAGAGAGAGAGAAGCGCACGTGCGCGCGGCATCTCTCTCACACTGCCGTAGTCAGATGGGCCGCCCGTCTCTCTCGCACTGCCACTACTGGCACGGTGCTAAACGGCGCGGTGTTGTCCGGCGGTCGGACAGGCCGCCGTCGACGGCGTGGTGCTCGCCGCCCCGGCGGCCTCCCCCGCCCTTCCTCACGGGTGGCCGTCGTCGCCCCTCCCCTCCCCGTCAGCGCCGCCGTCGGGAGTCGACATGAATATTTATCCGCGGCGGTTATCCTGCCATCTTCATCCGCAGGGGGCCGGATTAGCCGCAGATAAACACGGCCCCCGGTTGTTTATTTTCACTCGGCCCTCCCCGCCGCAGTTGGGCTGTTTATCTTACCCCCCGCGGCGACGCCCCGCCCGCCCCTCGTTACCTTTGCAAGACGTCCCCCCCCCCCCCAACTCATCGCTTGGACGTGGCCGACATAACGCCTTGTGCTGCTCCGACACGCGGACTCTGTGTAAAGGCTGGCGTGCCGGCGGCGGCGTCGAGCGCGCCGTCGGTACCCCACGCCCGCCGCGGGAGCTCTCGAGCGCGGGGTAACGACAGAGGCGGGCGGCATCCCTGTGCACCTCGTCTGTAGCAAGAGAGACAGAAAGAGACAGAGACCGAGAGAGAGAGAGACCGAGAGAGAGAGAGACGTAGAGAGAGAGAGACCTCACCCCCCGCCCCCGCTCCGCGAAGAGTCAGGTTTTGCCGCCACCCCGAGGGTTTCTCCCGCCATCGCAACGAACCCCTCCGGTCCGACCGGACCCGGTTTTTATTCTCCTAAACCGTCGGACCGGCGGCGGCGGCAGCGTCGTTCTGACCCGGACCGTGTTTTGCCGCGCACCGAAAGGGTTCATTGGGTTCTCTCCATCTATTTCCATCTCTACCCCCTCTCTCTCTCTCTCTCTCTCTCTCTCTCTCTCTCTCTCTCTCTCTCTCTCTCTCTCTCTCTCAGCTGCGGCGGCGAGCGCCGTGCTGGGTAGGCAGTCCCGCAGCTCCGCCGCGTCCGCCGGGCCTGCCTACCCAGCACGGCGCTCTGAGAGGCGCAGTCGGCATCATCACACCCATTATCGCCGTCATCACAATCATTATCGTCATCACGACCATTATCGTCATCAAAATCATTACCGTCATCACCACAATCATTATCGTCATCATCATCACAATCATTACCGCCGCCATCACAATCATTATCGTCATCACAACCATTATCGTCAACGTCACAATAATTATCGTCATCATCATCACAATCATTACCGCCGCCATCGCAATCATTATCGTCATCATCGTCATCACCATCATCACAGTCATGATCATCATCAGCAGCCGCTGCTTGGCAAGGTAGCCGCCAACGGCCTCGCGCCGCCGCTGCGGTTCTTTGATGACGACACACAAAGTAACAGCCACTCGGAATCTGTTTACCCGGATAATTAGCGAGGGAGGGAGAGAGAGAGAGAGAACAGGAGGGGGAGAGATAGAGGGAGCGGGTTGGACGGGGAGAGGGAGAGGGGCATTAAGAACGGCAAAAGAAGAGCCGCGTTGCGAACCTCGGGTAAAAGAGTCGTGCCCCTAAGAATACCAGCGGAACATTCGGTTTTTGTTTTTGTTTTGTGTTTTTTTTATTGATTAATTGCTGAACACAACTAAACCACAAATCATTGTGTGTGACGATCACCGTGGATCAGAACGAGCGAACATTAAGTTCCTTCACTGACGGTTTACTGACGATGACCGGTTGTCAGTGCAGCGGGGTGGTTTTTGAAACGGTACTTTTATTTCTCATACGGCGCTGCAGGGGGGTCTGTGTGGGTCCGTCGTGTGGGCTCGTGTCGCCACCTGTTGGCGGCGCCGGGAACTCGGTCCGAGCTCAGCTGGGCCGGCGCCACCCACACCCGCCTGTGTGTGTGTGTGTGTGTGACAGAGAGAGAGAGAGAGAGAGAGAGAGAGAGAGAGGAGAGAGAGATGGGAGGGGGTGCCAGGCGGCATCGCGGTCGGCCACAAACCCGAGCCACGTGTCCGGTGGGGCGATGTGCGCCGAAGGAGGAAGTAGGAAAGGAGAAAGGGGGGAGAGAGAGAGAGAGAGAGAGAGAGAGAGAGAGAGAGAGAGAGGAGGGGAGAGAGAGAGGAACCCCACCCGGGTATCGCCCCGCCACAGCAGGCTGAAACACCCCAGCCACTTCTTCCCGCGACACCCGCACACTTTATTCTTCCGACTCTCTCTCTCTCTCTCTCTCTCTCTCTCTCTCTCTCTCTCTCTCTGTCTCTCTTGTTCTCTCTCTCCCACAGAGACCGATCACAGATGAATCATGCAGGCGTCTGTCTCTCTCTGTCCTGCTGCTCTCTCCGTCACCGCAGTGTCTGGCGTATGTCCGCCTGTCAATAGAGCCCGTTGCTTCCTAAGTGTCCAAAATGTGCAGACCTCTGACATCGCCTGTCTCCCCGGTATCTCTCTCTCTCTCTCTGTCTCTCTCTCTCTCTCTCCGAGGAGACCGACATGAAGTTTTCATCCCGCTGTGTTGGCGCGGCCTCGGGTCATAACGTTGGCAGTATTGACGTGTCCCAGAACGTCCCCGCCGATAGCGAAGCGGCATCCATTTGGCGTGGATGATGTGGGGGCGCGGCTGGGGCGCGGCGGGGGCGTGGCGGGGGCGTGGCGGGGGCGTGGCGGGGGCGTGGCGGGGGCGTGGCGGGGGCGTGGCGGGGGGCGTGGCGGGGGCGTGGCGGGGGGCGCGCCAGATGGTGGGGTTGGTAATGGCCAGGCACGTGAGCGCGCGCGCGCTTCCAGCACCACACCACCTGTACACTGTATCCGCGTGGGGAGGTCGCCGACCCGCGCGTGAGTGCGACAGAGAGAGACTACCCGTCAAATGGGGCGTCCCGTCTCTCTCGCACTCGAAGTGCGTCCCGTTTGACTACCGCAGTTAAAGAGTCCTTGTCTTTCTCGATCCTTCAATGAAACAAACGCACATATATATTTTTTTTGAATATTTTTTAATCTATTAAAGTGACCTCATTTATTATTTTCAGCAACCTCTTCTCTCTCTCTGTTGTCGTGTTTCTTCCCCCTCGTCACGGTTCCCAGCGCCTTGTGTCCGTTGCGTATCATTATTTCAGCCCCACACGACGCTCCCTCGGACAGGATCGGAATATCAGACTGGTTTATTCAGAGGCGCAGCGGCCCTCCGCGGACCGCGGCTCTTCCGTTGGGCCGCGGCGATGCGGGGAGGGGGTGACACGCTAGTGACACGCAAGAGACACGTCAGTGACACGTCAGTGACACCCCAGTGACACGGGGCTGACGGCGTCCGCCAAGGGTCTGGAAAATGCAAATGGCCCTGAAATGATTATGAAACTCGTGCCAGAAATACTTTCTCCAAAGAACCCCCTCCCCCTCCCCGACCCCACCACCACCACCACCACCAACAACAACAACCAGTCTCTCACCCTCCTTCCCTCTCACTCCCTCGCTCAAACCCACCCTATCCATCTCTCTCTGTCTCTCTCCCTCCCGCTGTCGCTTGCTCTCTCTCTCTCTCTCTCTCTCAGGCTCTACCCCCGTGTCTCATGTCGATAATTATTAATGTGACCTGACATTAGAGCTATCGATGTGGAAGAAGAAGCGAGTTGCCGACCCTTCGGGACCGGGGGTGGGGGTGGGGGAGAGAGAGGGGGAGAGAAAGAGAGAGAGAGAGAGAGAGAGAGAGAGATAAGAATATGTGACACATAGAGGCAGGAGACAGACACGGAGTGCTGCTATTCAAACAAGGCGCACGCCACTCAAAGAGTGAACACACACACACACACACACTCACACACACACACACACACACACACACACACACTTCGTGTAGCGTACAGGAAGGGGGGAGAGAAAGACCGCAAACACGCGTTGACTCTCTCTCTCTCTCTCGCCGACTGTCAGACCCTAAAAGCAGGTAAACGCGCCGCGTTGACGCGCTAGCTAGCTGGCTCACCCTCTCGCTTCTTTTCCCTCTCTTTCAAAAAAAAAAAAACTGCGTCGTCCGGAATTCAAATAAAGAGGAACGAAGGCGAATAACTCGGTGTCTGTGTGTGTGTGTGTGTGTGTGTGTGTGTGTGTGTGTTGAACGGGCTTTAAGCAAGGCTCTGTGTTTGTGTGAATGTGTGTAAGTCTTTGCTCTGCGTAGCGTATGAAGCCATGTTGTAGGTGTGTATGACTGGCAGAGAGAGAGAGAGAGAGAGAGAGAGAGAGAGAGAGAGAGAGCGAGAGTAGCCTGGTGTTGGATTATCACGGAGCACGTGGCGTTGACGCCCAATCTCCCAATAGGATTGCTCTCTCTCTCTCTCTCTCCCCCTCTCTCTCTCTCTCTCTCTCTCCCTCTCTCTCTCTCTCTCTCTCTCTCTCTCTCTCTCTCTCTCTCTCTCTCTCTCTCTCTCTCTCTCTCTCGCACAGACTGAGATGGATTCGCTCCCTCACACCACCTCTCGGGGGGGGGGGGGGGGGGTCACATGACCCCCCCCCCCCCCTCTTCCTCTAGAGATCGACATGTGTGGGGCCGCCGGGGGCACCAATCAGCAAGGGCTCCTAGAGGCCCCCGCGGCTAAGAGTGATGACTCCGCCACCGCCCTCCTCAACACGCACCAGCGCCGCCACCGCCGCCGCCGCCACCGCCCTCCTCAAACGCTACAATTTATCACACAAACGGTTTTGGCGGAGGGGAGTGGGGGGTGTGGAGGGGGTGAAAAAAGAGATTAATTCGAAGCGGCCGCACCCGCATAAGGTGGTGTGCGATAGTGAGCTACTGCGTCCGAAAAACTCGCAAAAAAAATGGGCTTTTTTACACTGTAAATGTACATTTACATTTAGTGTGTGAGCTTTGTTAAGTGGCTGACCGTGAGGTTGACAGCGTACAATCCAACATTGGGGGACGGAGGACCTTGGCAACGACAGCGACACCTGCTTTCGAGAACGGCACAATGTTGACACAGCTGACACGTCGACACACGTGGCTGACACGCGGCTGACACAGCTCGCTGCATGACCATCAATTCTGCAGTTAGACCTTGAAACACTCTGAAAGATTGATTTTTTCTCACAAAATATTTTCTTTTTCTGTGTGACCGGCGTCTACAATACGCGTGCCAATCAACCCCAACGGTGCAAGGCGAAGTGTCCTACCCCGCCACGCGCCGCCACGCACCGCCACGCGCCGCCACGCGCCGCCACGCGCCGCCACGCCCCTCGGAAGCTATATTTATACTGGGGTCCGTGCGTAACGCGGATTGCAGAGGCTGACCAGTAGAGAGCAGCTCTGCAGGTGGAGACGGGCTCGTCTCGTCAAGTGCAGGGCAGAGAGAGAGAGAGAGAGAGACAGAGAGAGAGAGAGAGAGAGAGAGAGAGAGAGGGAGAGAGAGACAGACAGACAGACAGACAGACAGACAGACAAAAAAAGTGTTAAAAAATAACTTTGCAAGGCGCCGGGAAATATTTTTTTAAAAAAACATAAATAGGCTAGAGTGAAAAATAATAATCCTCCTAACCCGTTCTTTAAACCCGACAGTCGTAGAGGCCAAAAAAAAAAAAAAAACGTGAGGTTATCGAGTAAAAACTGGGGTGGCCTCCCCCGCGGGCGGCAGTGGGGCACGAAGTCCAGTCCGCTCCGGCTTTCATATCGCGCTGTGATGGCTTTATAGATGGATGGCTCTATGCGGTGCTCGATGGGCCGTAGTGCTAGCGGGAGCGACGGAGAGGGGTGCACTCCGGCCTCGGGGGGGAGACGCAGAGGGAGAGAGACGGGGAGAGAGAGAGGGGGAAGGTGGCTGGCCATCGCGTATGCCGCCTTGCATGTCAGATCCCTTCGGTGTACGGCTCCCAGCCACGAGCAACTGGGAATCGATTGATGAGGCAGACCCTGCCGGCGGGGACGGGGCCTTTTAACGGAAACATATGAAACTGGGAATGGCTCTCTCTCTCTCTCGTACACACACGGTATATGCTAGCTGTCTCTCTCTCTCCCTCCCTCCCTCTCTCTCTCTCTCTCTCTCTCTCTCTCTCTCTCTTTATTGGATTAAACGAATGACAACGATACAGATTTGTTGGCTGGTCGTTGGTTCGTATCGCGGTTCATCGGGACTACACCCCCTCCCTCATCCCCTCCCCCTCCTCGCATTTGTAGTACACTTGTCAAAACAGACAGCAGGGTCGGTGAAGGGGCGGAGTGTGAGAGACAAAGGCGGTAACAGAGAGGGAGAGAGAGAGAGAGAGAGAGAGAGAGAGAGAGAGCTGAGGGAGGAGGTGGAGGGCGATGTGGGAACGCGGAGGGGGGGGGGACTTGGAAAAGGGTGGAACGCCGAGAGTGTTGGGGGTGGCTAGGGACACAGAGAGGGAGAGAGGTGGAAGGGTGAGAGAGAAAGGTGAAGTTCGGTGGAGTTATCGGTGCTACCGGGTGTGCCAGCTGGCAATAATGGTACCTTAACGACGGTCTCTCTCTCTCTCTCTCTCTCTCTGTCTCCCGTCTCCCCCCCCCCCTCCTCGCGCGCGCCCGGTGGTCGTCGACGGCGACGTGCGCGGCGGCGGCCCCCGGCGGCCCCCGGCGCCCCACCTCCCTGGCGCCCCGCGGCCCCCCCGCGGCGTCGCGACGCGGCTGTCGCCGGCGCCTTCCTCGCCAGTCTCGCCGCCTCCGCCGAGTCCCCCGTCGGTGTCCTGGCGACTGTCCGTGCGCGCGCGCGCGTCCCCACAGGAGGACCACGTCGACGGCAGAGGACCCCGACGAGGCCGGCGTCGGCCTCCGGGTGCAGGCCCGGTGTTGCGGCGGTAGCGGCGGTAGCGGTGGTAGCGGCGGTAGCGGCGGCCGGCGGGGAGGTGGCGGCGGCTGCTGCGGCGGCGGTGGTGGTGGCGGCGGGCGCGACGTACCCCCCGAGCGACACCGTGACCCGCTACCGGTAGCCAACGAGGGCGAATACCCCGCCACCACAGGGCCTGCCCCAACACCACCACCCGCCAGGTCTGTTCCTCTTCTTCTTCTTCTTCCCCTTCGTGTCGTCTTCTTCTTTTACATCTTTGTCTATCTTCTTCTTCTACCCCTTCTCCTTTAGGACGGGAGCGAGACGGTAGCGTATGCAGGGCCACCCCACACGCGAGTGCGCCGGGGTTGCCTACCTTGCTCTCTCTCTCTCTCCCTCCCCCTCCCCCTCCCTCTCTATCATTCTCCCCTCCCCCCCCCCCCTCTCTCTCTCCCTCTCATTCTCTATCCGCCCCACCCCCCTCTGTCTCTCTCTCTCTGGCAGGCGAGATCGAGGCCCGCCTCGCTGCAGCCACCGCGCACCGTTTCATGGCTCTCTGAAATAGTCCGCCGACCTTTTCGAACAGGGACGGAACAGAGGGGCTGCGGCTGTGGCCGCGCGGCGACCTGGGCGTTCGGAACGCAGAGGCGGCGGTGGAGGTGACGGCGGCGGCGGCGGCGGCGCGAGTCAGAAACTCGTAACTCCGAAGGGCGGCCGAGAATGTTGGAATGCCGGCAGGTGCACCACACACACACACACACACACACACACACAGCTGTGTAAAGCACAGCCGCGTAGCGCCACCTCCGCCCCCGCAGCCCCGCTGCGTTTTTTTGTTGTTTTTTTTTGTAGCTGTGATCCGCCTGGCCGCGCCGCCGCCGCGTCGCCGTTGTTTTGCCAGTTCCCTTTACTGCCGAGGGCTGCGAGCGTAGTGAAGGTTGTGTTAGTGTGTGCGTGCGCGTGTGTGTGTGTGTGACAGACACGTGAGCCGGCGGTCCACCACTACTAGACCACCTCAATCCGTACCTGTTTACAAAGATTTGAAATCAAAATTGTATTTTTAAAAAAATTGCGGCATTTTTTTTTTTTGAAAAACAGTATGTTTTTGCTTCAGAAAAAAACGAAAAAAATTTCGGGGGCCTGTTGGCAAGAGTATCGCATTGCAAAAGAGTTTCGGTGGGAGGAGGAGGAGGAGGAGGAGGAGGAGGAGGAGGAGGAGGAGGAGGAGGAGGAGGAGGAGGAGAGGGGAGGGAAGGGGGTAGCGGCAGGCGGTACACTCGCATATGACGCCACGCTTCCGAAAGCTTTAAAACGTGTTTTCGTCTGCGAGGTGTAAAGCTGCAAAGCAGCGAAGGAAGGGGTGGAGGGGCGTTTGGTGACACCTACCGCGCCGGGCGGTCTTGCAATATGCAGTGAACACACTCACACACACACACACACACACACACACACACACACACACACACACACATGCCACGCCAGCGGCACGCGGCGTGCAGACAGACGCTACAAATTTCACAAAGTAAGCCGCCCCCCGCGCCCACTGGGATACCGCGCACACCTCGACGTCCCCAGCAGGGATCCTGCCAGCACCAACAACACTGCGACCTCAAATTATTTTTTTTTTTTTAAGGAAATCGAGAAAGTTAACTGTTTATCAGAATTATTTGCCTCCCCTCGAACCGTGAGCACTTTGAGTAGGTTTCATCCGTTTTAGCAGCGCAGTCGGTAACACAAGTTTGGACTCAAATCGGAAAAAAAAAAACATTTTGAGTGTCGCGCGGTGGCGCGGCGATCGCCTCGCTTCCTGTCACGTGGTGTGGGAGGGGGGGGGGGGGGGGGGGGTTAGGGAGGGGGAGGGGAGAGGGAGGGGGGGAGAAGGAGGGGAGTGAGGGGGTGGCGCTGGTCGCTTGCCAACAAGGTACTCAGCCCGGCATTGTGTGTCTCGAGGGGCGTATACCGTTCACCGGATCCCCCCCCCTCCCCCCCCCCCCCCAGATGCAGCCACGCTTTGGAGGAGCAGGCGGGGGTCCTAGTGGAGGCAGCGTGTGTGTGTGTGTGTGTGTGTGAGCTGATATACTCATCCGCTGTCCTTCTCCCACCTGTTGCAGATGCACCACCCGATTCAAATGAAGCCCGCCGACAGCGAGAACAGAAATGGTGAGTACACGATGCCAACATACGCAACCTACATGCATGAGATGTGTAATTTTTTTTTTGTGTTGTCGATATTTTTTTTATGGATCGCGTTATTGCTCTCTCTATCTATCTATCTCTCTATCTCTCTCTTCTCTCTCTCTCTCTCTCTCTCTCTCTCTCTTCCCGTATCTCGGTGTCTCTCGCACGCTGGGCGCGGGCGCCGGGAGTGTAGGCAACCCTTCGTGCGGGAGAGCCCGATGTGGTGCATACGCGGCGGCGTGCGGCCCCGCCACCCCAGTCGCCTGCTCGTCTCTCTATCTCTCTCTCTCTCTCTCTCTCTCTCTCTCTCTCCCTCCCTCCCTCCCTCCCTCACTCTCACTCTCTCCCCCACTCTCTCTCTCGCTCGCTCTAGCGTCACACGATCCCATGTCCTGGGCGGCGGGGCGCGGAGATGCAGCCATTTGTTCTCTATTTTCTCACCCGAAATCAACGTAAATCGCTTGACTCCTACTTAGCGACGGTGGCACGCGGGCTCGATGAGCCGAACAGAGACAGAGAGAGGGTGAGGGAGGGAGGGACAGAGACGGGCAGCATATGTGTGTGTGAGAGAGAGAGAGAGAACGAGAAGAAAGGAGCTGTCAGAGTAGAAGGGGGGGAGACGACAATCTGGATCGCTTCCAAGCTGCCAACATCTCTCAGCTCCCCGGCGTCTCTCCCCTGCGTGCATCGGGCGCAGCGCTCCCTCTCTCTCTCCCTCGCTCTCTCTCTCTCTCTCTCTCTCTCGCTCGCAGAACGCGGCAGCAGTTCCGTGGTGGCGGCGGTGGGCTCTCGTGGCTCTCTCGTCAAATTGCTCGTGTCCCCCGAGCCGAAGACTACTACTGAGTCTCTCTGGACTCGAGCGTCAGCGCTCCTTGTGTGTGTGTGTGTGTGTGTGTGTGTGTGTGTGTGTGTGACAGTGGCGGGACTTCGTCACTGCGATTCATGCCGCTGCGAGCGCTAGCACAATGGCAGCACTGTCTCCCTCCGTCTCTCTCTCTCTCTCTCTCTCTCTCTCTCTCTCTCTCGCGGTTTGGGTCACACGTCCGTCCACCACCGCAGACGAGGCCACACAGGTTGTGGGGGGGACCTCCGCCTCAGACCCGCGTAGCCGCGGTCCGCCGCCCGCCGCAGATACGGTTCACATTCGGGTTCACATTCGAAACCGCCGCCGCGGCCACAGCCGGGAGCGTTGTCGCCGCGAGACGACCATCTCCCCCTGCAGCGGTGCCACCTAACTACCCGAGGTACTTGAACCAAAAAGTACTTGAACCAAAAAGTATTTGAACCCAAAAGTGCTTGAATACTACAGTACTTGATCCCAGAAGTACTTGAACCCGCGGCGAAACCCCGCGGTACTCGCGAACCCGCTCGGCGGCCCAACACCCCCATTGTATCGGCATTATTCATCGGCATGGCGGAGTCGCTCTGATGAATTCGGGGCGAAGACGGGCTCCGATCGCTCATCCTCTGCTCCTCCTTCTCTCTCTCTCTCTCTCTCTCTCTCTCTCTCTCTCTCTCTCTCTCTCTCTCTCTCTCTCCGTCCCTCGACGTATGTTCCTCTCGCTCTGGCACGCTGTCAAATATATAAAGCGGGGAGCGGCGGCGCGTGCGTGCGTCTTGCCAATGGCTGCCGATCTGCGAGAAGCGCTGTGTGGGAGAGAGACAGAGATAGAGAGAGAGGGAGAGAGAGAGTTAACTTATGGACCGGTGACATGGCCCAGACAAACGGCATTTCGCGAGTTTAATCGATGACCACCTCCCCCCTTATTCCATCACCACAGTCTCCTCCCCCCTCCCCCCCCCCCCCCCCCCCCCCGCTCACTCCCTCCCCTCCCTCCCCCCTCTCCAACAAACACTTTGCCTCGCACTATTCTCTCTGCCCGCGACGCGAATATTTTGAAAAACATTTTACGGTCGAATCCACAGAAATAAAATTGTGCCGCGGGTCGCCATGTATATTTATACAATACATTACGTGGCGTGTGGCGTGCGGGCGGCGGTCCTTCAATGTTTGAGGGGTTGGCAGGGCTGGAGGACCCATGGTTATGTAGGGGGCGCTGGCACCCCACCGGTGCGCCCTGCGCCTTGTAGACGACGACGACGGCTTATTTAGTGTCCCGCCTGGACTCGCCCTCATAAATTAGCAGGCGGTTGCGGCGGGGGCGGAGAGGTTCGGGGACGACTACTTATGTGGATCCACCCCGCCGAGGCCGCCGCGCCTGCTGCCGCCACCCCAAACGGCGCCGCCGCCGCCGCGCCTTCCGCGGCCCGGACGCGAAGATACAGTCCGTCACGCGAACGCATTAAGCAAACAGGATTTCCTCTCCAATGTGCCTGCCGTGTGTGTGTGTGTGTGTGTGTGTGTGTGTCATTCGTGCCCCATAAGGATGCCGGTGTGTGTGTGTGTGTGTTGTGTTACACCGGTGACGCCTGCTTAAAAAACACGTGTGTGTGTGTCGTGGAAAACCCGCGGCGCCCTGGCGGGTATTCGAACCCGCGTCTTCGCGGCCCCGGCGGGGCCAAGGAAAACGCGCAAGTCGGAGTGAGACAGGTGCCATTATATACACCCCCTGCTGCGAGACAGAGACAATGCGAGCCGACACGTCAGTGTCAGGAAACCTTTCTTTACCCGCACACTGCCCTCCTTTCATAATCGAAACAAACACACCCCGTTTTGCTTGTTGTTGTTGATGATGTTGTTTGGCGCCCGCACAATGTAGCCAACCGTGCAGTCGTCCCGCCCGCGCCCACGCACTCTGTAGTTTCTGCTACCCCACGCAGACCTTGCGCCGCGCGGCTAATTTTGGAGTTTGCGAACTGTTTTATTGAACCCCGGGAGCAGCAGAGTTTGTTACTCTTTCGCATCGACGCACCTCAATCATTAGAGCCAGGCCTCCGGGCTGGTCAGCGGCCTGCCAGGGCCCAGGGCCGCCAACCCCGCCCCCGCAGGTGCACAACACCAAACTTTTGTCCCGCGTAAATTTATAATTGGCCGTGAAGGCTTCCGGGCACGGGGGGCGGGCGGCGGACAGGCGTAGCATGGCCAGACTCGCATATCGGATCCGGCCGCTTCACCGTCATCATCATTATAATCGTTGTCTCCGACATATTGACATCGTCATCATCATTGTCGCTATGGTCATCAGTGTCATCATTGCTGTCATCAATGCATTACCATTGTCATCACGATTGTCATCATCATTGTCAACATCATTGTCATCATCATTGTCATTGTCATCATCATTGTCATCATCATTGCGATGCTCATATTGTCATCGTCACCGCATTATGGTCATAACGTCGTCATCCGGATCGTAAAACCGCGGGGTCACCCTGCACTTCCGGCGAGAGAGAGAAAGACAGAGAGAGAGAGAGAGAGAGAGAGAGAGAGTCACGATTCCTCACCCCGCCGCTGCGGCTCCGCACCGCCGGGGGCCGAGGGTTAGGTTAGGTCCGAGCCGTTGCCGCCGCCGCCCTGGCCCCCCGCGGCCGCCCCACTGCCCCGCACGGCTAGCAGCAGCAGCAGCAGCACTGCTTGCGTCTGTTTACGACGAATTAAAAATAGGTCTTTGACAGGTTGTGAAGGACCACACGCTTGAGTAGAAACACTCGGTGGTCGTAAAAGAGCGAGGCGGCGGCGCGGCGGCCGGGTCGGGCGGGCGGGCGGGCGCTGCCCGGCTGCAGTACCCCCCTCCGTCACTACCCCCCGCCGCCGCCGACACACCTCGTTTGAGCTCGCCGTCGTACGTACGTACGGCGTGCCCGCGCCGCCCGCGCCGCCCGCGCTCCGCCCCGCCCCCGCCGCTCGCACCCCGGCCAGCCCTTCTAGTACCCGCGGCACGTACGTAGTATCCATCAAGTAACTCGCCCCTGAAACCTCCGTCATGCCGAGATCCACCTGTTGGCCTTTTGGCCATCCTCTCTCTCTCTCTCTCTCTCTCTCTCTCTCTCTCTCTCTCTCTCTCTCTCTCTCTCCCTCCTCTCTCTCGCCGTACCCTCTCCTGCTGCCGTCCCTTTCTCCTTCTCGCCCTCTGCCCCTTCCACTGCCGCTGAGAGGGCGAACCGAGCGAAACATTAAATTTAAATCTCAATTTTAAATTCGATCATCAAATATACAAAAATAGACAGTCATCTTTTCTGCTGAGCACATTGAGATTTTGTGAAGTTTCCATGTCGCATCATACGCAAGGGTGCACGTCTGTCAGCGAGAGAGAGACAGAGAGTGAGACAGAGAGAGACAGAGAGAGAGACAGAGAGAGAGACAGAGAGAGAGTACGAGCGGTGGTGTGACATTCCGAGGTGAGAGGGGGGTTAGTTGGGGGCATCATGTGTGTGTGTGTGAAACAGAGAGAAAGAGAGAAACAAACAGAGAGAGAGAGAGAGAGAGAGCGGGCACAAACTTCCTGCGCGGCCTGTACCTCCGGCGGCAGGCGGCGCGCTGTGTGCCTGTGTGTCGCATACTAAAACGCACAACGCGGCCGTACGTATCGGTGGGGAGCCATCTTGGACTTCCGTCGCCGCCCCGCCGCCGCCGCCGCCGAGCCCCGTCGCCGCCGCCGACCTGGAGGCGGCCGTCGTCGTCCGTCGGGGCCGCCGGGGTGGGGTCACGAGCCGCGTAGCCCCCGCGGCGTGCATGCATGAATGCACCAATGAATAAATGAATGGATGATTGAGTGGTTTGAATGCATTCCGAATGACGTTGTGGCGCGTCTCGGCGGGTAAATGAATTGATTGATCGTGTGGGAATGAATGGATCGGTCGTAACGTGAAGCGGAATGAATGAAGAGCTGCGCAATGAATGAATGAATGAGTTCGGCACTGAAATGAAGTGTTCTGAGGCGAGCCGCCCACCACCCCTCGTCCGCGGCCCCCCGGGGATGCGGGAAGTAGGTCATTGGACTTGGGCTTAAAGCAGGGCTTCTTGAGTTGGCCGGCCAACCTCACGGCGGCTGTGGCCTGTCTGTAGTCTGCCTGTAGTCTGGCTGTAGTCTGGCTGTAGCCCCGGCTGAGCAGCCCAGCCGCTCCGAGCTGCCGCCACTTGCTCAGCATAACCGCCAGAGAGTCCACGGCCCATCCCCGACTCCTCCACTAAAACGCCTCCCCGCAGACGTAAACACAGAAGGCCGTACATTCTGCGCGCCTCCCCTGACGTCACGGCGCTGCCCCGACGCTCAGCTACCCTCCCCCCCCCCCCCCCCCCCCCCCCCCACCCATCGAATGTTGTAATGCTGAAAACCCTCCTCTCTGACTCCTGTCCTCATTTCTGTTTCAGGTGAGTGTCTGGAACCCTGGGGCGTGTCTTCCACCAAGTCTTGTGGGACGCTAGAGCGGAGCTGGGCTTGGTGAGTGACGAGAAAACACCACAGAAGCAGGGGCGGATCCCGGAACCGCTGTTTTCGCCTGTCCGGTGTCATGGACTAGTGGTCGTGGCTCGCCGATTCGCCACATTGCGTTCAAGTCACTCCCAACGGATGCGAGCGTCGTTCAGATTTAAATTTGGACTCAGAATACGGGTCCAAATATGGGTCTACCCGCAGAAAGAGTCTCTCCAGAGTGGACTACAGCAAGGAACTACAGTTGAACTGCCGTAGTTTTTTTTGTACAGAAAACTACAGTTCCGCCGGAAGTGCTGAAAAATTGATGCAACCTACAAGGTTTTCCGCGTTGACTATAACTGCAATAAAACTACAGTGTGTGCAGCTACAGTTCGGGGCACTGCAGTTTCATCGAAGATTCCAGTGCAGATCGGCGACGGAAGCGGCTCGCCAGCAGATCTGTGTGGTTTCGCGGTGCGTGCGCGACTGTATGCGCCTTCCGAAATAATTACGCACCGCCGCCAAAAGAAAACGTTCCCTGGGGGGGAGGGGGACGGGGGATCGATATGCGACAAGGCGGCGGCGGCGGCGTCCCATAATTTATATAGACAAGGCTCATGCGTGATGCAGCGGCGGCCCCTCGTCGTCACCGCCTTCCGACATCCCACCACCCCCCACGAGCTGACCGACACACAAGGAAGCACCAGAATTTCACTGTGAAAAAAAAATATACTGTCCGAAATTTCAGGAAACAGTTTGTGCTGCGGATTTTCGTGTTTTTTTTTGAGAATATTCAAAGTATTGCCGGTGTTTTGCGGCTCATAAAAAAATGGGGGGTTTTCTATGCAGAACGTTGTTTTCGATTCCGTTGATTTCATAACACATATTACAATTTCCGTCTTGGAAATTTTCCAAAATTTTTGTTTGAAATCACAAACAATTGGTGCTGCAAATTTTCCTTTATCATTCTTTTCTGAATTTTTCAACAACAACAAAAAATTGCGACAGTGTTTCACAAGCTGAATAGCGCCTTTTGGGAATCGCCGAGGACGTCGACACGAGGGCCTGTATGCTTCTTGTCCTTCCAGAGAGTCGTCCCCCCCCCCTCCCCCTGCCAGGATGCCACCCCCCGCGAACCGACACGACCCCCCACGACGACGACGACGCGGGCCGTCACGCCAACCTGGCGGTCAGCCAATGGCAGAGCGCCGCCCCCGGACCGCGCCCCCCAGGCCTGCCAATCATGTTTAATTAATTCATTTTATCAACTGATGACTGAGGCCCACGCACACGTCGGGGCGCCCCGCCACCGGTTATGGGTGGCTATCCCGCCGACTACCGATCGGGGCATCGAGGAATCGACAAGGCGGTGGAGCGATCGACCGCGGGGTGGGTTCAGTTACAGGCGGCGGTGGCCTCCCGAAAGTAAGCACCGGACCCGCGGCGGTGTTTGTACAAGGCGCCGCGGCCGCAGCGGGAATGGAAGAGTAGAAGGACAAGGAAAAGAGGGGAGGGGCACGGAGAGGGGACTGCCTGCCTGGCTGGCTGCTGCTGCTGGCGGCAAAATGTCTCCACATTTAAGTTTTTAAAAAATAATAATTTTTTTATCAGCGTTAGCCACGGCTGCAGTGCCGCGCCGTCCGAGAACTCGTGCGAGTTGGTTGGCGCGGCCGCGGCCTCTAGTGCTACCACACTCTCTGTTCTGGTTCCTCTCCACGCGCGTACGACCCCATCCTTCATGTCTTCCCTTCTCTCTCTCTCTCTCTCTCTCTCTCTCTCTCTCTCTCTCTCTCTCTCTCTCTCCCCCCTCCCTCTCTCTCTCTCACACACACACATAGCAGCACACCCATAAAACCCTTGGCGTAGACCCCCCGTACAGACAGACCGTGCCAATCGCCGCTGCGTCTGGCCGCTGTTATCAACAGCCCAGGGTTCTGGCGGGGCGTGGCGGGGCGTGGCGGGGCGTGGCGGGGCGTGGCGGGGGCGTGCCGGGGGGCGTGCCAGGCCCTGTTATGCCCCCGCCGCTACGGCCGGAACCTCACACGCGAGCAGCGCGCGGGAACAAGTTTGTCTTTCCATAATCATCTCATTGAAAGAAAGTCGCCAATCTCTGCACTCGCACGCGCGGTTCGGCGGGATAGGCTTCTCTCTCTCTCTCTCTCTCTCTCTCTCTCTCTCTCTCTCTCTCTCTCTCTCTCTCTCTCTCTCTCGTGTCAGTGGGAGGGGGGTAACAGTTTCCGAAGGGTTCGCCGGGCCGCCGGCCGGATATAGATCGTCTTTGGGGCGGCCAGCGCGGCGGCGGCGGCGGCAGGCAGGATCCCCAGGAACACGTCGTCGTCGACGTGGACGTGCAGGACGACGAGCGAGGACCCCATGGCAGCCCAGCGGCACCGGCACGTCCCCGTCGAGGCCGCGCGCGCGCTCTCTCGCACTCGCGTTGTCCGCTGTCCTCCCGCCCGGTGTCTCCTCCACATTGCAGTCGTGTGTGTGTGTGTGTGTGTGTGTGCGAGTGGGACGGAGCGAGGCGTGACCCCGGCGAGTGAGAGCAGGACAGAGAGGGCCCCCAGGGGGGAGGTGCCGGCCGGCCGGAGAACGTAAATATGGACGTATTGACTGCAAAGAGGGGGACCCCGTCGTCACAGGGTTTTTCTCTCGGCACTCGAATATACTCGGCGGTGCGGGGCGTGGCGTGGCGTGGCTTGGCGGGGCGGGGCGCTCGCGGAGGGCTTTAGGAAGGCGAGGCATTAGGCCCTCGACCCTGCAGCGACCCCGTCCGTCCCGGGCGCGGCCAGGCTGCCCGGGCACAGCGCCGGTATACGCAGGCCAGGCCGCGCCGGGCTGGCTTTCATGTGTTTACAGTACTGTTTGCTCGAGCTGCCCCAGCCCAGCCACGGTCCGTCCCGGCCCAGCCCGTGCACACACACACGCACGAGCGCAACACACACACACGCACAGTGTAGTATAGCGCGAGCCGCTTAACCTGCGCGCAGTACAAGAGAGTTGCTTCAGGCGAAAACTTTAAGCGAGCGGGTGCCGGTATTCGAACCCGGGCCCGCGAGGACTCGCGTGACAGTCGGCGCGGGCTACGCTGCGGCGGGCCGCTTCGCTGTCGCGCGGTGTTCGGCGGCGCCGACTGTGCCGCGCTTCCGCCACGGGTACCGCGCGGGTACCTAGGAGGGGGGGGGGGGGGTACCCGTCGTCGTCGGCCCCAGGCAGTACAGGGGCACGGCCACGAGCACTAGTGCTGTCACCAGGCGGCCAGTCAGCCCGCCAGCCAGCCCGCGGCCGGACAGACAGGCAGCCGACAGGCAGCCGACAAGCGCAGGCGTCCCGAGTCAGCTGCCAGCACCGCCGCCGGCTACGGCCGCGGGCGGCGCGGCGGCGGCGGCGGTGGGGGCGGGGTGGGGGCGGGACCGACTATCAGTTGGGCCGGGGGAGGGAGGGGTCGGCGGGGAGGTGTGCACCGCTGCGAACGGGACGCCTGCCTGCCGGCGGCCGGGGCCTGCGGGGCCGCGGGGGCCCCGGGGGGCCGCGGGGGCCGCCGCCGCCGGGCTGCCGGGCCGCGGCTCGGCTCAGTCGCCCTCGACGCGTCTCAGAGTGGCAGCGGCCCGCCCCGCACCGCGCCCGCAGCACGCCGCCGTGTCGCCGCCGCCGACGTCCTCGCCGTCGTCCTGGACTTCCCCCCTCTGAGTCCCGCAGTCGTGCAGTGCGCCCGTCGCAGTGCTGCCAACCGAGGCGCAAGCTCGGCCCGCGCCGCTCCCACACGCAACAACAAAACAAAAAGTTTTCGTTTCTTTACGCGGACAAGCTAGTTCGTGTGTGTGTGACATAGCCAGTGTGTGTGTGTCGGCGTCAAGAGCCGGCACCAGTGGCGTTGTGTGACGAAGAAGTGAGCGCGCGCGTGTGTGTGTGTGTGAGTGTGGAGCAAGTCCACGACTCTAGCATCGCCGGCTGTGGGTGCAGAGCACGCCGCTGGGCTATACTAGGTTTGTCTCAGCACCTGCCATGTGTGGCGACCCCACTATCTGTGCTGACGCCGTGGTGTGACGCCCTAGTGACGTCCTGGTGACGTCCTGGTGACGTCCTGGTGACGCCCTGGTGACCCTGGTGACGCCCTGGTGACGTCCTGGTGACGCCCTGGTGACGTCCTGGTGACGTCCTGGTGACGCCCTGGTGACGTCCTGGTGACGTCCTGGTGACGTCCTGGTGACGTCCTGGTGACGTCCTGGTGACGCCCTGGTGACGCTGTGGTGATGGTGACGTGCGGTGACGACGATGGGGACTACACGACGGACAGGGCCTCACGGCATGACAATGGGTGCCGCCTGTCACTCGCGGTGTGGCGGCGTCGCGCGCGCTCCCCCAGAACTACACCACAATACTACAGTTGAGATGTAGGTTTTGCCACAGAAAACTACAGGTACACTGGGGAGGAAAGGACTACATAATTGAAACGAAGTGTAGTTTCCCGCGTCAACGCAGCTGCTGCAATAAAACTGCAGTTTGCGGAACTACGCCGTTTGGGCACCGTAGTTTCGACTGTAGTTTCGTGCTTCACGTGTTACGCGGACGCCGGCCGCCCAGCCGCGTGCCACGTGACCGTCGTGACCAATCAGGGGGCGGCGCCGCACGGCGCACGGCGCGGCGGACGTACTGGGTCACACACGTGGACTCCCAGAGACCGCGGACCGACTCTCTCACATAACACACGGACAATTGTGTACTACACGACAAACGCGCGACCGCCACTGCAACACGACGTTTTTTAAAAATTTTATTTCTCTGGCTGTCCATAGTCTGTCCATGTATGTATGTGTATGTCTATGTGTGTGTCATGCCGAAAGAATTATGGAGAGTGGGAGGGGGGGGGGGATGTAAACGAATTTATACTCTTCTCTATTTCAAACCAATTTATTAATTTTTTTATAAATGACGTTATTTGAACAGAAGTCTATACTTATGTCGGAAATAGTCTCCCGCACGAGGTTTTACAAGGGGGCGGGGTGGTGGGCGGGGGAAGTTTACACAGCAGCACCTCTTGTCGTGCCCAGCAGGGTACTCTGTGTATGTGCACGTGTGTGTGTGTGTGTGTGTGTGTGCGTGTGCGTGGCTTAGGCGAGTTGGACACGCTGCCGTTGCGCCAGAGTCCACCGGCAGTTTAAAACTCTTCTGCGAACCCGTCCCCCCCGGGCTGTGCCCGCCGCCGCTGCCGCCGCTGCCGCCGCCGCTGCCGCCGCTGCCCCCGGCCGGGCAGTGTATGAGCTCGCCGACCGCCGGCTGGCTCCGGAAATAGGCCCGTAGCCGATTGTTCTCTGGCCGCTGCAGTCGCGCCCTCCGCCCGCCCCCGCGCGCCCGGCCAACACCCCCCCCCCCCTGTAAACCCCGCGGGAACCCGAGCGCGGCGTCCGGTATTCGAACCCGCGCGGCACGCGTGCCAACGCGGATAAACGGCGAAAATTCGGCGCCGGTGGGAGTCGAACCCGCGCCGCGCGGCGTGTCGGGTGCGGGCCGCGCGCCGCGCGCAACGCGACCGGAAGCTGCGCCGGCCCGGTCCCCGGCGGGGACCGCGGCACTTCCGGTGGCCGCAGCAGCAGCCGCTCGGAACCTCCCGGCCGCCTCCAGGCCCTCCCGGCCGACCTCACAGGCGAGGCCGGGAGAGGCCGGCAGAGGCCGGGAGAGGCCGGGACTCTGGCCATGTCCCCGCCGTATGGAGATTCGGCCTCGCTCCTATAGGTCCCCGCAGTCCTTCGGGCGGCCTCCGCCGTTTTGAAAGTCAATCGACGGCTTGGCTCGCCTATTCGGGCCGCGGCCGCGGGTTGGCCCGGCGGGCCCGGCTGCAGGGGCTCTCGCGTCTGACTAGATGGCTGGTCTCGTCACGAGCGAAGATAATGAACCATTTTTTCGGGTTGCTAATTTGCTATGTGATTGTCAGCTAAACGTTTAAAAAATTTGCCGTTTTTTTTTATTTTCTATGCCGCGAAAAGAAATCGAGACAATTGTCGAACATTTGGCAGTTTCTTCCATCGAATTGTGTGTGTTTGTGTGTGTGTGTGTGTGTGTGTGTGTGTGAGACACGGACACCCAGCCGCAACGTCCTTCTATACCATTGGCGGCAACCTCTTATCTGTACGGTAAATACAGGCTGACGCACGGCAAGCCCCCTGTGCGCGCGCCCTTCAGGGCGGGTCGGACCTCTCTCTCTCTCTCTCTCTCTCTCTCTCTCTCTCTCTCTCTCTCTCTCTCTCTCTCTCTCTATCAGCTGTGTCAATGTTTGACCTTGAACTGCGAGGGACTCTTGCGACCTTTCGGGACCCTCTCTCGGGTGGTCCTCAGGTGGTCCCGAGTGAGTGTGTGTGTGTGTGTGTGTGTGTGTGTGTGTGTGTGTGTGTGTGTGCGAGGCAGCGATCCGATTGCTTCGGGTCGACGCTTAAACCCCTACAAGTTCCTCTGGCCCTCTCCTCGCCGCCCCCTCAAAAAAAGGGGGAAAATGAGAAATCAATAAATATGTGATCGAGGTTATGGCGATATACGGAGTCTTTGTGCGGAGTGGTCGTCCCTTTGCTGCTCTGTCAACTGTCTGTTGTCGGACAGGGCGTGCCGCCAGGGTCGCCATGCTGCCTCCTCCTCCTCCCCTGCCCCCTCTTCCTCCCTCCCTTCCTCTCTCTCCCTCCCTTCCTCCCTCCGTTCCTCCTCTTCCTCCTCTCCCCGCCACTGCTGGAGAGAGGAACAACCGCGGTGGAAGGTTGATAGCACTGACGTCCGAGCCGAACGTGCTGGCAGGCAGGCTGACTACGATAAGGCAGAAAGCCCGCAGAACCGCAGGGGGCATGTCGGGACTGCGTACTGTATGAAAAGGCCCGCGTACCGCGGGCTACCCCGAGAACGGCCCGATGCGTATTCGGGCTGCCCCGCTATAAGTCAGGGCGGCGGGGAGGGAGGGAGGGAGGGAGGGAGGGAGGGAGGGAGGGAGGGAGGGAGGATTTTTTGGACAGCAATATGCGATTCCCTTTATCGGACCCGGATGTTTGGCGGAGCAAGAAGGATAGCTGCCGTGAGGAAGGAAGGCAGAGAGAGAGAGAGAGAGAGAGAGAGAGAGAGAGAGAGAGAGAGAGAGCAGACAGAACATTATCGTCTCTTGGTATCTGGGACCGCACACACACTTGCATTAGGGGAGGGCACATTTGGGTTGGGTCAGTCCACGCCTGCGCATACAATATGCATTTTTTGGCGGCGAAGGTCCCCGTCAGCTTATGCCCCTGACATGTCAATTATTTAAAAACGAAAGAAAAAAAGGTTTGTGACATGGTGAACAAATAGCTTTAGCATACTGCATGATGCGTTCGGGAGAGGAAGGCCAGAGCCACGGCGCTGCAGCGTGTAGTACATCGGGAGGGAAAAAAGAACAAGAGATGATGCAGGTACAGTCAAGTGCAGTGCTGTTTCGTACTATTCTCCCGGCTCGTCTGGGAGTGTATCCTGTGATTTTCCCCGTAATGTGGCGGCACCTTTTTGACTGCGGGTTTTCCCCGAAACCAGTCGAGCACGGAGTACGTGCATAGGTGTCACTGCCAAACAGGAACAGCAAAAATGTTCAATGTACACTGGGCAGGTGAGAACTGCGAAAACACCGTAAGAAACTCTTTTGGGAAATGCTTTTTGGGACGGTTCTCGGCTTCGAATTTTTCAAACCTAAAATGTTAGTGGGGGGAAAAAATTAAATTTTAGAAAATTCCGCATAAAGTTGTGCAGTAGGGCCCGGCACTCCGCTCACCCAGGAGCCCCGAGTGAGCGGCGCCCCGTGAGGGGCGGGCCAGGCCCAGGCAGGTGTCACTATTCTGGGAAAGAAGGGGGCTGCATTGATTATCTATTCCCCCCCAACCCATTCAAGGGCCTTCTGTCCTTATGCGTTCCCTCCTCCCTACTTCATTCATTCATTCATTCATTTCCCCCCCGCATCGCCCATTCATTTATTCATACCCGTTCCGTGCATGTTCCGAACACTACCGGCGGGACCCGATCATCGGAACACTTTTTTTTTTGGTGTGTGTGTGTGTGTGTGTGTGTGTGTGTGTGTGTGTGTTTTCGATGGGAATAGTGTAAGGAGAGGGCGTTATGGAGGAAGGAGGTGGGGGGGGAATCAATTTGAGGCAGAACAAATGGGCTTCGTCGCACGTCGAAGTCGATGCGACTCACACACGGGAGAGAGAGAGAGAGAGAGAGAGAGAGAGAGAGAGAGAGAGGGGGGGGGGGGGGGGAGGCGTCACAGTGCGTCATAGCGTAGAGCAGCGCACAGGTGTGTCGAGACCGGTGGGACGGTCGCGGAGTCCCGCCAAGTCGAAGCCGAAGCCGAAGCCGAAGTCGAAGCCGAAGTCGAAGCCGAAGCCGAAGTCGAGCCGAAGCCGAGCCGAAGCCGTACGTAACGTAATGCTTTCTGGACGCGCGGGACGAAGGTATGTGCGTATACGACGCACCGTCAAAATATTTGACGAGAGCCGCTGCTCTTGGCGGCGCCTCGGGGTCTCTCTCTCTCTCTCTCTCTCTCTCTCTCTCTCTCTCTCTCTCTTCTCTCTCCCTCTCCCTCTCTCCCTCTCCCCCTGCCTGTCTCGCGGCGCGTACCGTTGGATCGGCGGCGTCTGCAACAGACACAGCATACACTGGGTCGGTGACGGCAATGAGAGACGGGGGTGACAGGGCTTGAGGAGGTGACGCCGAAGTAGGTGTGTGTGTGTGTGTGTGTGTGTGTGTGTGTGTGTGTGTGTGTGTGTGTGTGTGTGTGTGCCTCGCATAGGTAGGCAGCCTGGAGGGCGGAGCTGGAGCCGGAGAGTTGAACGCCGCTGTGACACGCCAGCCATATGCGGCGCGCGGTGTTCCAGCCCGCTCTCCCCTGTCTCCATCTCTGTCCCTCTCCGTCCCTCTCCGTCTATGTCTCTCTCTCTCGCTCCAGTGGTCTATAACACGACCGCAGGGGCGTGTGTTCGCGTCGGAAGTATTCGAACACCCCGCGGTATTTGAAACCGTGCGCCGCCCCGCGACGGCCACAACTGCTGTGAGGGCGGCCGTATGACGTGGCCGTAGATGACTTTGGCGCGTCGCCGAGAGATGACGGCCGGCTCCGGGCCCCCCGCAGCCGAAGACCGGAGACAATGGATTGACGGGGCGGTAGCGGGGAATCATTCCGATGTGGCCGGAGGGCGGTGGGGGAGTGGGGGGGGGGGGTATCCGGGGCCTGGAGCACGCTGCTGCTGGCGACACACCTCGCTGCACCCAGCTGTCTGTCTCTCTCGCACCCAGCTGTCTGTCTTTCTCGCGCGCAGCTGTCTGTCTCTCTCGCACCCGCGCGCGAGCGCCCCCCCCCCCCCCCCCCCCGTGACGATGCGCGAGCCGCACTGCTGCAGCACTGCACCGAGAGAGAGAGAGAGAGAGAGAGAGAGAGAGAGAGATGCAGCCAGCGGCGGCGGCGGCGGGCCAGCGCTGTATGTGTGTGCGAGAGAGACACGGGGAGATGGAGAGAGAGAGAGAGAGCAAAAGACAACTGCAGGTCGGCCCCGCGAGGCGCGGGAAGGCACCGGCGGCGCTCTGATGCAACACAGCAAAGCGACCGTGGCTCCCCCCTCCCCTCCCCCCTTTCTCTCCTCCCCGCAGTCCCCCTTTCTCCAGAGCAGGGGGTGGTGGGGAAGGTCATGGGGGGCAGAGGGGAGGGGCGGGGCAGGCCGGCCGGCCGGCGGCGGCAGCATGCGAAGTCTTTGCCGTCGTGCACGCGAGCGGCGCTAGAGGAACATTCTGCACTACCAGACCCCCGGCAGGAGTGCCAGACCACTGTCAGACCACTGTCAGACCACTGTCAGACCACTGTCAGACCACTGTCAGACCACTGTCAGACCACTGTCAGACCACTGTCAGACCACTGTCAGACCACTGTCAGACCACTGTCAGACCACTGTCAGACCACTGTCTGACCACTGTCGGACCACTGTGAGGCACTATTTTCAGTAGAGCGCTCTATATGGCTTAACAGTATTTGTTTCTTTTAATTTCCTATTATTTTTTATTTTTTAATGATTTTATTATTTTTTTTCTTTCGCGGGTGCCTGCTTGTCAGCTCATTCTCGCTTATATGTTTGACGTACTGCAGAACAGTCACCGACTTGCGTTCTCGACGTAGGACAGGCGGGGCGGAGTCCACCTTATCACCTCTGACGTTGTCCAGGTCACCGTCTCTCTCTCTCTCTCTCTCTCTCTCTCTCTCTCTCTCTCTCTCTCTCTCTCTCACACACGCAGGTCGTGCGACATGGGAGTTGCCGCTGCCCCCCCCCCCCCCTGTACTGTAATTCTGCCGCTGCCGTGGGCTTCACAGTCGGTCTTTGTAGCCGAGCTGCATCCACGGGCCGCGCTGAGCTGCAGCACCGGGGACACGTCTGCTCTCAGCGCCCCGCTCCGTTCTGGGTGGGAAACGCAGTGATCCATTCAATCCCCACTTCCCCCCCCCCCCCCCCCCCCCCCCCCCCCCTCTCTCTCTCTCTCTCTCTCTCTCTCTCTCTCTCTCTCTCTCTCTTACTCTTCGTGCGCCGCCCCACCCCACCCCTCCCTCCCTCGCTCTCTCTCTCCCACTCCATGTCAAGGCCGTATACCTCGCCGGGTAAGGTGCATTGCACTCACTCTCGCGCGACGCCAGCCGCGCCGCGGAGCGCCAGACTCTCTATAAAACCGTGGTGGTCGCCTCTCTACGGTCTCTCTACGTTCGGCCCAAACGTTTCTTAAAATGTCCTCGAGGTTAGGCGCCACCACCGTACTCGAGCACCACCGGTCCCACATGCGTCATCTCGAGCCCCTCTCGGGTCGTAAAGAGACCCCCGCCGGGGCCATCTCCCCCCCCCCCCCCCCCCCCCCCCCCCCGCGGCCTCCCACACCTCGGCGCCGCTGTTATTGTCTCGCGTTATATTTAGTGCCGGGGGTCTGCTTTGTGGTCGCGATCTGGAAAATGGCTGTAGAGGGGCCGGGCTTAACGTCGTGCCTTAAGGCCGGGCTTAACGTGTCTTAAGGACGGACTTAACGTGTCTTAAGACCGGGCTTAACGTGTCTTAAGACCGGGTTTAACGTGTCTTAAGACCGGGCTTAACGTGTCGGGCTTAAAGGGCACGGCTTAATGCCCTGCGCTGCTCATTCGAGCACGAAATGTTGTTCAACGCTGTGTCTTAATCCCGTGCTTATTTCATCTTCGGACATTAAGCTCTGCGTGTGTGTCGCGACGAGGCAAAGCTTGGCCGCGCCTGATGTGTGTGGTGGTGCCTTCAGAGCTTTTTCACACTGACGAGCGCGGTTAGAAAGCGCCCCTGCCGCGCCGCGCCGCGCGCCGGCGTGCGTTTGTTGTTTTTGCTGATGGCCGCGTGGCGCCGCGTGGCGCGGGTCGGATGCGGGACGCGAGCGTTCGGCACGAGCGCGGCACGCGCGCGGCACGCGACACGTTGGACTCAAACGGTGCGGCGCGGGTTCGAATACCTCGGCGAGGGTGTGGCTGCGGCCGTTCTGCCGCTTGCCGTGCCGTGCTACCTGTTGCTGTATACCTGACGGTATCACCGCCTTGCGACACAGCAACCATCATGCAGCCTAGTCGTGCACCGCCAGCTACAAAAAAAAGAGACAAAACTGCAAAGGACTCTGCGGTGGTGCGCGACTGTACGTGTACCTCCGAGCCGCCGCGCAGCAGACGACACTCCTGTCCTTTCAGAGTCCGTTTCACGAAACAGCACCTGCTGCTTTACGCCCGGTCCCCGCGCACGTGCTTCCGCCGCCCACCGCCCTCTCGAACGCGCCCAAGCGCAGTTCGTACTTTGCGCCCTACTCATTTGGCTTGCAAAATTCGATATCGGTCGATTCTGAATAGTAAAGGCGGAGCGGGTGTACAGCAGCAGCAGCAGCCCGACCCACCGCCGTGGCCGGCCGGTAGGCCTCACTCGCTAAGCAGATATCAATATCTTTTATTATTATTATTATTATTATTATTATTATTATTATTATTATTATTATTATTATTATTATTATTATTATTATTATTATTATTACTATTATTATTATTATTATTCTTTCTTCCCGCGGCGGGGTCCCACACCGCACAGGGACCATGACGTGGCCACGCGTCGCTCTCGGAGTGACGTGCTGCACAATGCGAGGCTGCCACACGCCGCCTGTTGCGCGCGCTGGTGATCCTGTGTATGCGCAGGGGACCTCTCCCTCTCTCTCTCTCTCTCTCTCTCTCTCTCTCTCTCTCTCTCTCTCTCTCTCTCTCTCTCTCTCGCCCCCTCTACTTCCGCGGACTCTGTTCCGTTCTTTGCGCCCAATGAAGTCGTATTCTCGTGGTGGTGGCCGTAGTGTACGGTGTGGAGGTTGTAGCAGTAGCAGTAGCAGCAGCAGCGGCACAGGGGGGACACGTAAAAACTATGTCGCCTCTGTCCTTGTCTGTCCCGAGGGGAGGGGGTGGGGGCTGCGGGATGCCCGCGCGGGTGCGAGAGAGAAGGCGAGACGTACGTCGCGGCGGCGGCGGCAGCGGGTACGTGCTTCAGGGAGTCTCCCGGCGTCATCTGCAATGCTAACAACGCGCCCGGCGGACAGACAGACAGACAGACAGACAGACAGACAGAGAGGCCGTCAGGCGGACAGACCGAGATCCCCTGCGCCTTCTGACAGTGCAGCCCGGGCTCTACCGATCGGCCATGATGGTGGCGGCGGTGATCCAGCAGGCACCGCCCATCGCTGACCGGGGCGGGACCCACGCCGCCGCCGCCGCTGGGACCCCGCCGCCCGAAAACCTGTTTGGAATATATCCTTCCCGACGCTCTGGTTGGTTCATCGAAGGAGGAAGGGAGGGGGGAAGGGGGGGGGGGGGGACGGGAAGGGGGAGAGGTTTTGATAGGCCGCCATGAGCTGTCGCGGGGGCAATGGGGGCGCCACCCAGCCCCCCCGCTCCTGGATCCGCACCTGGTCCCAGCGCAGCGCCCGGGACAGCGCCGGGTGCGTGGACCCGCCCGCGGAGCAGACGTACACGGCGGGGCTGCCTACCCGGCGTCTGCCAGGCGCTCGCCTGCGGAGCGTTGCCTTCTCTGGCCTCTCTCTCTCTCTCTCTCTCTCTCTCTCTCTCCCTCTCTCTCTCTCTCTCTCCCTCTCTCTCTCTCTCTCCCTCTCTCTCTCTCTCTCTCTCTCTCTCTCTCTCTCTCTCTCTCTCTCTCTCTCTCTCTCTCTCTCTCTCTCTCTCTCTCTCTCTCTCTCTCTCTCTCTCTCTCTCTCTCTCTCCGGACCACGAGGACCACCCAACTCTTCCCCACAAGCGGTGGCGGCGGCGGCGGACCAGAAAACTGGATGCTGCCAGTTTGTGTCCGACCTCTTCCTCCTCCTATTTGCGCTTGCCTCTCCCTGTAATTGCTTCCCTTCGGTTGAGCAGGGCTCTCAGGGAAGGCGGGAGGGGAATGGTCAGGGAGTACCGCACCGAGAGACGGGCACCGTATCGGCGGCGGGGCCGTTGGCGGCCGGCGGGTATTTTCGAACGCTCCCCGCATCGTGTTGGCAGCACTGCTGCACGCCGCCGACTCTGAAGAGGAGGCCGTAAACTCGCCTGTATCGCGGCGCCTGCTGCTGCTGCAGGTGGTGCCGGCCAGAGCACCAGGGGGCGGATCCAGGGACTGCTTAAAAGGGGGGGGCGGGGCGGGAAGGCATGCAGAAGCCTTCGCGAAGCACCTCACGCGGCGTGGGTGGGGGGATGACCACAGACAGGACCTGTGACGTGATGCGCACTCGAGGAGAACTCTGGGGCCCTGCAACAGCATCTCCACCGTCTGTCTGTCTGTCTGTCTGTCTGTCTGTCTGTCTGTCTGTCTGTCTGTCTATCCCCTTCTATGCGGCCCCTCCCCTATGTGCGTCTAAGAATAGAACCGGGTATGTAAACGTTTTCGCAAAGGGGGGAGGGGCGCTAATTCCAGTGGCACGTAAACACAAAAGCCCCCCCCCCCCTTCCATGCACTTCACCCCCTCACCCCCCCCCCCCCCTCCTCGCCCCTGCCGGGCTATGGTCCAGACGATGTACTGACTCACTGACCGGTGCCCAGCGAGCCGTGTCTGCGTGTGTGTGTGTGTGTGTGTGTGTGTGTGTGTGTTTGTCGGTGTGTGTATTCGTGTTCGAGTAAACTCGCTATTCGGGTCGCGTTTCGTTTTTCGTTTTTTTTTTCTTCATCCGTTCTGGGCTATGCGGCAGTCTAGAAACGTTTTAGGTACTGATTTGCAAATAAAATTGCAGACACAGTATTTTTTTAATAAACGGTGTGAATACTTTTTTAAAAAAATAGCGAACGGCACATACAGTACATTTCCTTTGATTTTTATTATTATTTTTTAAATTTTTTTATTTCAATTTTAATTTTGTTTGTCAAAATTGACCCCCGTCTCACGGTCAGCCCTGGCGTTGCACGCCCCCCCCCCCCCCCCCCCACATCCGTCGTGTTGCAGCCAACGGATGGAATCAACGCCGCCGCCGCCGCCACCGTCCCCTGACGTGGAGGACACGTGGGAGGGAGAGGGAGGATGCGGCGGGGTATGCACCCCATAGTTATGCATGGGCACGCCACAGCAGAGCGAGAGAGAGAGAGAGAGAGAGAGAGAGAGAGAGAGAGAGAGATACAATGGGAGAGGGAGAGAGAACGGGAGACGTGAACCAAAACGAGCCACCCGACAACTCACTGATTTCATTCCAACGCGCTCCGATTCAGGCCCCCGGGGGCCCCCTTTGCCGCACGCGCATTTAGAGGGAGTGCGGAGGAGAGGAGAGGAGGCAGGAGAGGAGGAGAGGGAGGGAGGAGAGGGAGGGAGGTAAAGGGGAGGGCTCCCGTTTTTCTGTCCCGTTTGATCGCGTCGCCCTGGGCCGCCGCCATTACTGCCGGTCATGAAATATTGATACGTTATTTCGGTGTACCCGTCGCCGAATTCGTTAGCGGGAAATGATATGCGGTCGCGGTGTGGCGGACGCGGGTTCGAATACAGCGGCTGCAGGTTGGAACGCACCGGCTGTACGTTCGAATACCGGCGGCGGGTTCGAATACCGCGGTTGACGGCCAGAATAGCGGGCGCGGTCCTCGGCGGACGTTCGTCCTGGCGCGCTGCCCCCTCGCCGTCGTGTCCCGCGGTGTCCGCGGTGACAGCGGGGCAGTCCGTCAGACGGCCGTCGGCCGGGCGTGAGGCGCGGCCGGGGCCGGAGGTGGGCGCCGTCCTGCACGTCCCCGACGACGGACCGGGCCCCGCTCGCGGACGGCACGCGTTCGGCACGCGTCCGCCGCCCTCGCGGGGGGGCCCCCGCCGCCCCGCAGGCGCGTGTCGCGGAGGTGCTGACGGACGTGTGGGCCCCGCAGGGGGGCCCCGCGGGGGGGGGGGGGGGCACGGGGGCCCGCCGCTGAAGGACGACGCGCCGCGCGAGTCCAACAAGGGCGTTGACTAGGGGATGAAGCACTCCCCGCGAACCCCTCCGCGGCCGCCTCCATGCAATGCGGACGCGGACGTACATTGTACTGCCTACCTTGGCCGCGGCCAGGGGGGCCGCCGTGTCTGTGACCAGCGTCGAGCTTTGGTGCCGCCCCCCTGCCCTGGCCCTGCCCTGGCCCGGCCTGGCGCCCGCAGCTCGCTGCGCGGCCCCCCTCCCGTCGCGCCGCATTGAGCCGTCACATGATTACACAAGCCGTGCCCTGCCTTGTCGTGCCGTGTCGTGCCGCTGCCGTGCCCGGCCACCGCGCGCACCTTTTTTCCTTTTTTTTACGGCGGCGACAATCGGAACACTCGCTCGCTAGGATGCTCCGCCAACGCCGCCGCAAATTTCCATCAATTTATACCGCAGAAGGACAAGGAGGAGGAGGGAAGAGCAAGAGGACGAGAGGGAGAGAGAAAAAGAGTGACGAATGGGGATAGAAAGAGAGAGAAATAGGGGTGACGCGTGCAAAGGAGCACATGAGTGGAGATAATGGGTCGGTAAAATAAATGACCCGATTTTTATTTTATATTTTTTAAAAATGAAAAGACGTTACAGGATTTATTTTACGTGCCTTGTCGCGCACTACGAGCTAGGGTCAGACGGAGAGAGACAGACAGACAGACGGACAGAAAGAGACAGAGAGGGACACTAGCGTGACGACACGGGCGGCCTGACGTTGACTCGACGCTAGAAATGGGCCGCAGGGGACTTACTTGGGACTCACTCGGGTCGTCACCGTAATCACACCACCACCACCACCACCACCGCCGCCTCCAGCCACCATCGGCTCTGTCACCGCCTCCACCACCACCACCACCACATGGTGTGCTCTGGAGTGCTTGGTGATTGTCACCACGGCGTCGCGTGGTGTGGCGGTATGCGAGATGGCCGCGCGCGTTCGCGGACATTTCTCATACCGGCACGGCCCCCTCGATACTGACCCCCCCGGCGCGTCCTGCAGCGCCGCCACGCCATGCCACGCCGGCGCCCCGCGGAGCCCACGGCGTGCCGCCGCCTCTAGGCGATGACGGTCTAGACGATGAAGAGCAAGAACGCCCGCGCCGCCGCCGCCTACTACTACCCCTTCCACCCGTACGCCGTGCCCGCCGTGCTGCCGCTCGCCACGGCCGCCCTGGCCGCACCGCTGACCGTCGGCGGCTGCCCCGCCGCCACCGCCAACGGCACCGCCGCCCACAACGGCGTGGCCGCCGCCAACGGCACCGCCAACGGCGGCCCCGGGGTGACGGCCGCGGCCAGCACCACGGCGCCGAGCAGGCCGCAGTACGTCGTCACGCCCCCGGCATCCTACTACGAACCGCAGATGCCACACGTCGCACCAGGTAAACGACGACGACGACGGCGACGGCGCGCGGACACCGGAAGTGACCGGATGTGACCGGAAGCAGAGGGTGAGGAACCGGAAGCCGCCCCACTTTCCGATCACGCTCCCCGCGCCGCCGCCCTGCCCACTGTTTCCTCATTTTTCCTGCGTCGTCTTCACGTTTCACTGTCGCCGTTTACAACCCCTTGATTTATACTTTTTGGCTGCGGGACCGACCGCGGCCGGCCATTGTGTCGGCCAGGGTTTCCTAGGGTTTACGGCCCGCCGGCCCTCAGGGCGGACCTGTGGCACGGGCAGCGCCGGCTGCCAGCGGCACTTTTAGGGTTCATGCACTCAGCGCAGCCAACATGCAAATGCACACGCGCGCCGCGTTGCATACGCATGACCGTGTCATCATCCTACCTGCCGTGATGTGCGCGCGGCGCGCACAGTGGCTGGCAGCCCTGCAAAGTGGCGGCAAAATTCGAATTCTGGGCGCGCGCGCACACACAGGTGCCCCCGTGTAGACTCCCGGGCCGTACACCGTAGTTCTTAACACGTCGTGTAGTTCTCTCTCTCTCTCTCTCTCTCTCTCTCTCTCTCTCTCTCTCTCTGTAGCTCTCTGAAGGTTCGCGGGGCGCAGTTTTGGGGGAGAAAGTGGTGTAGTGTGCGGGTGAGAGAGAGAGAACGAGAGAGATGTTATCGGTTCCATGTTTTTCGGGCAGCTCGGCGGCCATCTCGTTCACCTTGGCATCGCACTGCCGCCGCCGCCGCCGCTGCGGTCGGAGAGTTCACTAATCACGTAACGCGATGCGAGCGCAGTGTAGCCGCCGCCGGATCCGCAAAAGCAAAAAAAAAAAGCAAAGTTTGATTTATCTTTATTTTACAGAAAAAAAGCAAAGTAAAAGGTAAACGCGGTGAGCGGACACGCGATTTCTCATAGCGGTTTTGTTTTGCGTCCGTAAGCTTATTCCGTTTGATCGTTCACCCGCCGAGTACATACCCCTTTATTTTTACCCGTGAGCAGGGAGAGTGGTGTGCATAAAGGCTGTTGGTGGTGGCCGCACCACATCCAGCACCCCCCCCCCCCCCCCCCTCTCTCCTGTCCTCTCCTACCCGCTAGGCGAACATGGCCTCCACCCGCATCCTATGCAGCTACACCCCCCTCCCTCCCCTCTCCCCATGCTTCCTCCTTCCTCTCCCCGCCGTTTCGGGCGGCAATGTCACAATTGTTATTTTGGCTGTCGTTTTTTGGACGGCCGCCAAAAAGCAGAGGCCGGTCGAATTGTAACATTAGCCTCCCCCTCCCCTCCCCCCCCCCCCTCCTCTCGTACGAGGCCGCCGACGCCGCCGACGCGTCCGTCCGCTGTAGTTGACTGTGTTTGTTGCTGTTCCGCTGCACCCACAGCTGCCAGGTGCCCATTCGTCTTTCTGCCCCGAACAAAATCGACCTCACATTCTATCCCCGTCACCCTTAATATCTCTATCCCCGTCCTCTTCTATCCCCCTCTCCCTCCCTCTCTCTCTCTCTCTCTCTCTCTCTCTCTCTCTCTCTCTCTCTCTCTCTCTCTCTGTGCCGCGTCCAAGAGTGTTTAGCCGTCTCTCCGATATCACCGGCGACACACTCACAAATCAAATCGTGTCACGAATTAGCGGCGGGGCCACAAAGCGATGTGTTTCCGTCTGGCGTCGTTCATTCAGTGGCCGCCGGGGGGCGCCACAGTCGGACGAAGCCCATTCATCGTGCGAGATCTGTTTACTTCCGGGAGGGAGGCTCGGAGACGAAACACGAAAAATTATTGATTTTAATTTGCTTTCTCCGCTTCTCAAATGATTTTTTTAAAGTCGAGTTGTGTTAGCTGCGTCTTTTGTGGACGCATGTTTCTGGCAGTCCCTCCCATGCATTAGCTCTGCCATTTGTCGCCCCCCCCCCCCTCCAAACTCTCCCCCTGGCTGCACTGCTAACTGGAAAGGATCGTTTTTCATGGTTTTTCAGGTCCAGCGTGCGTATAGCCCTGCCCTGCGCACGCTCTCTCTCTCTCTCTCTCTCTCTCTGCTCCGCGAAAAAAAAAACACACAAAAGAGAGGGGGGCAGAGAATTGGATTAAAAACGACGAGCGATTATGGAAAATAATGAAAAATTGCGCTTCTCAATATGAATATGTATTCGTATTCATCCGTCAAACAGAGGCCGGCCGGCGGGCCGTTCGGGCCACGCAGCGCAGCCGCCGCCAGTTCTGCACGTACGGATAGAAATGAATCGACGGAAATATATTTCTCCCCTTGCTGCCATCCTCGTCGTTCGAGTCGGAAGAACAATTTCGAAACAAACTGCTTTCTTTTTGCAGAGTTATTTTTTTCCCTACTGGCCGCGCAGCGACACTGGGTTAGGTTAGGATGTTGGCCCTCCTGCACCTCTCCCGGTCCATTCATGTAGGCTTTGTTGGCCGCTCTCCAGTAACGACCTCCACCCCTCTGTCTGTCTGCCTCTCCCTCTCTCTCTCTCTCTCTCTCTCTCTCTCTCTCTCTCTCTCTCTCTCTCTCTCTCTCTCTCTCTGCCTCACTGCGGTGCTTTATGTAAAGGCCTGTGGGAGCAGATTTCTGACCAGATCTGACCCTCGCTTGGTCGCCCCGATGATGCCTCTCGGAGACAACCACCACCACCACCACCACAACCACCACAACCACAACCACCTCGGTTTCCGCAGGTGCATCGTCACAACGGCCACCACACCAAGCAGTCGTTGGTGATGACGGTCGAGATATACTCGGTGGTGGTGGTGGTGGTAATGGTGGTGGTGGTGGTGGTGGTGGTGGTGGTGGTGGTGGTGGTGGTGGTGGTGGTGGTGGTGGTGGTGGTTGTGGTGGTCGTGGTGTTGGTATTCGGGGCACACAGGCGGCGGCCCTGCTGCAGCAGCAGCGGTGACCCTCGGCCCCCTACTGCCACCTCCTACCTGTCTTGTACCGTGACGTCATCGACGGTAACAGTAGAGCATTCACCGGCAGGATAACTAGCCGCCGTTGTGGTGCATGAACGGGGTGGGCGCACTGCGGAAGGGGGAGGCGGAGGTGTTGCCCAACAAGAACGCTGACAGGCGACAAGGCGGTGGGACGTGCCAGAGGCGGCCAAGGGGAGGGGGCGGCGGCCCGGGGCGGCCTCTACGCTAGGCTCCACACACACACACACACACACACACACACACACACTACAACTACACGACACCTTATGCACCATGGCACACACCTTGCGTACGCTTCCTTTAAAAGAAAAAAACAAATAGGGTGTTCCGGTGAGGTGTTCAAAACAGAAGCCATGGCCACATACGACACAGTATACACTCTTCGATTTCAAAAGAAAAAAAATGCAGACAGTGATGTTGTTTTGAAAACTGTGTACGCGCCCTTTATAATTGCGACACGTGAAAACAAAAAAGGCCGCGGGGAAAGGCGTCCCCCCCCCCCACCACTCCTCCCCCACATGGTGGCTCAACACAAATGGGTCACCGGACTGTGATGGATGTCCGGCAGCAGCCAGTATCGCGGGGGCTGTCTGTTGTCGTCCTCGTCGCACTCGTGGAGAGGATGGCGCGGCGTCGGGGTTGTTGCCGTCTCTCTCGCACCCGCACTCGGATGTGGGAGGACGACGATAACCCCGGCGGCGGCAGCAGCGCGGTTCGATTTTCCCGCCAACAATGGCGTTGTCACGTGACCGGTTCTCGGGCTGTGATTGGTTATTGTGACGCCGGCTGCGATTACATTGTGCGGCGAGCCCCCCCCCCCCCCCCCGGTATTATCTGGATTAATTTCGGCAAATAACCCCCTGCTGTCCTCTTCGCACCCCCATCGCTTATCTGTCGCTCCGTCCTTCTCCCTCTCACAGGGTAGGAGAGGAAGGACCCGGGGCGAGAACAACAAGGAGGAAGTATGAGAAACTGCGCGCTGTCCGAACAGGAATTGGGGCGTCTGCGGACACACTTCGACGCCCCTGCCGTCTCGACGCGTTGCGTCTTCGATACAGCAGTATCGAACTTGTATCGATTTTTCGATAGTATCGAACCGACGACACCAAGTCGACGTCTCTTCTCCTCTCCTCGTTCTTAGTTGGACGACAATACCCCGCGGCCGGCCGCGAGCTGCCTTGTCCATTATTAAAGGGGTGGCTCCACCCCCTCCCCATCTCTCTCTCTCTCTCTCTCTCTCTCTCTCTCTCTCCCTCTCTCACTGTCTCTCTCCCTCTCGCACGACGTAAAAGCTACGTCGCTGGCGGACGTCGCTGGCCTTATGCCTTCGGGCCCTTTACATAAAGATGAGACGCGCCTGTCTGTCTCCGTCGCTCCTGCGGCGCTGTGCGCGGCAGGTGATGCCTCTGTCTCTGTTGCTCCGCAGGGTGAGGGGTGACAGCGGCGTGGCGTGGCGTGGCGTGGCGGGGAGGGCACGTTTTCGCGGTTCCCGCGGCTTCCCATCGGCCCGCGGCGGCGGCCACGTCGCACCCGCGGATCTGTCTGTCTTGGGCCGCAGCATGGAATCTCTCCGGACAGAGCGATTCCGAAACACTGTCAACTCTCTCCCCCCTCTCTCTCCCCCCTCCCTCCCCTCCCCACTCTCTCCCCCCCTCTTCTCTCTCTCTCTCTCTCTCTCTCTCTCTCTCTCTCTCTCGTATGGGCAACTCCACGCGTGCGACAAGGATGGCGGCCCGCGCGCGCCCGGCTTGTTAGCAACACCCCGCGAACTGGCGGCCCGCTGCCTCCGGGGCCAGGTGTGCCAGGTGCCTTATGAACTGTGTGCACCGGGCCGCCCTCAGGTGCGCTCACGTGCACGCACACCGCCACACCGACAGGTAAACTCTCTATCTCTATCTCTCTCTGTCGTATAGACCAGACCCTCAGAAAGAGAGAGAGAGAGAGAGAGAGAGAGAGAGGGAGAGAGAGAGAGAGAGAGAGAGGGAGAGAGAGAGAGAGAGAGAGAGAGAGAGAGAGAGAGAGAGAGAGAGAGAGAGAGAGAGAGGGAGAGAGAGAGAGAGAGAGAGAGAGAGAGAGAGAGAGAGAGAGAGAGAGAGAGAGAGAGAGAGAGAGAGAGAGAGAGGACGGGAGTGAGGAAGGAAAGAGGCCGTCGTGGTGGCCGCCCGATGCGGGGGAAGCCTGAAAACTGTGCTGTGACCGCGCGTTGGGTGCGAGTCAAGGCCACACACACACACACACACACACTCTCTCTCTCTCTCTCTCTCTCTCTCTCTCTCTCTCTCTGACCACCGCCCCCGCCGCCTGCACCACCGCCCCCTCCTGTACGAAAGCTCTTGCAGCGGGAGGCCGCAGTTCGCACGGGGTGTTGTTGGCGAGGAAGGCGGTGCACAAGACTGTGTGGCGTGTGTGTGTGTGTGTGTGCTCCGCCACCAGAGAGAGGGAGGGATAGAAAGAGAGGAGAGAGAGAGAGAGAGAGAGAGAGAGAGAGGCCTGGAGACCTACTTTACCTGCCGTCTCACTTTGGCGACGCTTGTGGTCCGCGGGTTCGGGTACCTATACCGGCAGGCGGGGGGAAACCCGATCTCGGTGCGGGGACCCGCGCTGACCGAGTGTCGCACGTGTGTGTGTGTGCATGTGTGTGTGTGTGTGCACGTGTGTGTGTGTGTGTGTGTGTGTGTGTGTGTGCACGTGTGTGTGCACGTGCGTGGCACGCGCACCCGCCACACCCGGCGCGGCCCCTCCGCCCTCGTCCCCCCGAGCAGACTCGCAGACTCGCCCGCCGCACTCGCCGCGTAGAATGGGTTGCCTACCCTGTCGGCGGTCTCTGTGCCGCAGAGCGTCGTGCGAGGGAGACGGCCGGCAGGCAGCCGGGAGAGACAGAGACAGAGAGACACAGCGAGAGGGAGAGAGAGAGAGAGAGAGAGAGAGAGAGAGAGAGACAGCGGGCCAGCGGCGGTTCGGCGTCACGGCTTGCTCCGCTCCCCCAGCCGTCGGGGAGGGTCGGGCCGCGGGCCCAACGTTCGACCCGAGAAATAATTCAGCACTTGGCCGGATACCTCGGAAGGTCTCTCTCTCTCTCTCTCTCTCTCTCTCTCTCTCTCTCTCTCTCTCTCTCTCTCTCTCTCTCTCTCTCTCTCTCTCTCTCTCTCTCTCTCTCTCACCGGAGCTCCCCGATGCCCCAGAAGCGTAATAGTCACGCAAGGGCTCGAAATTGATTGGGCTGGGGATCGATTGATTGGTTGCTTCGCTCCGGGGAGCCTCACCGTCTGATTGCTGCCCCCCGGAGGAGGAGTGGGTAACCGTGTAACGGAGCCCAACACGACGACGAGGCGATTGCCAACGATTGTCACCGCATCGTTCTTGGCAATCGCGCAGTCATCATCGACTGATTTAATGACGCCGCGATTATGTACGCGGCCGGGGACCGCGAGCTGGCGGGACGTCGACAGGCGATGATCTTGATGATTGTGATCGCAACAGAGCGCATCGTCGCCCGTGAGGGCCTGTTGTTGTGCCGATGAAGTTGGGACTGAGGGATGATTATTTTGATGATTGACGATAAACCACTGTTGTTCAAAGTGATCCATTCAAATCGATTAATCCAAGACACTTCGATTTTCTAAAAACAAGATTGGAATGAGCAGTCAACGACACCGTCAATCTTTCAATCATCGACCAATTGTGATTTAAAAAGAAAAAAAAATTTAATTAGTTTTTTTTTCACGCGTGCTAACCAATATCGTCCGTCCTTGTCTGTTCGCAGAGCGGAAGCTGTTCGTGGGCATGCTCTCCAAGAAGTGCTCGGAGAACGACGTCAGGCAGATGTTCGGCCAGTTCGGCACCATCGAAGAGTGCACGGTGCTGAGAGACACCAACAACCAGAGCAAAGGTGAGTTTATGTGTGTGTGTGTGTGTGTGTGTGTGTGTGTGTGTGTGTGTGTGTGTGGGAGGGGGAGGGGCTTAGCGCCCCCGGTATGTGCTATGTTTGTATATGTAAGCCTTCCTCGCGCCTCTTTTCGGCGTCCCGGCGCCAATGGGCGGCTCGTCCGACCTTAGCCCAGTTGCCCTGGCCGCATTACCCCGCAAGCACGCGCACCTGTTTGCTTCGAGACACTCTGCTAAAAAAAAAGACTTTATTTAAAACACATTTCTTCGGGTAATTTTGGGAATGAACGTGAGGTGGGAACCCCGCAGGTACTCCCCTGATGCGTGCCGCTGGCTACGCTTTTGGACTTCCCTGCGTAGCGCAGCAGCAGCGGGCCCTGCGCCGCCGTCGATACCCCGTTCACTGGGGGGCGTTTCGAGCTGTGTCCCTGACGCGCGGAGTACCGACGCCGCCGCCGCCACGGGCTCGTCAGTGTGAGGGGATTAGCGAGAGCCGATGCCGAGCGGAGCGGAGCGAAGCACGGCCACGGAGGGGCCCCGCCCGGCCCGGCCCGGACGGGGCAGTTAGCACACCTCCTCAAATTGACTCAGCGCGCCCGCCGCGCCGCCGCCGCGCCGCCGCCGCGCCGCCGCCGTTGCCGCACGCAGCCGTCGCCGTTCACTCATACGGCGGCGGCAGCGCCCCCCGCGTCAGGAAGCACCGATAAGCGAATAAATCCAGATCCACCACTTCCGGTCCGCCTGAGTCACCGTGCGTAGTCCCGCAGGATAGGGGGGGGGGGCGCTTCCAGATCTGGAGCAGGGAATTCCAGAGCGGATCTGTCGCGCGGGCTTTGGTCTGCCGCCGCAGAGTGTGTGTAGTCGTAGCTCTCCAGCCGTTCGCCGCCGCCAAGTTCAGCAGGCCGGGTCCGAACACTGCTTTCGTGGCGCTGTCTCTGTCACGCTCGTGGGGGTCTCCATGAGAGCGAGCGAGCGAGCGAGAGAGAGAGAGAGAGAGAGAGAGAGAGAGAGAGAGAGAGAGAGAGGCCCGAGAAGGCGGTGTTCGGAATCTATCTGCCGAGGCATCCGTTTTCTTGCCGACTGAAACTGAACACTCGCAGCCGTGGCGGGTACGGCGGGGTGGCGTCGCGTCGCGTCGCGCCGCCGCCGCTGGGTCTTCCCTCCTCGTCGCACCCCCGGGGCGGGTGGCGCGGCGTGCCGCGGAGAGAGTGAGAGAGACGCCCGCGACTCGCACCCCGGCGCCGCCGTGCGGCCGCGGCCGGCCCGGACTTGCGCGGTTCTGGGTTCGAGCCCCGGCCGGCGGGGTCGTGTTCGAAAACGGAGCCGTGCGCCGTCTGCTGTGCTGCCGCCAGCGCTGTGAGGCTCGTGACGTGCTCCTCCTAATCTGCCTCGGAGACAGAGAGAGAGAGAGAGAGAGAGAGAGAGAGACGGAGAGAGAGAGAGAGAGGCAGCACGGCGTCGTCGGGAGGGGAGCGGATGCGGCCCGCTCTACTCGAACCACCTCACCACCGAGCCACTCCCGGCGGCGAGTGAGTGAGTGAATGTTTGGCCGCCGTGCGCGCCTCTTCCTCGGACTCTTCCGCCGCAGCCGCCGCCCGCCGCTGCTGCTGTAGCCTCGGCGACAAAAAGGTGACGATTTTCGCGTGGCCTCCTTGTCCTGTCGCGTCCCCCAACGGCGTTGTTTTACGTGGGTTTGGTTTGCAAATGAGACAGGCACCCCCCCCCCCAACCGAAAGGCGTGGCGGGGAAAAAAATGTAGACAGGGAAAATGCGGGGAGGGAGAGGGGGGGGGGCGTAACGCCGTGTGCGCCGTGCATGTGTGGTGTGCCGTGCTGCATGTCCGCGTGCCGCCAGCGCTGCCAGCGCCTCCCCACTGTGTGCTGACTTTGGTTTCGGTGTTTTCCTTGTTCCCAGGCTGCGCGTTCGTCACGTACACCTCCAAGCAGTGCGCCGTCAACGCCATCAAAGCGATGCACCACTCGCAGACCATGGAGGTGAGTCCCGGCGCGGGCAGGAGGGGGGGGGGGGGAGGACAAGGACGAGGGCCGCGACGACGGACCCCGCCGTCAGCCGCCCGGAGGGCCAGAACACGCCGCACTACGCCGTGCTTCGTGCTTCCACCCGTCCAGATCGCGGTAGTGATCCTGTGGGAGACGACGCAATTGTTTCCATAGGGAGAGAGAGAGAGAGAGAGAAAGGTGCGAGTCCCACCACCGATCTCTCTCTCTCTCTCTCTCTCTCTCTCTCTCTCTCTCTCTCTCTCTCTCGCTCTCATGTGGGCACTGCTGCCCGGCCCACCCCGCCCCCGCCCGACTCCTGCCTGTGATGCAGTTCCGGGGAAAATCCACGTTCGCCCCAAAACACGTCGACAGTCGCCGAAGAGTCGCCGCCACGGCTCCTCCGCCGGTGCAGTGAACTCGCCGCCGTCACGCGTTCAGTGTTGGTGCAAGTGGAGTGCGGGCCGGGCCGGGTTTTACGCAGTCGGCAGTTTCGGTGTCCCAAGCAACGGGAACGGGGAGGCCGTCGAGGACCGGGTCCCGTGTCCACCTGCACGTGCCCGAACGGCCTGGTATGACCCGGGCTTGTCAAGTTTGATGGTTGGACCGTGTGTCGAATGTTAGAGAAACGGGGTTGCGGGGTGGGTGGGTGGGAGACGATGGGCGGGGGAGCGAGGGTTGGCGGTGTTTGTTGTTCAGCCGAAGTGGGCTGCCCCAGCGCTCATGTTCGCGCCAAGGCGTGAACGTGTTTTTTTTTTTGAACTTTATTATCGTATTTGTAAGTTTTGCTGTGTTTTGCAGGGCTGTTCGTCACCGCTCGTCGTGAAGTTTGCCGATACACAGAAAGAGAAGGATCAGAAGAGGCTACAACAGATGCAGGCCAACTTGTACAACTTGGCCGGAGTCAACATGGGACCACAATATTTAACCGTGAGTATTTTGCCAGTGGTTGCGGACATGTTTTCATTCAATTCCTAGGCACAAATCTCGTGCTATCACCTGTATTCCTGTGATCACCCGGTTACTGTTTGTATCTATGTTGCAGGGGGACTCGCCGGTGCTGGCACCCTCATCGCTGCAATTGTTACAGCAGTTGCAGACCAACGCAGGGAGCCAAATGTCACCTATTTCCTTAGGTACTGCCTCATTGCAACAACAGTTGTTGATGCAACAGCAGCTTCAGTCACCAGGTATGGAGTAGGGATATGTTGACTGTATTCATTCTCCTCTATGAGATTTTAAATGGTGAACACCTGTCAACTTTTGTAGAAAATAATATTGATTTTTTTAAACTTTTGCTCCAGGTCTGCACAGTTTAGCTGCGCTTCAGAACTCAACTGGATTGGGACTAACCGGATCATCCCCAACAGGGACAAGCGATATTAGCCAAGCCAATCTGCAGGGTCTTGCTGCATTAGCTAATTTATCTGTCAGTCCAGGTGAGATTATAAGGGCAACATTCTTGCTTCAGCTGTGCATTGACATTAACCCATTTCAATCATGCTCTAAAACACTCTTCTAAAATCAAAATTAAAAAAATAACAGGTGTTAACCCGATGAGTATGCAGAACCTTGTCACACTGGCGGCAATGACGAGTGGGAGCAACCCTAATTTGCAGGTTTCCCCGACAGGTAAGGATTGTTGGTATTTGGAGAGGATTTTTTTGCAGAAGGATAAGATTTCTAATCTAGGAAAATGATGACCACTTTTATTAGTTTTATTGTGCCCTTACATTGGCCTCTAAACAGAAATCACCTTAACTTGGGTAGGTGGAATAAACTGAGGGGGGAATAAAATATTCGTCTACAGTGAGAGTGTGATCACTTAGGCCAAATTTACTCCTTGCTAGGCACAGTAACAGTTTAGTTATGTGAATTAACATTTATTTTTTGCAATGTTTGTTGCATAGGATCCAGTACCTCTGGACTAAGTAGCCCAGGTTGGTCGTCTTTCCTCCATTTTTCTGAATAGTTTCTTGCTTTGGAGAGTATGAGCACTTACCAACAGAAGTTTTGTTGATCCCTTTGGTGGCGAGCTTTTTCTATCTTTGGTGATTTGATTGTTGCATGTTTTGGTAGAGTTTCAGTAGGTGTTGTTTTTGTGCAGCCCAGTAAGCACATCAAAATGCCCATGTCTAAATAAAACCACATAATGCAATTCTTTTTAAAGATGAAAACACTTTTTATTTGGGAGTTAGGTTTTGCACATCACTAATTTATGGGGGATGTTATTTTAAAATTCACTTCAGTTGATGTTGATAATTAATGGATCATCAACCCTGTGATGGAAGGAGTATGTAAACATTTTTCGTCATGTATGTGTTCAAGCTACTGGGTCCCTAGTTCGTGGCATGTTGTGGAACATGTGTTCTGAGGTTGCAGAGAATCTTGCACATATCTACAGAGTTCAATAACTTTTGTTTAGGCTGTTTATTGCATGTTAACTAAGTAATAATATGATTCTGCTTACCTTCAGTAAATTGTCCAGCCAAGTGTGATGATTTTGTGTGCTTTTAACACATCTTTGTAGAATGTAGTTGCTGATAGTTAAACTGATTTCTCTTCTCTTTTTATTTTTTCCAAGCACTTTATGTATTTCTACCATTTGGATGCTTGCAATTTACTCACCGACTCTGAATTTATGGATTTCACCAAAACGGCACAGTTGGTGGTGCACATGAACCGTGGAAGCACATTTGGCCTTCAAATCTTAATGTTGTGCCAAGATTACAGCTTGGGACTCTCTATGCTTAATTATGCTTTACCGGTTTCACTGTGTTGTTTTGTGTCTTTAAAATGTAAGAGTAAAGTCATATAACCCACTAAAATCGTGTGAAGTCATATGTAATATCTTGTGTGTGCATCCTATATAACGCCATACATCACCCTAAGTTTCCTATGTTGACTTCACAGTGGGCTGGGCGTGTTCTTAAAGGGGCATGTTGTTTCTCTGTTTCAGCTCTGTCCAGTCTCACAAACTCGTCTGCAGGTGTGTGTACGTGTCTGGATAATTTTTTTTTTTAAATATTTGTTTACGTCCCTGTGTTCACTTTCATGTCATTTTAAGTTGTTCCCTTTTTGAAAATGATACTACTTAAGAGGTATCTGATTTGTTTGTTCATAGTAATCAACATTCTTAAAATGTTGATTTAAAAAAAAATAAAGTGGTAGATGGTTTTGTAATTTCTTTTTAATGTGCAGCCTGGTGTGGACATTTTAACTTGTCACATGTAGGAAACACCTTGTTCCTATACCATTTTTCGTTTTCTCCGTTTTCACGGTAGATACCTCTTCCCTCCCAAAGTCAGCACCCAAATGGTTTAAAAAAAAATAGGTGAAATTTTGAATGCTTTCCTCACCAAAACTTATTGTTCCTGCATGGTAAAACAATATTTGTGTCTGTGCACAGCTTTCTAATTAACGATTTTTCTTATGCATGTGTATTCTAAATTTGGCATTTATGTTATGCTTTCTGCTCTTTTGTGGCACCACATCCCGATTAATAGTTTGTAGATATTGTTGCAACCTCTTGGAAACTCTCCCATCATAGTTTAGTGTAATCAGAAATAATAATCTTTTCTGCGAGTCGCAGATGAAATATTAATTCAATACGCACTCACCATATGTCCTTCTCGCATATGTTCGCAACTGGGATAAATATTGATATCGTTCCTTTATTTCTTCTGTCAACTTATGTATGTGTATTTGTCTGATTTTCAGGGTCTCTAACCGGCACATCGGGTGGAAGCTCTATGAGCCCGGTGACAAGCCTTGGGCTCACGGGGTCGCCTCTCAGCTCAATGGCATCTTTGAACAGCTTGAATGCCATGACAAATGGTTCAGGACTTGACTCCATAACCTCAGCGTATCAACAGTATGCAGGTCGGTACCATAGGGATATCTTACTTTAGTGTCTGTTACTTGCACCCATACTCCCAATTTCAGTTCAGGTGGCCATGTCTTATTTTTCTACTCTATTGTTCCTTGTTTTCCTTTTCATTATTTTATGTCTTAATAAGTATTTTCCCAACTTTTGTTTTGGTTGTTTTTGTTTGATTTTATTTTTTTATTTCCCCTTGCACATCAACAGATATGCTGGTTCCCCCAACCGGCTTCTCTCAGTTCGGTGCTAGTAGTTTGGGGTCTGCTACTGGAACGGGTGGCCCTGGCAGTGTAGCGAGTGTTTCTTCTTCAGGCAAGCAACTCATGGGACCAGAAGGAGCCAATTTGTTTATTTATCATCTTCCAAATGAATTCACTGACGCAGACTTGGTTCAAGCCTTTATTCCATTTGGAAATGTAATTTCTGCCAAAGTCTACATCGATTTGGATACTCACAAGTCAAAATGCTTTGGTAAGGAACAATCTTTGGTTCACGGATTTCTGTATTTTTGATTGTAAAAATTGTTTAACATTCATACCTTTGATCTGTTTGCAGGGTTCGTGTCATATGACAACCCAGTGAGTGCCCAAGCGGCAATTCAAAATATGCATGGATTCCAGATTGGTGCCAAAAGGCTGAAGGTTCAGCACAAACGCAAGAAAGATAGCAACAAACCATACTAGGATCCTTCTTTCTACAGGTACTTAGCGACCCTCTGCCTTTCATATTTGCCTGATGGCTGCTAATATTATAGTTTTGCATCCTAAGTTTTGATTGTACTACTAGCTTTTATTGTACCTTCTTTGAGTCATGCCATGATGTGTATGGAAGGTACTAAGCAACAAAGTCATGTGTTCAAATAATTTTTTTTTCTTTGTTGAACTGCAAAAGCATTTTTCTCTTGACCTTGCACAGCTATTTTACTTTTTGTTTAATGCCAAAGGAAATCCTTGTACAATCTGTGGTCTCCACTTAACTTTTTCTCATGGTCTTCAAGATCATTTTTTGTTCCTTACTCCAGGCAAATGCAAAAGGAATAGTAGAACCTGTTGGTTTATTTATGGATATTTTGCAATGTGTTCAGACGTGAGCTGTGCCATATCGAGCATAGAAGATCAGTGATTTTTTAAAATGATATTTTTGTTCATAAACTCGTATTTAACATATCTGTGATACTTTACTTGTATTCTTGATCCAAGATAATATCAGCCTGTGATATTCATGAAATGCTGTCTTCTTTCAATGCATTGCTCATCTAGTCATCTTTTTCTTAATTTATATTGTGCTAGTGTGTCATGTGCTGTAGGGCACCTGTTTCTTATCTTATATATTTTTTTTTGATTAAGTAAGGACAAAAGGACCTCCGCCAGGCGACAATTAATCATAGAACAAGCTTTGGAATATTGTTTTGTCAATGGTTCACAGTTACATGCTAGACATTCATATCTCCGCTATGAAAGGGGGAATCAAGTTAGTTATAGGCTACTGACTTTTTACGTGACGTGTTCAAACCACAGTTGCATACTAGGTTTGTGGATTTGGATAGGAGCTTGGAGGCACCTACCTTGGCATGCATGATATAGAGCAGTAACCATGACCAGCTTTCACTCCTGCCGACATGCACTGCAACTGATATTGATTCCACAAGAATGTTTTCCAGTTTCTTATCTTATGCCAATTATGGAGAAACATTCCTTCTGGAGTTTGCCTTGTATTGCACGTGGCTTTTGCGCTGTAGAAATTTTGGGATAATGAAATGGTAATGTCTCATTAATGTTGCACTTTTGTTGAAAATGCGGCCTAATATGTGTCTTCCCGTTCTGTTCTACTCTAATTCTAGTCAGTGTTGATGTCATACATATGCTGTGTGGTTTTGCATGTTGGCCTGCAATATTTTGTGTAATTTGAACTCACATCGAGCTCCCGTGATTCTATCTTTAATTAATGCAATGAATTTATTTTTAGAAAAAAAAAAGGGGGGGCGTCTGTATTTACTTTCTCATTGCTATGGAGTCTGCTGCTAGCATCTTCAAAATTAAATTCAGTCATTGTTGAAGTTTACAGCACATAGTTTTCAATTTGTCTTCTTGGTGAACCTTCCCTTTGAAATTTGAATCTGACTATTACTTTTCCTTTTGCAACTGGCCTAACAAAATTATAAAAGGGGAAATTTGAGTTCCAAGTGTTTGGCTTTAGTCGTCCAGCAATTTATTCTGGAGTGTACTCTGTGCTTTGGCTGACTAAAATGCTTTACAGTTTGTTTCCCGCTCCACCTTCATTTTAGGACACTTCATGATGTCTTGCCCCTGCATACCTTCCAGGCCTTTCAGGACAGAAGAGCACCACGATAGCCGAGTCTCACATGTGTGCAGCCTGATTCCTTTTATTTTTCCTCTCTTCTAGTGGTAGATGCAGGCATTCCATTTTCTATTTTGTCAGTCTTACTTTTTAAATTTCAATTGCTCAAAGCTCTTTGGCTTTGCCTTCTACCAGCCGAGATCTTTCTGCGGTCTGAGGTCTTTGTGTTGTTCTCTTTGAAAGTCTGTTTTCCTCTCAGTATTATGTCTATATTGCCCTGCATCTATCATGCGACCTTCAACATGTACTATGATCAATAATATTTTTCAGTGTGGATGTGTGCAAGTGAGTGTGTGTTTGTGTGTGTGTATGTGAATGAGTTCATGCGTGTATGTGATGTTCTATGGAAGATTTCTGGGTCAGGTGATTGGTCCTTTCAGTGTAGTCTTTGTTTCCTCCTTTGAAGCAATTGTAGATCATTGCCTTGCATGTGAGTGTTGTGTCTGTGGATCTTTCTTAAATCTGCTCCTCCAACATAGATAAAGATTTAACTTGCTTTCCTGTGTATCCCTACGAATGCTATAGTAATAGACTTCAGATTTAAAAATCTTGTCAAACAGGAAGATATTTTTCATGGTACACCTTTTACTGTAAATCTGAAAGGACCAAGCATTTTCCCCTTTTGTTTCAGAAAATCTTATTTTATGGTTTCCTCCTCCTGTCTCATATTTTTCTATGATCAAATATAGTTCCTGATCCATGCTATCTAGGGATTCTGTATGTCAACACAAGACTTAACTTTGTGTACTATTCAAATTCCAGCTCGTGTCGTGATGGTAAAAGTAGGTGACTGATTGGCTGTTAATTTTTCCTCTTCCATTCCGATATTTTACCCCAATATTTTTTGGAAGCAGGCTTTACTACTGCCCTATCATAAAGGGATTGTTTTTTGAGTGGGAGAGAGACTGCCTGGTTGATGGCTGAGTGTGTGTGTGCGTGTGTATATGTATGTGCGTGTGTGTGTATGTATGTGTGTGTGTGTGTATCATGTATTTATATGTGCCTCTGAGGAACCATTCACACTGAACTCATTTAACTGTTTATGGGTGTTTGTTTTCATCCACAGTTTGTTTCCTCACGTATTGTATTATATGTTTTTAACACTGGTGGCATTGTGCGTGGGTTGTTTGTTATAGCTGCCGTGAGCTGTGGACCATCCCTTTCAAAATAACACAAGCGTTCCTTCGTTCGCTCACGCCTCTGTTCGCTCGCTAACCATGGTGTACGTACGTAAGTGTGCGTTTGCTTATTCAGTCAATCATGATTCTTGCAAGAAATAGGCAAACACAAATAGCAGCTAAAGTGTGGACTTGACCTTCTACATGCTGTTTGGAACTGAAATTGTAAATATAAACAGATAAAGAAATTTATTCTATCTATTTTTCATTGACAAAGAGTTTTGTTTAGTTTTAAGTTCTAATCCTGTTAAGATTTCACCTTAAACAAATTTGACTGAGATGTTTGTTATATGAAAAAGTTGTTGCCTTCTTACATATTGAGTGGAGATCGAGGAAATGAATTATGAAACCTGTGTCTCCTATTAGCCAAGCTAAATGTTAGTGTGACATGTTTGAGTGACTCCCCACCGAATACTTGCTAACTTAATTTTGTTGATTTGATGGAGGTCGTCTAAATTTTGTTTTAAGCTATGCCAAAATTTGTTTTACTGGATTTGATTGCTTTCTTGGTTCTGATATCCTGCTCTTGCTTCTTTTGCTGTTTTGACCAGATGCATGTTCTCAATGTCTGGTGCGAACTCAGCCTTGATTCTGCCTCTTGTACCATTAATATGGACATGGAGGAGTTTCCTGTTTGTTTTTGTTTTTTTTTCTGTGGTTTAGCCGAGTTTATTTCCTTGTTGTGAGTTCTATCTGTTCTGTTAAAGTATTTGTAGTCTTATTTAAGCATGGCAGCAGGTTATGGATTTCCAGTTTTGTTATGTTTTCTTCTGTAAGGGTTAAAGAAGTGTTCGAGTCATTGTTTATTGGTACTTTAGTCACTGACCTAGCTTGTAGTGGGGTGCATGTTTACATGCTCTCTTGTACGGAGCAGACGAACCAAATCAAAGGCTGATTTATGTAGACTCTGTGTTTCTTTGTACTTCATGTTGTGTTGTTTGTTCACAAAGTGGTCATATGTCCACACTGGTGTGCTCCAGTGTGGTTTCTGATTTGTGTTTTAATCATCATTTTGTCTGAAAGGAGGCTTAGAGAGTTTAGTTGTGTTAGCTTCGAGTCTTGTCCTCTAGTCTTTACAAGGAAAATTAGAGACCCAGATGGACGGATTGTCTCATGCTATCCATGCAAGATTTGTAATGCAGAGACTTCTGTCAATGTTACCATTGTTCTGTCCAGATAGCAAAGCCACCTATCCAAACCTTCATGACCAAAGATATGTGTAGTGAGAATATGTGTAATGCAGTGTCGGTTAATATAACATTCAATATTTGTGTGCTTTTGTCTGCTGAACAAAATTCTCACTTTCTTTTGACGTGCACATTTCACATTGCCTTTTAGGAAAACAATCAAGCCAAGGAAGAAATATTGTGCAAATAATTTGTTCATAATTCGAAAGTTAGATTCGAGTCACATTTTGCTTAGAAGCTTTTTGTTGTATTAATAATAATTTGGTAGCTATTATGGTAGATTTATTTGAAGTCCTTAATTATTTACAGAGATAATGCTTGATGAGTTACAGTATGCTGTATGTTGTTATTTATGAGGACTCTTTTGAGGATTTTCTTTTCTTTCCTTTTTTTATTTCGTTAGTTTGGAATTGTTTTCAAGAGATAGATATGTTCACGAACAAGTCTATCCCCATTTGTATATTATTATTTTTCTCCCTTTTGCGTCACCATTGGAAGCAAGGAATTGTAGCTGTGCAACTGTGAATTGGTTCAAATGGTTTTACTGTAGTTTTACATGTTGACCCACCCTGTCCTATAAGCAGCGCATACATATTCTGTCTATTTTAAATCAAAGTACATAGGAAATGAAAAACAGTATTAATAACTGTCACTTGAATGTGTCTTTTTTTTTTCTTTTTCTTTTTTTTGTTTAGTCCATGTGTTGAACTGAAGTATTTCATGTCGAAATGTATATGGTACTTAAACTCTGTGTTTGGCTTTCTGTCTGTTTAAATCTTATAATTCAACTATATCTACTTGATACAAGTTTTGTACTATTTGTGATATGGAAAAGAAAAGATTATATTTATTGTTACATGGAACAATATTTTATTAGAGACAAGATTATGTAATAAATTTCATGTGAGATGTGTTTATAATGTTGATGTACTTAAATATTTGTATGAAGGAGTAGCGATTGATGATTGTAGTTTTTCACTGCTATTTTCAATGGGGACGACGTGCTGTCGGAATTAAGTAATTGTTCTTTTCTAAGTACTGCTAAGAGAGTGCCATTCCAACTGTTTTGAATGTAATATAGGAGTACCAAACAATACACATCTCCCTCCTTCTGACTAGTGATTTCAAATTGACAGTGTATAGTTTTAAAATTTCTCTCAAATGGATTGTGCAATGTCTCTTTGGGACTGAACTTTAGTGAAAACTGGATACTACATATCTCTCAAGCTACATCTTGTTTTATTGATGGATCGTACACTTAAAGTCTTGCTAGAATGAGAAATGGGTGCTCATTTCCCTTCCCCCTTTGTTTTCAAATTGGTGCTGGTTCATGAGTTTTATTTTCTCCATGGCTGTGCATCAAATAATTTAATAATGTGAAGATCCATTTCTCCTGTCAGACCTGTTCCTTGACAAAACCAGTGCTTGAATCTCACTCTTTCAAAGAAATCTTGAGAAATGAGTGTGCGCCCATTTACAACTACTAATTTACGAGCTGGCTCCGCGTTCATGTGAGAAGTTTTTCATGTATGCAGTACATCCAAAATAGCTAAGTTTATAATTCCAAGCACCTGGTTTTGTCAGTTACCATGGCGAAGGATTGTGGCTGATCTCTTCAAAACAATTGTCTTTGCTTAGATCAAAAGTTGATCCTCAGGATTTGTTTTTCTTTGTTGTCTTTTTTTTTCCTGTGAAGAATTTGTCAAAATTTCTGTCAGTTGACTAGAAATATAATTTGTAGAGTTGTTAGCTATTTGTTACATTGTACTTAGTCAAATTTGTACCAGGAAAAGAAAATTCTATTTCCATGAAATATGTTTCATGTTACATTTAAACCAGGCTTAGAGCATTAAAAGATATTTTGAAAGTATGAATAGCATTTTTTTTTTCTTACAAAACCCTGCCCTTATGTCTTGATCCGATATCAGATTAGAAATATCTGACCACAAGCCACTGGTTAAGCTCTTTGAGGGGGAGAGAGGAGTGCAATCGTTTCGGTTACGCCCGCTTGTTCAATCTGACCGCAGAGACGTAAAATCTCACTATAATTTTGACAACACAAATTCAAAGTGCGAAGATGCGAACATTTAGAAAATTCGCGCGTATGAGGCTGACGAGGCTAGGTTGGGCAACATAACAGCTACACGCCTTGTGGGCGCCTGAAGATACATACAAGGTGTAACCTTCACGCTGAACGGTGGCGTTTGAAAGATATATCGTGAGATTGCGGCAGATGGCCGAAGCCACCTGATAATTACGTACGAAGGATAGATGGAAGTTAGGGGTTGAAGTGGGTGAAGTCACGTGACGATCGACCTCCAGAAAACAAAAGACTGTGGCGGCGCGCGCGGCGGTTGGAGCAGAGCACGAGGGAACCAACCAGTTGGAGCACGACTTGCTGTGTGAAGCGCGTTGAGAGAAGCGCAGGAGATGTACGTTCCGAATGACCGCGAAGAGCCGGGGCCGAGCGCAGCCTTCGAGCAGGAGGTGAGGGTGCATGTCCTGCGGTACCTGGACAGGAGCGGCCACCTGGCGGAGCTGGAGCGCGCCGGCGACAGGTACAAGGAGAGCGCGCTCCTGTTGGCCGGGGCCGGCGGGGGCAGCCCGCCATCCCTCACCTACACCCTCCGGCTCGACCTGGCCGAGATGGCCGACGTGTCCGGTGAGACAGCGTGACGGGGTGTCAGAGCTCTGCGGACAACGGGGCGCTCGGGGTGTGACGTGCGGTGCCCGGTGCCCACAGGCGAGGCCTGCTCGCTGGTGCTGGAGCAGCCCCTGCTCGCCGTGCAGCTGTTCCGCGACGTGGTGCACTGCGCCGTCGCCACCCTCTGCCGCCTGCCCACGCTCACCCCCGACCAGGTCCAGGTACCGTCTCCCGCGAGAGAGAGAGAGAGAGAGAGAGAGAGAGAGAGAGGTCCTGTACTGCAGGTTAGGGTGGTTCAAAAAAAATAATTTTTCGAGAGTACAAGAGAGAGGTCTCAGCGTCCTGTACTGCAGGTGGTGCTGCGCGTGAGCTCGCTCCCTGCGGAGGCGGGGCTGCGCGCACGGATGGCACGGTGGGTGTGTTCCCCGGGGTACAGAGCACCGCCGGAGTGCCCCCAGCGGTACCGGGCAAGATACCGAAAATACGCATAATCCGATTTTAAAGGGGGAGGGGGAATGCGGGGGAGGGGGGTGCTGCCGGACGCTTCTTTTATGCTGCCTACATACTTGGACCCATGGACTATCACGTCAGACCCTCTAAACACTAAGCGGACCTGGACCCTGGCCGCCAGGGCCGGAACAAGGGCGGCGGCGGCGGCGCTCGCCCGTACTCCGCTCTGAAAGGCGCGCGCTCGGCGCGGCTCGGCGCGGCTCGCTGCGGCCCGGCTCCTTAGTTCCGCCGGGCCGGAGGCGCGCGCGCTGCGCCGATTTGAGCGTGCTATGCAAAACCCGGCGGAAGCATTGTCGATTTTGTGTGTACTTGTTCCGCGACGGTGTATTCTGCCGGCAGGAACAAGTACACACAAAATCGACAATGCTTCCGCCGGGTTTTGCATAGCACGCTCAAATCGGCGCAGCGCGCGCGCCTCCGGCCCGGCGGAACTAAGGAGCCGGGCCGCAGCGAGCCGCGCCGAGCCGCGCCGAGCGCGCGCCTTTCAGAGCGGAGTACGGAGCGAGCGCCGCCGCCGCCGCCCTTGTTCCGGCCCTGGCGGCCAGGGTCCAGGTCCGCTTAGTGTTTAGAGGGTCTGACGTGATAGTCCATGGGTCCAAGTATGTAGGCAGCATAAAAGAAGCGTCCGGCAGCACCCCCCTCCCCCGCATTCCCCCTCCCCCTTTAAAATCGGATTATGCGTATTTTCGGTATCTTGCCCGGTACCGGCGGTTGTCGGGGCACTCCAGGGCGGTGCTCTGTACCCCGGGGAACACACCCACCAATTGGCGACGCGCTGCACCCACTACCGCCGCTACGGGGGCGGCAAACGTGCTGGGCGGAGGTAGGCAGCCCGCCGAGCGCCGTAATCGTTTTTGCCCTTGCGCAGCGGGTAAACGCAGTCCAAACGCGCTCAGATTTGGCGTGGGGCCGTTTGGGACCTAGGCGGACCTAAATATCTTGTACTCTCGAAAAATTATTTTTTTTGAACCACCCTACTGCAGGTGGTGCTGCGCGTGAGCTCGCTCCCTGCGGAGGCGGGGCTGCGCACGGATGGCACGCGCCGGCCGGACCCCCAGCGGCGCCGACTGCTGCTGCTGCAGCAGGTGGCCGTGGCCGTCACCGCCCCCACCAAGTACACGTGAGTGCCGCGGTGCCGGCCGCCGCCGCCGCCGGGGCCTCCAGGTCGTCGACGACAGTCTCACAGCGGCCCCCGTGTCCTGCAGCCGGAGCGCCGTGTTCCGGTGCCCCACCCTCAGCTGCCCCGGCGCCGCCGGCGTCCGGGCCTGGGGCGCGGCGGCGACCCGGCGCCGCTGCCGGTACTGCGGCCTGCCCGCGGACGAGACCCCCCGCACCCGGGACGTCGGCGAGCAGGTGCTGGCGCTCATGGTGCGCCCCGACGTGCTCCGCGCCGCGGCCGAGCCCCGCGTCGGCCTCCCGGTGCTCGTCCGGCTCACGGACGACCTGGCGCGGCCGGACACGCTGCAGCTGGGCCGCCGCTACGACGTGGTGGTGCTGACGGCGTGCTCGGGGAGCCCCCTGGAGGCGTGGGGGGTGCGCCCCTGGCAGGACGGCGCGCTGCGGCGCGTGTCGCGCGGGCTGCGCTCCGAGCCGCTGCCCCCCGCCATCCAGAGCCTATGGGTCGAGTCCAGGTACGCGCCCTGTCTCTCTCTACCCGTGCCACCCTCTCTCTCTCTCTGCCTCTCACGCACCCCCGCTCGACAGCGCCTCCTCGGAGTCGCCGTGGGCGTTCGCGGTGTCGCTGGCCGCGCAGCTGTCCCTGGGCCGCTACCCCGCGCAGGCGCTGCTGCACGCCAAGCTGGGCGTGCTGCTGAGCCTGTGCTCGCAGGGGCTGGAGCACCCGCCCGTGCCGCTGCTGCTGGTGGGCGCCGACCCCGCCGGGCCCGCGCTGCTGCGGCGCTGCCTGCGGCTCGCGGCCCGCGGCCTCGCCGTCACCAGCGCCCACGGCTTCGGCAAGCTGCCGGCCGGGACGCCCGCCGCGGCCGGGGCCTCCAGGTCGTCGCCGACGGGGGCGTGGCTCCACGCGAGCCCGCTCGTCCTGGCGCAGGGCGGCGTCTGCCTGCTGGGCTGCTGGGACAAGTGGAACCGCACCCCGGCCGGCGTCAGCGTTATTGCGGGTAAACAAATGAAAGTGTGAAAATCCGAATAAGGACCTCCGCTTGGTGTCGGGCGTGGGGATGAGGCCGGGCCGCTGGGGAACCGGTTGCCTACCCGGCGGCGGCCCTCCCTCACCCAGACTCCAGGCCGCGTCTGCCCGTCTGTCCAGCGCTGGAGAGCGGCAGGGCGGCGCTGGAGAGCCGGGACCTGGCGGCCATGCAGCTCCCGGAGGCCGGCCCCAGCCAGCCGCTGCAGTGCGCGGTGTGGACCTACTGGGCCCCGAGCGGCGGCGGCGGCGGCAAGCCAGCGGACCTGCTCACCCTCCGGACCCTCCTCAAGTAGGACAACAGCCTGAATTCCTGGACTTTGGCCGTAGTTTGCGGATTTATGTTTCGCCTGGTAACGACGACTTCTCAAACGGGCACTTTCGGATCGCAGCACCCTGGGCGCCCCCGTGCTGGCGGACAGTGGCTCCGACGAGGAGATGGAGGCCGTGTGCGACCACATCCTGTTCCGGGCGGCGCGGGAGGGCGGGCTGCCCTGGGGCGTCCTGGAGGAGGAGCTGAGTGAGGTGAGCGGGCGGGAGGCCGCGGCCTGACGGCGGCGGGGGCGCTCCAGTTCCAGCGCCGCGTGTCTGTCCTGTTGCAGTTCCTGGCCCTGGTGAACGCCCAGCCCGTCACGCTGACGGAGGAAGCCACCCGGCTCATCCAGGAGTACTTCGTCGCGAGTCGGAGGGTGAGGCCCAACTGCCTGCCGGTCACCGCCGTCGGCACCATGTAAGGGCAGTAGCAGGCCGTCGGAGGCTCGGTGCCGACACTGTCTAGATCGTGATCCTGGACGTGTTCTCCTCCCGCAGGGCCGCCATGGCCGAGGCCCTGGCCCGGGTGTCGCTGCGGCTCGAGGCGACCTGGGCCGACGTCGTCCTGGTCGTGTGGATGTACGAGCTCGCCTTCACGGTGCTCTTCGGCCCTTGCCTCATCTGCCCGCTCCCCGATATCTGCGGGCTCCCCTTCCACGCAGGCAACCTCACGGAACAGGTGCGGAACATGCAAGTTAAAGCCTTTGAAAGGAGTGGTTTGAAATTAAATTGGGCCCCAGTGCCGGGCGCAGTCTCTTTGTATACACTCTTGCAACGTTTCGTGCAGGTGGACTGTCGACTCAACAGCATGAAGATTTGGCTGGAGAACTTCACAAAATCTGTTCTGCTGAGTAGCCTGCGTGTGCAACGAGACAACAACTGGAGTTAAAATGTGTGCCCCTTTTTTTAAAAAAAAATATGACCAATGAATAAACTAGTCTGATCTTAGAAAGGACTTCTGTATAAATGTGCAGTTTCCTGTCAGCTTGTAAATGTAATTAATAAATAAAGCAAGAACCTCCAGGTGTAATGTGTTTTAAAGCAACAAACCCTCACGGCTCCGGAAAATGCGACGCCCAAGTTGCAAACCACGGAAGTTTTCGAGCAACCAAGGGCGGTTTTGTACTAATTAGGACCTCCTCTATCACCCTTATCAGTTTCGTGGAAATCGGGAACACAAAATATTTTCCGGCTGAAAAATGGTAAGGCTATAGCCTTTCCAATTTTTCGATTTTGGACAAAAAATGAAATTTCGATTTTTCTCGCGGAATGGGTTTGGACCGTTCCCTAGACGGCGTTCCGCCATGAAATAAGTGCCGCATGGCGCTCATGGCTCTGAAAAATGGAAAATAAGACCATGGCCACGCCGGGAGGGTAGACAGCCCACCTTGCACCACACGTACTTAAGCCCTTATGGCACAAACCACGGACGTTTTCGAGCAACCAAGGGCGGTTTTGTACTAATTAGGACCTCCTCTATCACCCTTATCAGTTTCGTGGAAATCGGGAACACAAAATATTTTCCGGCTGAAAAATGGCAATTTTTCGATTTTGGACAAAAAATGAAATTTCGATTTTTCTCGCGGAATGGGTTTGGACCGTTCCCTAGACGGCGTTCCGCCATGAAATAAGTGCCGCATGGCGCTCATGGCTCTGAAAAATGGAAAATAAGACCATGGCCACGCCGGGAGGGTAGACAGCCCACCTTGCACCACACGTACTTAAGCCCTTATGGCACAAACCACGGACGTTTTCGAGCAACCAAGGGCGGTTTTGTACTAATTAGGACCTCCTCTATCACCCTTATCAGTTTCGTGGAAATCGGGAACACAAAATATTTTCCGGCTGAAAAATGGTAAGGCTATAGCCTTTCCAATTTTTCGATTTTGGACAAAAAATGAAATTTCGATTTTTCTCGCGGAAAGGGTTTGGACCGTTCCCTAGACGGCGTTCCGTCATGAAATAAGTGCCTCATGGCCTTCATGGCTCTGGAAAATGCGAAATAAAACCTCTCCCACGCCGGGCGTTCCGCCATGAAATAAGTGCCGCATGGCGCTCTCGAGGGTAGGCAGCCCACCTTGCACCACACGTACTTAAGCCCTTATGGCACAAACCACGGAAGTTTTCGAGCAACCAAGGGCGGTTTTGTACTAATTAGGACCTCCTCTATCACCCTTATCAGTTTCGTGGAAATCGGGAACACAAAATATTTTCCGGCTGAAAAATGGTAAGGCTATAGCCTTTCCAATTTTTCGATTTTGGACAAAAAATGAAATTTCGATTTTTCTCGCGGAAAGGGTTTGGACCGTTCCCTAGACGGCGTTCCGCCATGAAATAAGTGCCGCATGGCGCTCATGGCTCTGGAAAATGGAAAATAAAACCATGGCCACGCCAGGAGGGTAGGCAGCACAACTTGCACCACACGTACGTAAGGCCTTATGGCACGAACCACGTGCGTCTCCATTTTTTCAAGCAAGGCCTTTTGTTATTTTCATGGTATTACCGGGGGAGGGGGAGGTGGGCTTACCCAGCTGAATATGTCAGGGGGAGGATTAAAAATGCAATTAATAAATTAACTCACAACTTCCAAGAGAGGATTTATTGATCATCACTTCATATTCAGCAAACGTTTTTTGTGCAAAAACGATTTTTAAATTTATTGAAGCACCAAATTCTCACAAATGACACAATTGCTGCTGCGGGGTCAGAGTCGCCATTAACTTTCCTCCCGGGAATATTCACGAAATATTAATCTTGACCAAATTAGCATAATCAGTCCAAAGTCTGCAGAGAGAGATAGATAGATAGAGAGAGAGAGAGAGAGAGAGAGAGAGAGAGAGAGAGAGAGAGAGAGAGAGAGAGAGAGAGAGGACTGAATCTTTGAAGAAAAGAAGTGAGATAGGTCGAAAGTGATATAGATTAAGAAAACCTGTCGCAGTCAATGTCGAAAAATTACCTAAAAGAGTGAAAATGAGATTGTCTTTTTTTATTTTCTTGTCTACTACACTAGTGCACCAAGATAGTTATTTAGACTCCTTAGCACAGAAATAAATACAATACAATTGAAGCATCACAACAAAAATAGATCACAACAAAATCTAAAACCATAACACACATTTTTGGGAGCTGCGAGTAGGAACCGTCAGTGAGCATGGTAAAGAATGGCATGACTAGTCAGTAGCCTTCACCAACTCCAAAATTAATGCCACAATACACAACTTGTATAACCCGCTAGAACTAGAAGAGCAAGGTTGAAGTTTTTCATATACTATACTTAACATAGAGTACAAATTTAAAATACTGAGAAGTACAACAAAGATCACGGGGATCACTTTCTTGAAAAATCACAGAATAGACCTACAGCTCACTGCGATTTCAATTTACTCAAAAGAGAAAAAGTTATCACATTATCACTGAGTTGTTTCAACCAAAGAAAAAATACAAACATTAGAGAGAACAAAAAATTATGGTTGTGAACCAACAGTTCACAATAAAAGTAAATAGTATTTAAAAGTTTGGGAATGTGAAAAACTATATTTACAAAGGCAAGTTCTGGTCAGAATTTAAAATTGATAAGTTCCAAAAGGTTAAAATTAAATTATGAAACGTTTTCAAACAGTTATAGTCACACTAAGTTTGATTTTGTCTTCAAACAAAGCTGATTAATTTGTGACTTATGTTACTGTGTTGGTGACAAAACTGTAATTAATCGCCTTTCGGAACAATTCCATTTTCTTCAGGGTTCAAAAATTCTTTAACAATAGCTGAGACCATTTCCTCATGAGTGGCACTAATAGCAGCAAAATCCCTGTCAAGAGAAAGGAAATTTATTGTAATTTATGAACATTTTAAAAAATCAACAACATAGAATACTGCAACAAGACACTCACTGCGATGAACGGTCTGCTATAAACTCAGAGTAATACTTTATCTTTGGTTCTGTTCCACTTGTTCTCAGGGTAAGAACTAGGCCATTAGAAAACGAGAAGGTTATCATCTGACTTGAAGACGATGATGGAAGCAAAGGCACATTATCTGGTCTCATAGAGTCATATCCAATTGTAAGATCTATGACACCTTTCACTTCATATTTACCATCTAGGATGCTACTGGGGTACTGTAGGAAGAAATCAATGTAATGGTATTAATGAATGCAGCTATGCAGCTCAATAAAAAAAAAAAAAACGAGGTCATTGAGCAATGTGCACTCACTGTTTTGGGCACCCCAGTCCAGTTGCGTAGTTTCTCAAATATTTTCTTTGTTACTTCAGGTCTGTGATTAACAAAGTATGAGTTTTTGCAGATGTGGAATCCATACCTGGGAAAGAAAGCCCATGTGTAGCTTGAATGATGAAGAGTTTGTAAAAAGTGGCACCCAGAGACTTAAAGCATACATACATGTTGTACAGCTCATTGAGTTGGTCATTCAGAGTCTTTCCAGTATCCTTCAGATATACAGCCAATTCTGCAATGTGGATGGCAGCTGATACACCATCTTTATCAACAACAGAGCAGCCACACATAAAGCCAATGGCTTCCTCAAAGGCAAATAGTACTGTTTTGCCTTTTTCAATGAGCTCAAGGGCCCTGTTGCCCATCCATTTGAAGCCTGTTAAAGTTTCCTACAAAAAAGAAATAAATTAAAATAAAAGTTCTTTAAGGCAGTGCAAAAGTTTTAAAAAATTAATATTGTACCTCAAAGTTGAAACCCTCGGCCATAGCCATGGTGCGGAGAATTTTGGACGACACTGTGCTGCTTAGCATAAACACCTCACTAATGTTTTTGTCAGGAAATTTCTCACGATAGGTCTTCAATAGCCACCAGCCCAGCAGAGCCCCCAGTTCATTTCCTGAAAATGTCTTCCAGTCTTCCCCACTGACAAAAGGGAAGGAAAAACCAGTTTTCAACGTGGATTTAAACAATAATACATAAATCACAAAACATGCAATCTAAAAAGTTAAGGAAACACCTACACTTTCTCTGCCACAGCGAGACGGTCAGCATCAGGGTCATTAGCCAAGATAATTGTGCTCTCATTCATATTGGCTGTTTTTATTGCCAGTTGCAGAGAACTTTTACCTTCTTCTGGATTGGGAAATTTAACAGTAGAAAACTCAGGGTCTGGATCTTTTTGCTCCTCCACAACAATAAAAGGCTTCAGGAACAAAAAAAGTAATAAAATTGAATAAATAATAACATTAATCTTATGAAACTAAGACACATAGTAGATCAAGCATGGCAAAACTTACCTCAAAGCCAGCAATCCTGAAAGCTTTTTGCATATATTTATAGCCTACACCATGCATGGCAGTGTATGTAAATTTGAGTGAGGTTTTACCATTAGCTTCAGGGGAGAATAGAGACTTCTGTAGCTGTGCAAAGTACTTGTCTGTTATTTCATTAATAGGATCAGAAAATTTATCATTTTCCTGCACCATCACAGATGTGTCCCTTGATTCATCCCACGGCAGCAAATTTTTAAGAATAGACTCTTGAATTTGCTTGTCATGTGGTGAGATGATCTGTAAGAATCATTGCCATCCGGTAAAAATATCTGAACCAAATGTCTGCCCACTAGAGAGTAACAGCCAATCAGCATCAGACGAAAAATGTTAATACCTGAGCTCCGTTACTCCAGTAAACTTTGTAGCCGTTATCTTCTTTTGGATTATGAGATGCTGTCACCATGATACCAGCCGCACACTTCAGAAGCCTTACTCCATATGCCACAAACGGAGTAGGGCACACATCCGAGAATAAGTGGACTTTGACGCCTTGGTGTAGAAAGATGGTGGAGGTCAACTCTGCAAATCTGGGGGGAAAAAAATGAAGGAAAGGAGTGTTTGCGTAAATGAAAAGTCTTACAAATTTTATTTATCTACGAAGAAGCCCTCACCTTTTACTGTTGTGTCTCCCATCGAAACCAATGACAATCCCTTTGTTTTGCAGGTCAGAGAAGTTCTCCATGAGGTGGTAAAACAAACCCTGGGCAGTCTGAATAATTGTCACCTCGTTCATGGCATTGAATCCTGGGCCCATCACAGCTCGCAGACCCGCAGTGCCGAAAGTGAGGCGCTTCAGGAACATTTCCTTAAGCATTTCTAACTTTCCTTCCTTCACCAGATGCTGTACATGATGTTTGTAGTCTTCACGCTGAAAGAGTAAAACATGCAGGTAAATAAAGTTGCAACAAGTTCGCTCATCTTAGTAGCATAAGTAAGAATTTTACCGTTTCCCATTTGGCATATTGTCTAATTTTCTCATCCAGTTCTTGGACACCAGTTTCCAGCATCTGAATATTTGCCATTGTTCAAATCCTGTGCGGATCAGCAGCAGAAAGAAGCAATATTAAAACAAATAAAGCCAGCAGTAACCTTGAAACAAGTAGAAACTTCTTCTCAGCCAACAGGCTGTTTTCAAGGCCTCCCACTCAGCTGAGCTAATCTTTAGATCTGATAACCTCAGGAGCGAATAGAAAACACATCAGAATGTTACGTCATAACTACATGTCACAATATAAAAATAGTGAGAAACTGAAGCTGACCAAGACCTATCTCCAGTTTTTTTATAACAGTTAAAGTATCTTGCCTATCTGCTGTTTGATGAATGAAAGTGTTTTTTAAATTATCATTTCAAGCAAATGAACTGATTGTACATGCCAGAAATTCCACAGCAGTTTAAGATTGTACATGAATATATTCCTGAGGACAACTTAAAAATTGAATGCAGCAAGAAAAATTGCACACAGTCTGTGTCGAATTCGACAGGGAAATAGTAAATCATTTGAGCACAAAACCAAGAAGTAACGCCCTGAGGTGTATAGTGTCTTGGTGCTGTTAAGTTAACCTGTCATTTGTGAGTCACAAAATCTCACTCATAAATAACCGAAAAGCACTTGCCACTCTGCCTCTGCATTTAAACAAACCAATAGAAATACCGACACGAGATGTCACCAAATGACTTGACGTTCTGGCGTAGCTTTAGAATTTAAAAGCCGCACGACCCCCCACAAAAAAAATGGAAAAGCGAAATGAACGAGAATAAAGGAACTTGAAAAAAAAAAGGCGCCTGGGCACAAAATAGACGATTATCCTACAAGAAACACACACTCACAGCACCAGCAAGCTGCTATCAAATTCTACGCGTTCAAAAACTGCAGCGCCAGACTTTTTGACAAGTGCAGTGAAGCCGACGACAGCGCAGGCAGCAGGAACGACGGCAAAAACTCGCTAGCAGACAGACTTCGGCACGGCGGGCTCGGCGACGCGACGGGGTCGGAAGTCTGTGTCGGACTGGCACGGCCGGGCCGAGGCGCGCCTTTTTGAAAAGCCGGCCCGAACCGTGCCGCACGCAACACACCCCGCGAGAGAGACAGAGAGAGAGAGAGAGAGAGAGAGAGAGAGAGAGAGAGAGAGAGAGCGGCGTACTCCGCTGTGTTCAGGGCTAAGAAAGGTACAAAACACACGTAACGTTTTACATTTTCTTTTATTGTTTTTGTACAAAAATTATAGCATCAATAAATTAAGAATTCAATACAGAAGAATAGCACATGGCAAAGAGGACGAAAACGCCACAATGCGGCGTCATTTAATTTAAAAAAAAATAAATACACATCTCAAACACAACAATCATAAATAATACAAACTAATTCATTTTTAAAATCACAGAATGTCATTTGAATAAATACTGAAGGATTGGAATCAATCTTTTTTCTTCTTGTTGTTGTTCTTCTTCCCCGGGACATTCACCTCCCTTTCAAAACGTTTTCAGTCCCTTCGGCGGCCGACTTTTATCGTAACGCCCACTTCGTGAGCAAAAGTGTCAACCTGGTGCCCGGCTTCTGCCGCAGGCAGGCGGGAGGGGCCTGACTGACTGGAATGTTGATTGAGCATTTGTAAGCCGCGCCGCTCTCAGAGCCCAACGGCAGACATGCGGAGTCAGCACAAAGTGTGGGAATACTGTCTGGAGTCGGTCTCCAGCCGCTCCAGCCAATCGCGTAGTGAGTTGTCAGGCACAGGACCTGTACCCGCTGAGGACGCCCTCAAGGGGACTAGAGACGGGGACGCCCTGGCGGCTGCACTCACAAACATCGTCACGTTTGTAAAAACACACAGAAACAGTTTTTTTTTAAAAGGAGAGTGACCTAAATAAATTTCATAGTACACAGCCGTACAAACAAAAATCCGAATCAGAAAAAAATAAATACATCGGGGACTCTACGTGATTTATAGTGTCAGCGGGATTTCTACTCCGATTCGTGGGCCCATAGAAATCGTCGATTCATGATTTTTTTTTAAAAATGTAACCGAGTGCTAGCGGTACAGGTAGTTGTGCGCCTCGGGCACGGGCTGGCCGCACACGCCGTGGTGCTTCTTGGTGACGAGCGCCCGCGACCGACAGTTCTCCAGCTCCAGGAAGCAGTCGTTGGAGTACGTCTTGCCGTCCGAGCCGCAGATGGGGTCGTACACGGAGGGGCAGATGCGCTGGCAGCCCCGGAACTGGAAGCCGAGCAGGCACCGCTTCATGGGCACCACGAACACGTGTCGCCTGGAGAACAGGTGGGCAACAGATGGTCAGATAGTGGTCATTAAAGCACAAAAAAAATCACACGCTCGATAACAGAGCACAGGTGGTCCAACTGTGCTCTCTAAAGCACACAAAAAAAAGATCCTCTATATAGGTTACGCGTTCGTTCGATAAATGAACAAACAAAAAGTGGACTGCCCATTTCATGACGCTGTGATTTTGTTTTGACACTTGTCATAGGAAAACACCATTATTGGGGTCGTTGCTCGGCGACGCGGGGCAGGCGTCGCGACACACATTGTAAACAACACGCGTCTTCCCTATATTGGTACTTGTTGGGCGGCGCGCGGGCGGCGCGTGGGCGTGGCCGCGGAGCTTATCTGCACTGCAAATCCCGAAAGCAGCTCTCTCGCGACAAGACGTTTATCTCACGGTGGAGTCGCGGATCGAACGGAGCGCGTATCGGCTTCGAGCCGCCCCCTCTGGTTGCCACCCGCCGCCGCCCCGGGACGGGGGGGGGGGGGGGGGGGGGGGGTTAGTACTGTACCGTGTTTAAAAATTTCTCCTCTTTTATTAAAAAAACACGAAGAAAAAATTCAGTTCACAAATAAGTGTTTTTTTTTAAATCATGGTACGCTTGCGTCTTGCGATTGGTGAGGGTCAGCGTTCTGATTGGGGAGGGGGCGGGCCGCACCTCCCACACACACACTTCACACACACTCACACGCACAAGCGCGCGCGCGCGAAGACCCTCCCGATCATCTTTGCGGTCTCGAACAACAAGCAACGCTCGTTGCAAACCGCAGGCCTGCGCGGGTATCGCGACTCATCCTGCCCTCTCTCTCTCTCTCTCTCTCTCTCTCTCTCTCTCTCTCTCTCTCTCTCTCTCTCTCTCTCTCTCTCTCTCTCCCTCCCTCCCTCCCGCACTCACCCGCAGTTGTCCCGCTTGAGCTCGCACTCGTTGCGGTAGAACTTGTTGTCGGAGCCGCACACGAAGTTGCGCTCGGGCCCGCACTCCTGGTTGCAGAGCGCCGTGGTGCGGCAGTGCTGCTGCGGCACGGCCACCACCTTCTGGCCGCAGGTCTCCCGCCGCAGCTCGCACTCGGAGCGGTAGGTGTTGCCGTCCGAGCCGCAGACGGGCTTGTCCTCGTGCGGGCACTGCGTGGGGCACTCCTCGGACTGCGCCAGCGGCGCGCACTCGCCCACGTGCGCCATCTGGATGCCCTTGCTGCCGGAGAGAGAGAGAGGGGTCCGTTAATCTCGGAAATTCGACCGGAAACTTGAAGAATTTTTTTCAAAATAAAAGCAAATTAAAAAAAAAAAAAATTGAACCAAGATTTTAAAAATTGAACATTTTTTTTAAAAACCAAACAGTTTTTTCAAATTGAACATTTGAAAAAAAAAACTGAGCATTCTAAAAAAAATTGTTACTTGCTCCAAATTCAAAATTTACGTGACTAAAATTCGAAACACTTCGTCGTGTGAAACTCATTTGTGGATTCGGTAGGGGCGGTGTGTGTACTCACAGGCACGTGGCCACCTGCAGCTGGCACTTGCTGGGGTACGTGCGCGCGTCCGTGCCGCACACGGGGTCCGTCCACGAGTCCGCGGACGGCGCCGAGCACTTGATCTTGTTGCACTTGTTGACGCGCGGCCTGCACTTCTCGATGTCCACGCGCACCACCTTGCGCCGGGACTGCGCGCTCCTGCGGGGCAGAGAGCGGGGCGGAGGGAGGTCGGGGTAGAGAAGGCGGGGGGGGGGGGGGGGGCCGCCGGGAGGCTAGGCAGCCCAACCGACACCTCGCCGTCGACACCTCGCCGTCGACACCTCGCCGTCGGCACCTCGCCGTCGGCACCTCGCCGTCGGCACCTCGCCGTCGGCACCTCGCCGTCGGCACCTCGCCGTCGGCACCTCGCCGTCGGCACCTCGCCGTCGACACCTCGCCGTCCCTGCCGCAGACTCACCCGCAGTTGAGCATCTTGAGCTCGCACTCGGACCGGTACACGTTGCCGTCGGAGCCGCACGTCAGCCGCTCCTTCTCGCCGTCGCACGTCGTGGGGCAGGCCGCCGCCGACGCCCCCGCGCCCGCCGCGCCCGCCGCCCCCGACGTCCGCTCCTGGGTCATGCAGAAGGACATGGGCACCTCGAACACGTGCTTCCTGCGAGGGACAAGGGACAAGTTACACACGGACTCCAAAAAAAAAAAATCTTTTTTTTTCCATACTGGCAAAAAAAAATTAATTGTAAAAGTTGTTGAGTGTGCTGACCCGCAGTTCTTGCTCTTCATGCGGCACGCGTTGGTGTAGATCTGGCCGTCGGAGCCGCACGTGGGACGCGCCACGCGCCAGCACGTCTCGCGGCAGTGGCGGGTCGTCTGGCAGTGCTTCTTGTTGGTCCGGACGACCCCCTGCCTGGCAGCCCAGAACACAGCCGTTTGCAAATCTCAAGGGGAAGGAGAAGAATCTTGTCTTCGAAATTAGACTTTTTTTTAAAGAGTAATGATTGTTTGTTAAATGAGAGATTTTGAAAAAATGTTCAATAAAATTGAATGAAAGATTTTGAAAAAGAGTAAAATGATTTTAAAAAAATATGTTAGATGAAAATTTTAAATTGCAAATGTCACAAAAGTAATGGGGTGTAATGGGCTTGCTACTGACCCGCAGGTGAGAAGCTTCATCTGGCAGGTGTTCTTGTAGACGTTCCCGTCCGACCCGCAGATGGGCCCGTCCATGGGCGCCTGCTCGCAGCCGACGGGGCAGTTCTCCCGGTGCGCGGAGATGTTGTTGCAGGGCCCGAGGTGCGAGAGCTGGATGCCAATCCTGTCCGGGGAACACGGTTTTATTTGAAAAAATAATAAAAAAATCAAAATAAAAAGGATTGTAAAATTTTTGGAAAATTTGTGAAATTTTGGAAAATTTGTGAAATTTTGGAAAATTTGTAAAATTTTTGAAAAATTCGTAAAATTTTTGAAAAATTTGTAAAATTTTTGAAAAATTTGTAAAATTTTTGAAAAATTTGTAAAATTTTTGAAAAATTTGTGAAATTCTTACAAAATTTGTGAAATTCTTACAAAATTTGTGAAATTCTTACAAAATTTGTGAAATGTTGGGGCCCACCCCGGGCGCACTCACCTGCAGATCTCCACCTGGAGCATGCACCGGTTGAGGTAGGTCCTGCCGTCCGTGCCGCACACCGGGTCCTGCTCCTTGCCGCACCGGTGGTCGCAGGCCGAGCCCGCGTGCCGGAAGCACGCCTCGGGGTCCCTGTTCACCGTCACACCTGCGGGGGAGGGTTAGACAGCACGCGCGTCAGAGAGCCTGCCCACAAAATTCTGCCAAACTTTCCAGGAAAAGTTCAAATAATTTGAAAACTAAAAATTCCGATGTACTTGAAACGCTTTTTTTTTTTTTGGATTCCAAGTCTGCAAAGCTAGACGATCATCATTAGTCTTGATAAATTTTTGGCTGACATTTAAAATTTTTTGGGTCTGACAGTTTAAAAATGAAAATTGTATGAATTTTTTTTTCGCCACCACCATCACTCGAGATTGATAAATAAATGCAGCGGCGGGTGTGGCGTGTATCGCCCCCTGCGTGTGTGTGTGTGTGTGTGTGTGTGTGTGTGTCCGCGCGAAGAGCCCCCCCCCCCCCCCCTCCTCCTCCTAGTAGCGCCGCGCGAGTTCGACACGGGCGCTTATTATGACAAATTATACCCGAAGGTAATTACTCAAATGAATTATGGGTAATTTCCCCGGCGGCGTGGTGGCGAGGCGGCGTGACGGCCGCCTGACGTTGCCGCGGGTTCGAGTACTGACCCTTGCCGCAGGTCTTCTTGCGCATGTCGCACTGGTTGGTGTAGATGATGCCGTCCGAGCCGCACACGGGGTCACCGCCGCCCTGCACGGGGCAGATGCGTGGGCAGGACGCGTCGCGCGCCGCGCCGCAGTCTGCGACAAAGGACAAAAGACAAACGTCAGATTACACATCCAAAACTCTTTCCGTTTCACATCATACAGTCGCGCAAAAGAGTCGCTGCGGAAGAAACGACGACAACAACGACGAAAAGCACTGGCAGAATAAGGCTATGGAAACAGAAAATGTCAGTGTAGTAGTCCGCGAGGAATAAGAGGTTTTGGAATATTTTTTTTCCCGCCGCAGAGCGCCGGACAGGTCGTCGCTATGAAAAATGTGTCTGCTCCAGATCCACGGGTTTTTGAGGAGTCCGTGCGCGGGCCGCCGCGGGCCGCCGCGGGCCGCCGAGGGGCGCGCGAGCCTTCGACTTTCCTTTTAAGGCCGCTGTCGCCGCACCGCCGCCAAACCAAAACCTGGTTCGGCTTTTAAGAGAGAGAAAGAGATATATTGGCGGCCGTATGTCTCTGTCTAGCACCCACGGCTGTACGACGCGGTCTCTTGTCTCTGTCGCACCGCGCGCGCACCCCGCGTTTTCAATCTGCCGAAAGGATGTTCGCATTCGGCCAACGACGGGGTCCATTCGCATACCGACAACGCTGTGAACCAAGCGTCCTCTTTCTGTCTCTGTCTCTCTCTATGTCCCTCTCTCTCTCTCACACACACATACACACATATCAAACGGCGTCGCGGCAACGGAACGGGAAGCAATACTACTTACTAGAACACTGGGGACCGTGCCAATTCGCAGGCTGGAAGTGTGTGTGTGTGTGTGCGTCTGTTCCTGTCATTCTCTTTAGCAGGCCATTGCCGCAGAGCAGAGCATCAGCGCTGACCGCCCCACCTCCACCCACATCGCGAAAACAATTATGAGAAATCGCGCGTGAGAAACAGAATGGAGGAGCCTCGGACCGCTCTGCCATCTACATGAACTCCACTCGACACACATCTCCATTCACTTTCTCGCTCGTTCGCTCCATTCATTCATTCATTCATTCATTCATTCATTCATTCATCGCTGTTCGCATTCAACCGTATTCTCAGGATGAGAAATCGTGGAGGCGCGGGAAAACCAAACGCGTGCAAAAGTTTGTGCACGACTGTATCCCGCGCGGGCTGCTCCGTCCCCAGTGTGCTGTGAGTGCGAGAAAGAGAGAGACGGGACACCCCATTAGTGTAGACTACGGCAGTGCGAGAGAGACGGCGCCCAGCGGACATCTTCACCCGCGGTCACAGGCATCTCCCTTGCACTACCGCAGTCAAATGCGGCGGTCTCTCTCTCTCTCTCTCGCACTCGGTCACACCGCCACCACCACTGCTGCCCCCGTCTGTACGAGCCGATGAAAGCAGGGGGAAAGGCGTGGAGAAAAAAATGGGCGTGTGTGCGTGTGTGTGTGTGTGCGTGGTCCGATCAGCTGATGGTGGCCGGGCATAGTGCTCGAAGCGATCTTCGCCGCAGGCCCTTGTTTCGTTTCTCACCGCCCTCTCGCCTTCCGGACGGTGTTCGAATACTGAACGCGCGCACGCGCCGCTTGTTCTAGGCGGCGGTGGGATTCGGGGCGCGCTGCTGCTGCCGGCATAGCGGGACGTCAATAATTTATTATTCGAATTTTCCCGCGCGCGGCGCCGCCGCAGCCGATCGGCCCACGTGACAAGGTCGTCATGGTAACGGTGCCGGCGGCAGGGGCGTAGCCAGAGAGTGGAGAGAGGGGAGAGGGGAGAGGGGAGGGGGCGTAACGCGGGGGAAAAAAATATGAAAGGTTCGGGAAAAGGTACACGAGGTTGTCTGAGATGAAGGGGAGATGGTGGGTCTGTGCCGGATCAGAGCCAGATCAGGGATAGCACGCTGGGATGATTTAGGGTGCAGCCTAAAGGGCCTCTCACTCGCGATGCAAGCCTGCCATCACTTCAAAAAAAAAAAATTCGACCACACTGTACAAAAGTGTCCAGTTGTACTTTCTAATACTTCTGCAAAATCTGAGGAATAACGACAACTAAAATGAAGAGGACTTGAAACACTTGTATAAATATGGCTTACCATTCGAAAGTCTTTTGCGTAATAGTGACTCTGTCTGAAATACCTCCTGGGTGCACAGGTCCTCCTTGGCAGACGACGACAGATCGCGCCCTAGCAGACAGCTACTGCTAGCTGCCCCGCGGGGAAGCAAAAATGTGTGTATACATGCTGGTGGTTTACACCTTTCGATTTTGCTGCCTCCGTCTCGCTTGGCTAGCTCTCGGCTCGGTTCGTGAGCCCGGGGCCGCGGGGGGCCGCCGAGGGCCCCGCCGGGGGCCCGAAGGTAGCGGCAGCCGGCGGCAGCAGCTGGGGCCCCACGCCACGCCACGCCGAGAGGCCGACACAGCCTCCGGCAGACCCCCGCGGGTACAGCACTAGCGGACCTCTTGGGCGTGGCGTGTCGTGGCGTGCCGTGCCGTGGCGTGCCGTGGCTAGGGTCAGAGAAAGTGCAACTTGAGCCGCCTCATGCAGCCGCTGTGTGCATGTCGGCGCAGCAGGGGGGATACGCGGCAACATAAGTAGCATTAAAAAAAAGGAAAATAATATGAAGAAATTAAAAAAAAACAATGAAGTTAGAGGTGAAGTCGATAGTTTCCATTCCAATCCCAAAAAGCTTTGGAAAAAAATCGATAATTTTCCCGTTTTCTCTTCCTGAAAATTTTCCAGAACTTTTTATTGAATTATTATATCACAAATCTTAGGAAAAATTACGAAAACTCGAAGCCCTGTAATGTAGGTCGGTGACTGCGTGTGACCGCGCCCCCGAACAGGTAGGCCGCAGGAGGTGCTATGGAGGTCCTCTGCTGAACTGGCGTTGCTGGCGCTCTGCCGAGTGCAAGCGGCCAACAGCAACAACAACAACAACAACGGACCCAGAAGCGCAGCGGACCAGTGACGGCCCACAATGCACCGCGAACGTACACTGCGACGCACGGCGCACGCGCGTATTGATAAGAGGATAGATATCGGATAGAGAGATAGATTGAAAGGGCTTAAATATCTGAAAATTTCGAGGAAACTTTCAGAAAAAAAATCTATAATATTTCAAAAATTTCAGCCTCTTTTTTTTTCGTTGAAAATTTCGATTTTTTTTTCTGAAAAATTCTGTGGTTTTTTTTTCGAAAACCCCTTTTGAAATTTTCGGGAATATAAACCCTGTAGACAGATAGATAGATAGATACTTCAGGACGGTGTATAGCCAGAGAGCATCGCCATATAGAGCACGGGGCGGTCTCCGTACGCGGTGTGCCGACAAGATAGAGCTATCAGTTGCGCCGGCCAAGAGCTCCTGACAAATGCCGGGTGCAGCGTGCGCGCGCGCGCACGGCATCGGCTTTGTCTTATGGTGTGTGCGTGTGTGTGTGTGTGTGTGTGTGTGCTGGGCCTTCTACTCGGTCTCGAACATGGCCTGGGGAGAGCTGGGTCGCGCGGGTATACTATAGTGCACGCAGTGCCGCGCTCCACCGCCGGCAATATTTCTCATACAGTGATAAATCAAAACTATATCACGCAAAAGGCAAACGCAAAATGACAACAACAACAAAACAAGTATGGAGAAAAAAAAATCGCACAGTGCGTGCGCCATTATTCGTTCATACTCGTTTTTTGTTTTCCTTTTTTACAATCCATTCACTTTATCCTCGTGTGTGAGGGTTTGCTTAATGTCGCGCGTCACTCAGCAGCGAAAGGCTCCGGGCAGCTCTGCTGGACCACGGCTGAACGATCAGGCAGTCTTATTTGATTACTCTTTAATCTCAGGCAGGTCGTCTTTACTTCATCTTCCCTCTCCGTCCTTCTTTTTTTTAAAGTCCTTTGCCCCTTTTTTTTTCTCCCTCCAGAGAGTTTTGATTTGCGAGGGGACCATTAGCCGGTTGCCAGCAGCCGGCTTGTGTGGCGGCGACCCTTCAGACCGCTCTCCCGTCTGCTCCTCATGTCTTGCCAATCGCAAAAAAAATAACAAAAAAAATAAATGTCTGCTTGGCGTGTTTATAGAGAGGATAAGAGTAAAGTATTCTAGGGACGCCCACGGCGAAAGCGAGAAACGGAAAATAAACCGGCAAAGCTCACTAAACATAAAAAAAAAGACAGTAATGGATTTTCCGTGAGGAAATCACAAACGAACGCTCGCACTTTCCCCGACGACACCGTCGCCGTCGCCCACTCGTCGACGCCACTTCCGCAACTCCTCCCGGAACAACCACCATTCCCCTCGAAAAGCCCCATTTAGAAACTTTTTAAAACCATTAAAACTCACGGGGTGAAACGCGCGGCTGCGCCGCGACCGGGACGAAACGCCTCCGCCACCGGCCCCGGTATTCGAACCCGGTCCCTGCTTATGCAGACGGCCGGACCCATAAACAAGAGCGGATGGCGGAGCGGTAGGGGTCCGGCAAGCGGCGGGGGCCGCGGGTTCGAATACCGGCCGCCTCCGGGGAGAGGGCGGAGGCCGATGGTGCAGGGAAGACGTGACTGACAGGTCACACACACACACACACACAGGATCAAACAACAACAACAACAACAAGGTGTCGTCATTAACACCGCCACTTCCCCGGCGCCGCATTGCATGGCAGTGGCGTAGCTACGTGAATAAAGAGAAAGCTGCTTAACCTGAACGGTGGTGCATAAGAAGGGGACCACCGTGCCGCCGCCGCCGCCGCTACAGCGGGAGCCGCTGCTACTGGCGGCACTGCAGCAGGTGCTCCTGTAGCTCTGTGTAGCCCTGTGTAGACCTCTGTAGCCCTGTGTAGTCCTGTGTAGCCCTGTGTAGCCCTGTGTAGCCCTGTGTAGCCCTGTGTAGTCCTGTGTAGCCCTGTGTAGCCCTGTGTAGACCTGTGTAGCCCTGTGTAGTCCTGTGTAGCACTGTGTAGCCCTGTGTAGCCCTGTGTAGCCCTGTGTAGCCCTGTGTAGCCCTGTGTTGTCCTGTGTAGCCCTGTGTAGCCCCGTGTAGACCTGTGTCACAGGTTTCGGCGCAGCACAGCAGGTTCGCAGGGGGGGGGGGCGGTGACGCGAGAGATTATCGGATCGCTGTGAGAGAAAAGGGTTCGGGCCGCGCCGCGGGGCGGCGCTCGCGGCGCTCCTAGCGGCAGGAGCAGGCACTGCAGGTTATTTTTTGGAGGGGTCAAGCTACGCGAGCAGGCCCTTACGTCCGATCCCTTTGGCTGATACGGCCGTGTCCTGTCCGCCCTTACCACTCACCCCTCTCTCTTTCTCCTTCTCTCTCTCTCTCTCTCTCTCTCTCTCTCTCTCTCTCTCTCACTCTCGCTCGCTCCATCATCCAAAATGCCAAACCAACCAGATTCATCAGTCGAGTATATACGCGAACCGACTGTCACTTTATTTCTCAAACATATACCTTTTATAGCCCCCTCTGTCTGTCCCCCCTGTCTCTCTCTCTCTCTCTCTCTCTCCCTCTGCCTCATACGGCGGCAGCTATGTACTTCAATTAGCCCGATCAGGCGTGCGGCTGCCGCGACGACGAGTTGGCAGGCCTGAATACATAAGGTGAGAGCTGCCGGCGTCCTGTCGTGTGTGTGTGTGTGTGTGTGTGTGTGTGTGTGTGTGTGTGTGTGTGTGTGTGCACGTCCAGCGGCTCCTCACCGCCCACAAGGCACACAGCCCCGCACCGCGAGACGCGCGCACCGCGTGTGGAACGGGTTTTTGCGAAAATTGAAAGGAGTGCAGCTGCCAGCTCAGCGCCGGAGACGTTACGTGGGGGATGGACGCGGCGGCGGGGGGCGCGCCAAGAAGAAGTGAACATTTGGCGCCTGGTTGTACGTGGAACGTTACACGCGTTACACAGCCCCCCCCCCCCCCCCCCCCCCCCCACACACACACACACACATCACCCAGGCGCCTTGCAGTCTGTCGCGGTGCGGCGCCAATCGGCGTTTAAAAATAGCGCGCGCGCGCGTCTTCGAGCTACGCGGAGACAGTCGACGTAAAGTGGCTGTCTGCGGTACCGCCGCGGCCGGTACTTGAACCCGCGTCGACACGGCTACACTCGCACGCCGCCCGACGCGGGTTCGAGTACCTACACCGACTGTGCTATATACACTTGCAGCCCGCGGCAGCGCAGCGGCGGCAGCGGAAGACAGATGAGAAAAGGCGAGAGGGGAAGGCAAAAAAAAAAAAAAAAGACTTTCCTCTGGATGGTGGTAGTGTGCCTGCTGCTGGTGCGATTCCCTGAACAAGCGCGAGATAGAAGAAAGCGGGGTAAGAAGAGAAACTGTGAGGCTGGCCATTTGTTTGCTACTAATTACCCGACGGGAATGCTGTGTGGGGGGAGGAGGAGGGGGGGGGGGGGAGGGGCACGCGACAAACACGCATGCCGTGCTAAGGGGCGGGCGGGGGGGGGAAGCAGCCGTCGCCGTCATGGAGTAGCGACGCTAACAGCCCCGCAGTCACGCCAACGAGGTGACACGTTGACGCGCCGCGGGCAGCCGCTCGCTCATGACACTCATGAGCCCCTGCAGGAGCCAGGGAAGAGGCCACTGGTACACTGGCGACTGGCACTATCATGACCATCATGACATCATGACCATCATGATCATCATGATTATCGTGAACATCATGATCATTATGACCATCCCGGTCATTATGACCATCCCGGTCATTATGACCATCCCGGTCATCATGATCATCATGACCATCATGATCATCATGACCATCATGATCATCATGACCATCATGATCATCATGACCATCATGATCATCATGACCATCCCGGTCATCATGACCATCATGATCATCATGACCATGCCTGGTGCGGCCTAACGTGGGCGGCCGCGGCAGCCGCGAGCTTCCGGCCCGCGCGTCCACCATAGGTGTCTAGGGTCTGCCCCGCGCACCAAATTAAACAAGATTGGCTCCTCCTCCTCCTCCTCCTCCTCCTCCTCCTCCTCCTCCTCCTCCTCCTCCTCCTCCTCCTCCTCCTCCTCCTCCTCTTTTTGCCTCCGCTGCAGGCGTGGTGGCGTGCAGGTGATCTGGACCGGGTAAACGGCTCTGTGGGCGTGACCCCCTCGCGGGGCCGGCACGCATGCAACGCTGCAACGCTGCACACACGGCATGGCGGAGCGGCGCGTCGGCCGGCCACAGCATCACAAATTGTTGTTTTCTCGCGAGAACGGCGCGTCGTCGGACGTCAGAGACAGAACTGCACTGCTCTTAAAATTTTTTAAAAGAAAACCAAACATGTGGCCGCGATGACACATCGTTTCCAAAACCACCACCGCAGCAGTTATTGTCGGTCAAAAATTCTACGACATTAAAAGCCCGAAACACTGTGTTAGTCATTTATGGCCGGCCCCTACGAGGCTGAAGCCGACTCTCCTCCACACGTACGCTGCAGTCGGCGCCGCCGCCTCACGGGACTCCTAGTGCGTTTGTAACCCGTTTCGCAATCATCGGACACACCCACCCGCCAACGTTTCGGCGCAACGAACCAATCACAGCATCCCGCCGGGGGGGGGGGTGGCGGGGAGGGGGGGGGGGGGGGCAAACGAGTAGGAGGAGGAGGAGGAGGAGGGGTCAACAACACCAAGAGTGAAAACTCGTCTCCAAAGAGTGAAATGACGACGGAAGGTGCTCTTAATTTTTACGAAACCAGTTTTGCACGGCCGTAGGGTAGGGATGTAGGCCAGGGGCTTCACGCGGCGGGGAAGAGGAGGGGAGGGGGAGAGGAGAGGAGGGGAGGGGAGGGGGAGGGGAGGGACGCGTTTGTCATGCTGACAGGCGCATGCTCAGCAGCCGACCAGGGAGCCCCGCGAGCACCCTCCACTCCGGGGGGGGGGGGGGGGGGGGCGTCCGAAACGCGATCGGATTCGTGAGGAGAGAGAGAGACGGACAGAGAGAGAGAGAGAGAGAGAGACGCGGCGCGGAGGCGGTCCACGACGGCGCAGCGCAGCAGCCTCCAGGAGGCTCCTCTCCGTGAGCCCGCGGGGTGTCCTCCCCCTCCCCTCCCCTCCTCCTCCCCCTCCCCTCCCCTCCTCCCCTCCCCCCACCTCTCCGCGCACGACCACAAGTACTCGGCTCGGTGTTCTGAACGCGCGTCGTCCCGGCCCCTATCAGCCCCCCCCCCCCCCGAGAGAGACAGAAATAGAGAGAGAGAGATAGGAGAGAGAGAGAGAGAGAGAGAGAGAGAGAGAGAGAGAGAGGGAGAAGGAAGGTCGAGTGTTCAAATCGCAGAGTGGCGCGCTGCAGTGCGTGGGGCAGCCCGGCCCGCGGCCCGGCCCGCGGCCCCCCCGATGCCCCCCCGGAGCCGGCCTGACCGGAGCCTGACCCGTCTGACCCCCTGACCGCCTGAGAGGCCTCAGGGCCCGGCGGGCAGCGGCGGCGCGGGGCCCCGGAGCAGCGGCGAAGTGGTGCGCTACCGGAGCCTGCGCGCCCGTCCTACACTAGCCGAGCGCGTCCCGGGTTCAAACACCAGCCGCCGCTGCCGCCGCCGCCGCTGCTGCCGCTGCTGCTGCTGCTGCTGCTGCTGCTGCTGCTGCTGCTGCTGCTGCTGCTGCTGCTGCTGCTACCCCTCGCCGCTCGCCGCCGAGTTCGTTCACACCCACGTAGCGCACCGTCACTCCAAAGACAATCGCCGTCGCGGAGTCGATACCTCGACGTGCGAAGCACTGACGCCCCATTCTCTGGCGGGCACCGCCGCTGCCGAGCCCCCCTGCGGCGGAACGGCAAAATATATACGCTCTGAAGAAATTAAATTAACTGGACACCAAGCACGGCAGTTAAAATAAAATAAAAAAAATAAGTGACTGAGGCCCATGAGACGCCGAAACGTTGCCACCAAATTCTCGTATTGCTCCGACCCGCTGCGGTCTGCGGTGGTATACGGACCGTCCGTGGGCTCCACCGAAAGCGGCGCGGCCACCGCAGGCCAACGTGCCGCGCCGTAATGACTTCACTGATCCGCCCGCCGCGGCGGTATTTGAACCCGCGACGCTGGTGTTTGAACCCGCGGCGGCGGTATTTGAGCCCGCGGCCCGCCCCGCGCTGCAGGCCGCGCGATACGTGCGCGGAGCTGAACACCGCGTACTTGTTCTGGAGGCGGGGGAGCCCCGAGCCCGTAAGAGTAACAGCTGCGGGGGAGTGGAGGCGTTGAACCCGCGCCGGCGGCGCCTGCCGTGTGGCGCTGGCGTCGGTTAGGTCAGGGTAGCGTGGACAGTGCTCGGTCCAGTTAGACCACGCCGGCCTCAGCCTGGCTCTGTCGCGCCCCAAAACGCGCTACACCGCGGCGGCGGTATTCGAACCCGCGGCCACGTCCTCCCCGAGTGCCGAGTGTACAGCGCGCGGCCGCAGCCCAAATTGGCCCCCCGCATGTGCCGCTCTGCAGAACGTCTGTTGCGGTCTGCGAAAACTCACCGCCGCCTCGTCCGCGCCGCCCTGCGGTTCGGCGCGGCTGTTTTTATTCTAAGCAGGCGGCGGTGGCGTGGCTCGGGCCGCACACACTGCGAGGTCCCTGCTCCGCGGCGCCCTCAGGAATGCTCAATCTTCAAAAGTGCGCGGCGGCGGCGGCTGCGGCGGCACGGGTTAGCCCAGGTCAGAGCCGCCGCCGCCGCCGCCCCCCGCGACGAAGTACAGCCCGCCCCAAAAGCAAACGCCGCCGCCGCCGCCACCACCCGGGTGGGCACCACAAAACTATTTCGCGTACATCGCGGGGGGGGGGGAGGATTTTTCGGGGTACACGCCACGCAGAAACGGGGACAGCGGCGGCTGGCAGGAAGCGAGTTGGCAGGACACAGCGCCCTGAGGACGCACGGCCCGACGCGGGCCTCGGCCGACCCCGGTCCTGTCCAGTCCAGTCCGGTCCGGCCTCTCTCTCTCTCTCTCTCTCTCTCTCTCTCTCTCTCTCTCTCTCTCTCTCTCTCTCACCCGACGCCGGGCGCATACAAAAAGACGGGCAGTTTCGGCCCCAGCACGGCTACGACGGACGTGGCATCACAACGAACCGGGGCGAGGAGCCAGCCGCCCCTTTATACAAACTGACTGACGAATGCCGGGGTATACATCCTCCTGCCCCCTGGTTTCTCCGAAAAAGGATGACATGAGATGTTGATGATGATAATGATGATGGTGATGATGTTTGCGGTGATGATTACGATGATGACGCCATGATCATGACCACGGTCGTTGCCCGCACGCGTCAGGTTCTTCTTAATCATCATCATCACCAACGTGCTCTCCTTGTCCACCTCTGATCCCTCTCTCTCTCTCTCTCTCTCTCTCTCTCTCTCTCTCTCTCTCTCTCTCTCAGGGCCCCACTTCACATTGTCTTCACATTGTGACAAGGCGTGTCAGCAGCAGCTCCCCACACGAGAACTCGCGGGAAGTCTCGGCGGAATATGAAAAAAAAAGTCTCCATTATCATGCCTCTGAATCATCCTGAATTACACCCTGAATGCTTAGAGTGCAGAAGAAAGGGGAGGGGAGTGGGGGGGGGGGGGCAGTCTACAGTGCGACCACTGGACTAGGCGGGGGAGCGCCGGTGTGGGCATATTGAGGGCCCCGACACACACACACACACACACACACACACACACACACACACACACACACCCGCAGGAGCCGACCAAACCGAACCAAACCGAACTGAACCAAACAAGGGCCAAAAGTGAGAGGGCCTCCGTGGAGTGACGGAGAGAGACAGACAGCCGACTACTAGCCTCTCTCTCTCTCTCTCTCTCTCTCTCCTCTCTCTCTCTCTCTCTCTCTCTCAATGAGTGTCATCCTGTCACACACACACACACTCCATTAAAAATAAAATGCGCTCGATTCGAAGGCAGTGAAAATTTTTGTCGTCCCGAACAAGCGAGCTTATTCTCGAGGGAGTCGAACGAAAAATTCTATCCATAAACTGTTTAGTACTTCGCTTCTGCCGGTCTGGGCATCCTCTCTCTCTCTCTCTCTCTCTCTCTCTCTCTCTCTCTCTCTCTCTGTCTGTCTCTCTCGGCGATACCCGCTGGAGGCGACTGGTACGCTTCTGCTCCCCGGGGGTATGAAGCTTGACATTTACATTTATCGCTCAACTCGCCCCCCCGGCGAGAGAGAGAGAGAGAGAGAGAGAGAGAGAGAGAGAGAGAGAGAAAGGAGGGGAAGGAGTGTACCAACGAAAGTCGTAAAAGAAAGTAAGTGGGGTATAATGGCCGGTGCACCTTTTAGGGAGCGTAACCGACTTCAAGGATAGCAGAAAGGTTGATTTACGTATTCCCTTCAGGAGGGACGCTCATCCGTGCACGTCTCCACTATTGTGTTTTTTTTTTCACCACATGCAGTTTCCCCATTACCAACAGGAAGTCGTTAGTATTTTTTTTCTTTTTGCACATCTGGGCTCCTGGCCTTGCATATCTACTATTGTACCGGGAAAATGAAGCACCAAAGATTTTTTTTTTTAAATACGGATGGTGGGTGTTGGGGGGGCGGCGGGGTTCGAACCCACGACCCACCGCGATGCGCTCACCTTGCACCAAGACGAGCAGGAGCGCCCCGGCCGCGAGCGAGGTCCGCCACATCCTGGAGGCCGTCAGGCTGCGTGCACTCGCGGGTCACTACCGCATCCACGTCGGCGCGTCGACGGCGACGTCGAGGAACACGACGGCGACAGCGACGAGTACGCGGTGCCGGCCTTGCCCTTGTCGTCCGGGACAACACGTCCGCGCTGCGCCGCCGCCTGGGCTAGACTGGCTCCAGACCCCGCGGTGGGCACCGTCCCGTGCGGCCCCGCGGCCCCGCGGCCCCGCCGCCCTGCCCCCCTCCAGGGCCCTGCCGCGGCCGCCGCCGCCGCCTTGGCCGAGCCTTGGCAAAGCCTTGGCAAAGCCGGCCCGAAGCCTTCGCCTAAGCCTCCGCCGCGGCCCCCAGCCGCCGCCGCCGCCGCTGCAGTTGTTGTTGTTGTTGCTTTTGCTGCTGCTGCGCTCTCACCTGGGCCGGCCTGGAGCCTTGCTGGAGCCGCGCTGGAGCCGCGCTGGAGCCGGGCTGGAGCCTTCCAGGACCCCAGCCTCACTCCCTGCCGCGTTATGAGTGGTCGATGCGGGCGGCCGGCCGCAGACAACAAAGGACCGGGACGCGTCGAGTGGCGCGCGGGCGATACCCCGCGCTCGAGCGCGGCCCTGCGTTCCGGTCGATACCCCACGGTAGAGCACGGCTCTGCAATACAGTAGATACCCCGCGCTCGAGCGGCTCGGAAGGAATTCTCGCGGAGACCTGAACGCGGGGGGGAGAGACTCACATACCGCGGGGCGCGGCGCTCGATAGCGCGGGGTATCTCCCCCGGCTCTTTGATGTTGGCTGCCCGGCTCGGTTTTTGTTTTTTTTATTTTTCATTAATTTCGCCGTCCGCCGCCGCCGCCGCTCCCGGTCCCGTTGCCCGACCAGTCGGTCCACCGCCTCAATGAGCCCCCCGATGCAGCGGGCGCCACGCTCCGTGCCCTGCAGGACAGCAACAGCGGCCGCAACAGATGTCAAGCGGACCGTGCTCGAGAGCGGGGGCCGCGGGGGCCGCGGGGGCCGCGGGGGCCGCGGGGGCCGCACGACCCGCACGTGACGCCGGGCCTCGGGCGCCTGCGGTCGGGCGGGTAGGCAGGCCTGCAACACACGGCGGCCCGGCGGGCCGGCCTACCCCGAACCCGCCGGGCGCTACAGGCCGCAGGAAACTATTAAAAAATACAGGGAAAACGGGGAAATAACAGGGGGGAAAAAAAGGGAGGTCACTTGGAGGTCATTCGCAGGTCACGTAGAGGGGGAGGGGGCGAGGAGATCTTTTCACGACCGCTTTTCCTCGGACAATATTTCTTTTTCTGTTTTTTTTTTCGAGATCAGAGCGGAGGCCGGAGGGGGGAGGGGAGGGGGGGTTGCAGCATATAACTTATCGGTGATTTATAGGCTTCAGTCTGACGAGCTGCGCTGGGTGCTAACGCGCTTGCCCTCTCTCTCTCTCTCTCTCTCTCTCTCTCTCTCTCTCTCTCTCTCTCTCTCTCTCTCTCTGTCTCAGCGGAGCCGTCATCAGGCCCAAACGCGGGTCCCGCGGGTCCTTTCTTCGTAAGCCCCCCCCCCCCCCCCCCACTCCCAACTGCCTCTCTCAGCGCGCCAAATTCAAAATGGGTCGTCGATAATGTGTGACCGACCAATCCGCGGGGGCCGCACCGCACCGCGTCACACGACCACGTGACCGACCCCCCGACCAATCACGGCCCACGAGGGGGGGGGGGGAGAGGTAACGCGGAGACCCTTCGGAGACGGAGGGCTGTGTTTGTGCGTGTGTGTGTGTGTGTGTGTGTGTGTGTGTGTGGAGTATGGGAGCGCCACACAACCCGTATGCCGTTCTCTGTTACAACGGGACCACGGCGACGGTCAGGGCCAGAGCGGCCCGTCCTCGGAAACCAAAACACACACACACACACACATACACACACACGCGTAGAGTATCGTGTGTGTGTGTGTGTGTCGTACGTGATCAACGAGGCCAGGCAAGGGGCCGACAAAAGTGCGCGCCACACCGCACGGCTGCGTTGGGATGAGCAGCAGCAGGACCAGGCCAGGACCCGCAGGGGCCAAAGGCTTCCGAGAAGGAAGACGGGCGCTCGAAGCGATTTTTAAAAAAAAATTAAAAATAAAAACATAAGAAAAGGATCCGGGCATCAGACGTGCTCTAACGGCAGAGGACGGGTTCGCTACCGCCGTTATCACACGCGGTATCACCCGTGTGGGTATCACTGGCGTCACCAGCTGGGTCTTCGTTGTGTCGCTTCGCTGTGCACCGTAACAAATTTTGCGGTGCGAACTCGGGTCGGACCGGAAGGAGACAACGCCGACGGTATGATAACTGAGCGAGACAGAGAGTGAGACAGAGAGAGAGTGAGAGACAGAGACAGAGAGAGAGAGAGAGAGAGAGAGAGAGAGAGAGCACGGGGATGGACGGGCCGCCCCGCGGGTCGCGCGGCTCTGCGTCGGCTATTTGCAGGACAACTTTTCCCTTTACAAAGGTGACTGACTGCGCACTCTCGCTTGCTCATCCCGGCGGCACTATAGTGCTCCCCCCCCCCCTTGTCGCCACGTGGCCCGTCGTGTCGGGGTCTCTAAAATGCCTATCCAAGTGCCTCCGTGCGGCGGCCCTCGCAAGTAGTTGAGTGGCTGGCTTCGCTGCCGCCGCTGCCGCCGCTGCCGGTGCCACCGCGTGGGGGTCAGACCGACGCTTGCCTGTCAGCGCCCCCCCCCCCTCCCCCTTCCCCTGCTCGCCCCTGCAGTCCCTTAAGTAGATGATTTTCTCCTCGCCGCCGCCGCGCGGCGCTCGGCCCGGCCCGGCGGCACGCGCTGCAGTGTAGACGCGGAATGTTGGCGCAGGACGGCCGGCGCACCGCCGCCCTGCCCTGCCCTGTCGTGCCGTGCCGCGTCGTGTGACAGCGTGCCCGTGTCGTGTCAGCAAGCGCCGACTCCACAACTGAACTGAACAGACCCTCCGCACAGCTGACAACCACTAACTTGAAGCACCTCGCGCGCGCGCGCGCGGGGGGACAAAGAAAAACAAAAGCCGACTCTCGGTGCAGCAGGTGTGCCGCCCGCCGCCGCCAAAAGACTCGGTGTAATAATTCTGCTGACGAAGAAAGCTGCAACCAGACAGACAGACAGACAGACAGACAGACAGAGGGGGCGGGCCCGACTCGACGCGTGCACTATAACGCGAGAGTGTCGCGGGTTCAAATACCAGCATTTTCTAACCGCGCGTCGCGCCTCGCGTTTTCTGTTCTCACTCTGCGACCACTCTCACTGCTGCGTGCACTCTACTAGTACTCGTTGAGTGTAGTTTTTTTCCTCTCTCTCTCTCTCTCTCTCTCTCTCTCTCTCTCTCTCTCTCTCTCTCTCTCTCTCTGTCTCTCCTTTTTTTGCGGGCGCACGCGTGGAGCCCCAGTCGCTGCTCCGCCTCCGCCGCCACGGCCGTGTTGGTGCTGGAGAGACTCCGCGTCTCTCTAAGCCGTCGTCGTGGCCGTCCGACTGGAGAGCCTTTGATTTCGCAGTCGTCAAGCGTCGCTCCAGCGCCGCTCCAGCACGGCTCCAGCGCCGCTCCAGAACCTCTCCTGTGACGCACGCCGCGGAGCCCTGCCGTGACGGGACGTGACGTGACGTGTCACGGAGAGCTCAAGTCCCGCTCTAATTACAACTCACGCGCGAGAGAACTCGCAACTCACGCGGCCGTGTCTGCGAGTTGTTCTTATCCCCGGCGTTATTTATCACATACTCTCGCCGTATTGGTGGGTGCACAGAATTTTTTTTAAAGAAAAAAAATCACACACGTTCATACTTTTTTGGCAGTTTAGTAGGAGGAGGGGCCCGGGTGAGAAAGGTGAGGTAAGCGCAAGTCAGATTGGCGGGCCCAAACGAGAGTGAGAGTGAGTGAGTGAGCGAGAGAGAGAGAGAGAGAGAGAGAGAGAGAGAGGGGGGGGGGGGGTGGCACTTTCCTAGCCAAAATGAAGCACACCAGACGATACATCAGACGCGGCGGCGTCGGCCTGTCTGCCGGCTCCGCGGGGGGGCAACGCCCGCGCGACGCCGCGACGCCCCCTACTGGACCACCGTCGAAACACGCTACGTGTATATCCGTCTCGGTCGCACTCGTGGCCGCCGCCGCCCCCTGCAGCAGCCGCCCCGCCCCCCGCCGTCAGCGCGACAAGGACAAGACTATCGATAATGGGCGACGCGTAGAAAAGTGAAAACCCGACCTGTCACAAACCAGTCCAGGCCGCGCGAGTGACGGGGCCGGCCGCCGGGCGTTGCAGACTCATGCGAGGGCCTGCAGGGGGGGGGGGGGGGGCAGCCCGCGGGGCGCTGCCGGGCGCCGCGAGCCCCGCGCTCGAGTCCCTGCCGCCGTCCTCGAGACCCCCGTGAGAACCCGCCTGTCTCCAAGCTAACGAGCCCCGGAGCGGGGGGTCGCGGCGACGCGCCGGACACGCCCCCTTTTTAAAAAGTCCCGCGCGCATTCCGCGTGCTTCTCTCGCAATTACGCGGCCGCCTCCCGCCGCCGCCGCCGCCGTCGTTTCCGGTCGACGCCGTCCTGGAGTCGACGACGGCGTCCTCGCAGCGTTGTCACGCCGCGTGTCACCCCCCGCGGCCCCCTGCCCGGCCGGCGGCGGCGGCGGCCGCGGTGGGGGGACGCCCCCGCCGCCGCCCCGCGCCTCCCCGTCGCCTGCCCGGGTCTAGTGTCTAGTGCGCGAGCTAGTGAAAGTGAAGCAGGGCCCGGCCCGCCTCCGCGGCCGCGGACACCGCGACGCGACGCACGCGACCGCCCCCACCGCGGGTCTCAGGGGCGCGAGCAGCTGCTGAGGGCGAATAAGACGGAGCGGCTTTATTCGCAGGCAGGGCGCGGGTGGGGCGGGGGCGAGCACGCCGCCACCGCTGCCGCCGCCTGGAGGGACAGCAGCAGTGCAGAGGCGTTTCTTCCCCTGGGAACGTCAGAAACAGAGAGTGTATTTTTATTTAAAAAACGGAAATAAAAAGAAAGAGGGGAAGAAGAAGAAGAAGAAGAAAGGAATATGAGCTGGATGGGTGTGTTTCATGGGTGTGCCGCGGACGGCTGGGGCGGAGCCGTCCCCGTCGGTGAAAGCAGCAAAAAAGTCAAGACAGGTGGC